>CM042139.1:57703823-57805375 GCA_023376005.1 Doryteuthis pealeii
AGGTAGAACAAGAGTGTAGCTCCTTGTCGCTGAGTTAGCAACTGATTTGAGGGCAGTTGTAAAAGATATTAAATGCTTTTCTGTGCTCGTTTCTGATTGGCCTACTTTACCGGAAGTTCCTGCTGCTGCTATTTGGGAAATTTCATAAATATGAATGGGAATTTTGCATACATCTTATACCTCACGTGATGTAATCGTTAGTAATCTAGATTCGCAGACCATTGTCAGTGAGTTCGATTCTGATTATGCGCCTCAGACTTCTGGCCTTGTGCCACATCTAAGCTAAGTTTAGTAAATAACTATAACACAAGATAATTTAAGAGTATTGCCCATAGCTGAGAGACAAACAGATACTTTTCCCAAGATAATTAGTGCGAAAAGAAACTCAAAAAGATTTGTCCGGGATTTGCACTCGTGTTGCCGACTTCATGTTTTACGACGATAACAGTTAGGCAGAGCGCGCATTTTGTGTTGAAACATAGCAGGTATTTCTTTCTTACGCGCCAGTCTTTTAAATCCTCTAGAAACCTTATTTCTCTTCTGACATAGGCGTTTTTACCGTCACGGAGAATAATCTGGTTTCTAGATAAGCACTCGGTACATTAATCAGGATTTTAAAGGTTTTCATCGATACCGAGATTTCCGTGTCACACTTCCTATCCAATGAATATGCACAGGTCAATGGTTATTCTGAAGGACTGTCTCAGAAGAGGTTCCGTTATGGTTCTTGTTCTAGTTCTAGGTCAGGTCTAAAACCAAATGAACTTCAGATCTCGCATTTGTTGTTACACAATTGATAGGTGGCCTATTAATTATGTACAGTAATTGTAGCGTGGATTTTAAAATAACGTTTAATGGAAAGATACAGGGACTGTGAGTGATACGATGTAATCCTGTTTTGACCTACGCTTCCAGTTCGCGAGTGCGAACGTGGGAAGTTAGCAAGAGAAAATCAGTCTTTGGCTGGCTGCTAATGGGAACGGACCGTAATGGCTGGTTCCGTTCTTATATAATAAAATAGATAAAATGAGCTCAAAACAAAGCCAATTCGTGTGTCGTAAATCAATAACAAAATAACAACACAGGACTTCCAAGATATAGACAGATCCAGAATAACAGAAGATTCAGCTACGAAGATGCCAGCCTAGACAAGCCAAGTAGCAGAGGATCGACCGATAGACAGATCCAATCCAAGCTCAGATGGAAGATAGGAGAAACAGAAACTAAGTATTCAAGCCAAGAAGGTAAGTGTACAACCACGTATATACAAGTATACTATATATGAAGGCGCGTGGTCTAATGGTTAGAGTCGTAAGAAATGGACTCGTTGACCTGAGTTCAATTCCTGGACGAAGCGGTTTGAATTTCACATAGTGCTAATACCCTGCTAAAAACTACAGAGGCATAACTCTTACTGCTATTGCAGCTAAGATATATAATGCCTTTCTTCTTAATCGCATCCGACCCGAAATAGAGAAAATCCTTAGGAAAAACCAAAACGGATTCCGCAGAAATAGATCAACAACCTCTCAAATCCTGACTATACGACGAATCATAGAAGGGATTCGAGCAAAGAATCTAGAGGCAACGCTACTATTCGTAGATTTCTCTAAGGCATTTGATTCCATACACAGAGGGAAGATGGAACAAATACTACTAGCATATGGACTTCCCAAAGAAACTGTTGCCGCCATAATGATGCTCTACAAAGATACTAAAGCACTGGTACGCTCACCTGATGGCGACACAGATTTCTTTGACATCACCGCTGGGGTCCTGCAGGGAGATACTTTAGCACCATATATATTTATAATATGCCTTGACTACGTACTCCGAACTTCACTAGATACCATAAAAGAAAAAGGATTCACACTAAGAAAGGCAAGAAGCAGGCGATGCCCCGCACAAACTATCACAGATGTAGACTATGCTGATGACCTCGCACTTCTTGCAGATACACCGGCACAGGCTGAAGCACTCCTACACAGCCTGGAGCAGGCAGCAAAGAACGTCGGCCTTTATATGAACTCTGATAAAACTGAGTTCATGAGCTTCAAAAAGCAAGGAGACATCTCCACACTTGACGGCAAGCCTCTTAAGTCAGTAGAACAATTCACATACCTAGGTAGTAATATCTCATCCACAGAAAGCGATGTTAACACTCGAATAGGAAAGGCATGGCTGGCCACCAACAAATTATCAGTCATATGGAAATCCCATCTCCCCGACAAGCTAAAGAGACGTTTCTTCCAGGCTGTGGTTGTGTCGGTACTGCTATATGGCTGTACCACCTGGAACCTAACAAAGCGCCTTGAAAATAAGCTAGATGGGAGCTGCACCAGAATGCTGCGAGCGGTCCTGAATAAGTCGTGGAAGCAGCACCCCACAAAAAAGCAAATGTATGGCCACCTGCCCCCCATCTCACAAACCATACGAGTAAGACGGGCTAGGCATGCGGGGCACTGCTGGAGAAGCAAGGACGAGCTCGTAAGCGACGTACTACTGTGGAAGCCAGCACATGAGCATGCTAATGTGGGCCGCCCAGCCAGTACCTACATTGACCAATTATGTATGGATGCTGGCCGCAGCGCAGAGGAGCTACCAGAGTCGATGAATGATAGGGAAGGCTGGCGAGATATGGTTATGGATATCCGTGCAAACTGCGCGACATGATGATGATGATGCTAATACCCTTGGTAAAAGTATGAATGCAATTCTTCCTCCAGTTATGGGTAAATAATATGGCAGACTGGACTCTTTAACTATGGCTAGGTAACCGGGCTAGGAGAAGGAACACTCTGAATTCAAACCTGTTAAACTCCGCTTAATAAATTGACCTTGTGTCGCATCCTGCTCTTGCGGAGGGATTGGTAAATATATAATATATATATATATATATATATAATATATATATATATATATGAAGGCAAAACCAGAGATAGACAGATGCAGCCCAAGCTAAGATGGAGGATAGCAAGATAGAAGAAACAGAAGCTAAGTATCCAAGCAAAGCAGACAAGTACGTCTATATGCAACCACGGGTATGCATATATACTCTACTATACTGCACTGTGCGTAAAATGCAACACAAGATGAATATGGTATGCAATAAGTATGTCACAAGAAAAGAAAATCGCAGCACACTGTTGCAATTTACCCGGAATTAAACGTACAGGTAATATTGCCGGATGGATACGGCCGGTTTAGCTCAGTCTATAGAGCATACGCCTTGGATCCACAAGATTCTGGGTTCGATACCGGCCCTCGCCAACTCAGCTCTTGAGTAATGCTGCTTGGGCCTGTGTTGTAAAGTGGGGAGCTGATGGCACCATCAGCTCCCCACTTTACAGCTCCTCTGAAATTAGGAGACATAGCTAGATAGCACTATCTAGCTATGTCTCCTGATTTCAGAGGCTTGCCAGTTAATGTGATGGTGGCTCATCTTGTTTAAAACACATGAACTTTGTTTATTTATATATATATATATATATATATATATATATATATATATATATAACAAACCTCCACTGTATGATGATTATTTGATGACACTGGTTTCTTTTATAGAGTCACCAGCTGAAATAAGTTTATAATAGCTAAATGATGGTCTGTTGAGTGTTTTTTTCTTTTATTGGAAGTATACACACACACACACACACTCAAACACACACACACACACACACACACACACACACTCAAACACACACACACACACACACTCAAACACACACACACACACACACACATATATGTATATATATATATATATATATATATATATATATATATATACGTGTGTACCGTTTGCGATGGAAGATGTTGTTATTCGATGAGAAAAAAGCAAGATTTTTTTGGCATATAAACTATCCTGGTATATTTTCGTAGGACTTTGTATATTTGTATTTTTAATAAATATTTACATCTGTCATCAGGAAGGATTTACTCGCCAGAAAAAGGACATTGAATAACCATTCAATTATTATATACACAAATCAGTTGTGTAGGCACAAACTGCACCACGGTTATCGTTGTAGGAAAGGAACTTGGCGAGCAAAGTTCAAATCCTGGATGAAGCTGTACACGTTTCACTCTTTGCTAATGGTCTTGGGAAAGGCATGAATCTGCCTCTTCTCCTAACCACCAGCTACACTACTTTCAGCTATGGGTAAATAGTAGGGCATACTGGGCTCTTTAACCTTGACTAGGTAACTAGTCTTGGAGAAGGAAAACTCTGAATTCAAACATGTTAAACTCCGCTAAAGAAATTGATCTTGTGTCACATCCTGCACGTGTGGAGGAGTTGGTAAATGTCTATACCAGATTCGGCTGAAAAGTTCATAGGCTGACCAAGATACTCTCGTGGAATGTGATGAAATGGGGGTTTATTTTTCCAGCATAGCCCCCTCCCCCTTGGAGTCTACACACCTCTTCCATCGGTGCTTTGATCCCATTGGTAAATAAAAGTCATCAACAGTAGATATTATGACAACATGAATGTTCAGCCCATGAACTTTTCAGCCCACTCTCGTTGATCAATAATAATAATAATAATAATAATAATAATAATAATAATAATAAGACAGACTTGACCCTTTAGCCTTGGTACAGTAACCAGCCTAGGAGAAGGAAAGTCAGACTATCTGTACTCCACTTTAAAAGTGACCTTGGTTCTCATCTGAATGGGCAGGTTTGGGTTGGTTTAGTTTCTTTATCTAATGGCATATCAATCTTCGTGGGTTATCTAATACCAAAGTTATCCTTGTAGGAAAATAGCAGTGGTGCTATTTAATTCATAGCTAGGGGTTTCTTCTCCTGTTTTGACATCCTCAGGACCAAACTGGTTCGTTTGCCGCCACAAACTGCTCAAAGATAACATTCAACTGAGAGAGATGAGTAGATACTACCCTCTAATCGCCTTGCGAAAGACGATGGAGTAGTGTCCAAAAGTTTTTTTGTTTTTTTTAACTACATAGCCTGGGTGGGTTTATGTGGATGATGTGTTGTTGCCCAAGCAGCAGACCCCCCCCTTCTCCACACTGCCGCTGTGGTCCAAAGGAAAGGTAAGAAACCAATGTAGTTTGGCAATGGCAGTGTCGCAGGAGTTGCTGTGTAACACTGAAGTTCAGCGTTACTTCATCTTAGGGACTCCAGCTCCGGATTTGTTTTAGGAGTTTACTACCCTAGCTTTCCTCAGGAACATCAGCAGCGATGATTTTGTAACACACTCTTCCTCGTCGTAGATGGATTGATGCCCAGGGTCAGGGAGCCGCATCTAATCCCCAGGGTAAGGAAAAACTGGATATCTGAGCGCCTTGTCATGGAGTAGCCTCCTTGCATATAATTACTCTTACCCTTCTGGGGTTTTTGCCTCATGCCAGACTGAGCTCACCTTATCAAACCTCTATAAATAAATTAGTTAAAGTAGCAGGACCTGTGGATATACCAAAGTATTACAACGCTTGATATGTTTACTTAAGAGCTATTGCTTAATAGTTTAATATGTAAAAAGTATAGTAATGTTGATTTAACTCTCTTTCTCTCTCGCTGTTTTTTTTTCTTTCCTTCTTTTCATCTTTTCATTATGTTCCATTAAAACAGATTATTGTTATTGCCTCCGCTAGCTCAACCGTCTCTCTCTCTCTCTCTCTCTCTCTCTCTCTCTCTCTCTCTCTCTCTCTCTCTCTCTCTTCATTTTTATTATATTCTTTCTGTGTAGAAAGTCCCTTTCTTTCTTTATATAAAAAACGGAATGGTTCATTATTTAGATGAGGTGACGACACTCATGAGAAATAAGAATTCGATGGATAAGCAACACCATTACATTTTTGCAATTCACCTTGGACGATTTGGACTGTCTCAATTTTAACCAGAGAGTGTTGCAAGAAGATAACGACCGGAAGATTTAGGAACAAGAATAATAATACTATTATTATTATTTTATTATATATGATATAGTGGATATTCGGGTTCTACCTGTCTGTGACCGAAATTACGTCACTGCCTACGTCACAATACCTTCAGCAATTGTGTAAGTTTATCAATGAGTATTTAATCTATAGTCAAAATCATTAATACGTAGAAGAATTCTTGTTTATTAACGAGATCTCTATGAAAATCTGAGTTAGATTTGCCTCAAAAGAGCCTACGTTATTAGTACGTTTAAAATCCTGTAATGTGTCTTATACACCACAAAGAAATAAAGGTTTACTTTTATATGGTGTAGTTAATTTGCATACAGGTTTTAACAAAACCAGGTTTGATAAATAATTGCTTGGGGTTGTTGATTTCTAATATTATTGTTTTAGTCTCCAACGTATTAAAATCAATCCTATTAATGATTTTATTTAGAAACCAATTAAAATATGATTAGAATAAGTGTAATCTTTTTATATGCGTTCTTATCTAATTGCGTCAGTCTTTCTAATTTAATATATTTCATTACATTAAAACTTGGATGCTTACGACCGGTGGACGCATATTCTTGCTAATATAGATAAAAGATAAATAATGGCTGTTTTTGCGGGGGAGTTTTTTTTTTATATAAAGATTAACTTCTTGTACTTTATTTTGAATTTTGGCAATTGGTGGGTAAACTTTAGGTGACATTTCACGACGGAAGTTTGAAATACGAGAACATTTTTCCGGCAATAAAAACTTTCATTCACAAACTTTTTCTGGTTAAAAAAAAAATCGAAAAACAAAAGAAAAGAAAAAAGACATAAAGTGACTGAAACAAAAATAGCTGCTAATTTTTGAAAATTGCCACTGAGTTCTGTTGCGTATTTCGTATCTCTGTGTATGAATTGTTTTTATTTATGTATTTATTTGTTTATATACCTATTTATTTATTGTTGAGGATAATAACATTGACCGATTTAAAACATTTACAGAGTTGCAGTTTATTTACATTTTTTAGTACCCCTTTCCCTTCTAATAAAATTTCGAGTATTGAATTTGAAAACAAGATCTGGTAAGCATACACATTGTTAGTGAATTTGATTCTCACTGAGTGCCCCATATCTCTGTGTCAGGTCGCTCAATGTGCTACTGGTAATGTAAACCATTACTACCTGATTCATAGTCGGATCATCGGTGACTAAACCGGTCACCTCAGAGATTTTGTCTGGTGAGGAGGGTGGCTAGAAACCCTGCGGAACGAAAAACAAGACGTGTAAAAGTTCGGAGGAAGCTCTTTGCTCAACGCCCATCTACTATATTATTCATAAGTAACCAGTCGTATGAGGACCACAACACGGGCAAAGGGGCTCTGGCGAACATCCAAAGGGCGTCGCCATCATTATCAGTAATCAATGGTCTTTAACTTACTTGTTACAGCATCTGTGAAAAATCTACTTAAACAAGGGCATCTCTTTCCCCTGACCGGGATATGCATGCGGGGTTTGGGGACTACTTGTGTATTTTCTATTCCCTTGTTATTCCTTCCATGAATTCACTAAAGGTAAATTCGTTGGATGGAGGTGGCTCAACCGACCCAGAGTAAATGCCGTCACAGAAACAGAAAAGCGAAATATACCTCTGGTCGGGGGCTAAAACTAAGCTCAGCTTAGTTTAGTCTAACTCATTATTTTGAATAAACGTAATGACAATAGACATAGCTTTGGCGCAGAAAGCTCATTTCTTAACAAGAGAGCTATCAATCGTCATAATATAGTAGATGGGCGTTGAGCAAAGAGCTTCCTCCGAACTTTTACACGTCTTGTTTTTCGTTCCGCAGGGTTTCTAGCCACCCTCCTCACCAGACAAAATCTCTGAGGTGACCGGTTTAGTCACCGATGATCCGACTATGAATCAGGTAGTAAGTCACAAATACATATATACATACGTGCAATTAAACAATGGAACATATACTCAAACACGCAGACATATATATATATATATATATATATATAGAGAGAGAGAGAGATAGAGAGAGAGAGAGAGAGAGAGGGAGAGAGATAGAAAGAAAGAGAGAGATAGGTAGATAGGTGTGTATGCATATATGTGCATAAATATGTATATATATATGCATGTATAGATATATATATATATACAGACATATATGATATATATTACGCAGACATATACATATATATATATTTTTGTGTGTGTGTGTACATATATATATGTATATATATACATATATATATACGTATATACATATACATGATATATAAACACACACACACACACACACACACACACACACATATATATATATATATATATATATATATATATATATATAATGCGAAGAAACTTCGTGCTTAAACGTACGAAGATATACAATTATGTCTGATATATAACAGCATTTGAGGCCAACCATTTTTGCGACCTATCTAATTATATTCCGTTGTTCTTTTTACACCAGACCCGATTCGAAAGTCTAAAACTAGTAATTAACATTCATTCTGGCGATGAATCATTGAAAATTGTGAGACACAAGATGGCATTACGCTATAATTGCTGTATTTAATTCTAAACATATCTATTTTAGTAAGACTACTTATTTTGACAAGGGTTTCTTGTAGAGAATTATGCATTTGTTGAAAAGTGAGGATTTTTAGTAATCTTTACAATTTACATTGTGCGTAATAAACAATAGTCTATTAGCTAAGTCGGTAGAGTGTCGGGCTAGGGACCACAAGGTTCCAGGTTCGATACCGGCCCTTGTCAACTCAGCGTATGAGTAGCACAGGGCTCTGTGCGGTAAAGTGAAGAGCTGGTGGTAGGTGTGGTGTTCCACCTCAGATGCCAAAAACTATCTCCTTGGTCTAGCGCTAGTGAAAAGAGGATAGACTCCCTCGCTGTCTGGCTAATACCGACTTTAGGCCACCCCGACGACTTTACTTACTTATACATCTGTATATTAATACTCTTGTTTCTTAATCTTCCAACTGTTTTCATCTTGCAACGTCCTCTGGTTAAAAATGAGACCGTCCAATTTGTCCAAGAGGAAATGCAAAAATGTAAATCCTGATTCTTATTAATCAATTCGGCCGAATTCTTATTTCTTGTGGGTGTCGTAAACTCAGCTAGATAATGTACCATTTCGTTTTTATTATAAACAAAGAAAGTGAAGAAAAAGAACATGTTACTCAGAAAAATATAACAAGAGAAGAAAGAAGGAAAAAGATTTGGAGGAAAGATAGGGAGACAGGATCAGCGCAAAGAAGCGATAACGCTAATCTGTTTCAATCAAACATAATGAAAAGATAAAAAGAAGGAAAGAAAGAAAATCAGATTGAGAGAGAGAGAGTTAAATCAAGATTATTCTACTTTTAACATATTGAACTATTTTGAAATAGCTCTCAAGTAAACATATCAAACGTTGTAATAATCAAATTATCATACTGTGAAATATTCATAACTCCTGTTAGTTATTGGTAAATACGTTATTAGTCTGTAGTTACTTGAGCCGATCATTTGATTATTTATATTCGAAAGGCATTAAAATTCTACTAAAAAATGTCCGGCATTTGTAAATCTCAAAAGTTAACATGTCAATATAGCAGAGTTTTCCCTTCTACCCAGCTGACGCTGGATAGCCGATTCTTGTCCTTATGTATATTTATCAATGCCTCCACACGAGTCAATTTCTTCTTTTCATTTCTGTTAAACTCCGTTTAAAAATTGACTTTGTGTCGCATCCTGCTCCTGCGGATGAATAGGGTAAACACACACACACACACACATACACACACACATACACACACACACACACAACACATATATATATATATATATATATTATATGTATATGTATATGTATATATATAATATATATATATATATGATGTTATTATTGGGTCCACGTATAATTCTTTGTCGGTATATCTGATGAGTATATCTATCTATCTATCTATCTATGTCTCTCTCTCCTCTCTCTCTCTCTATTATATATATATATATATATACATATATATATATATATATATATATATATATATGTGTGTGATATATATATATATATATATTATATATATATATATATATATATATATATATATTATCATATTATATTATGGAAAAGATTTTTGGTTGTTTTAGAAGCATGAAGAAAAGGGAAGATCAGAAACAAAATGATGTATATTGTGTTCTTGATCTTATTAATTCATCAATATTTCGAGGAACATCCCTCTCTCTCTCAAAAGTTTATGATAGACCGACTGTTCCTTCTCTTGTCTGTGGTTCCAATAGCTCTTTGTTATCAGAGATAGTGTGTTACTTATTAATGGGGAGACGCTGTTGCCTAATGGTTATCGTCGAAGAAAAGGGGCCTGATGAGCTGTGTTCAATTCCTGGATGAAGTTGATTGCGTTTAATTTTGCGTAAAAGCATACATCCATCCCTTCTTCCCCTAGCTATGGGTAAATAGTAGAGCAGATTGGACTCGTTAGTTATGGTAAGGCTCCCGGCCTAGGAAAAAAAACTTAAAATAAGCGGAGTGGCCAATTGTCGTTAGCAGTCGGACAACGAGAGTGTATTTTTTTTTTTTCACTAGCTCTGGACCAGGGATATTCTTTTTGCATTTGAGGTGGATCGCTTAAAAAGTGACCTTATGTCGCATCCTGCCCGGCGGACGATTTGGATATATACATACTGAATACATACTTTGAATCAATATGAAAATAAATGACATCCCTTGAACAACCTGAAATTCTCTCTTCAATTCGACATTTCGAATAAAGCAAGAACTCTTCATTTCATTCAAGGGAAGTCCGAATTGTAATCTTTCTACATCCTGTCACGTGGCAAAGAAGATTACCACCCCCGACAAAAATTGTGATTAAAAAAAACTCTTCTATTATTAGAAAAGATTATGATGATCAATTAACAAAAAAAAAACTCCCCATCCCCCCCACCACACATACAAAAATTAAAAACAAACAAAAACAAAATCAACAAAACAATCCTCTCTTACAAAACAAAACAAACCCCCAAAATAATTTTTTAAAAACAAAAAACAAAAACAAGACAACAAAACAAACAAAATAAAGTCAGCCATTCCTTGGTGATAGGATAACATTACTTTGGTATCATTTCTTTGAATATTGAAAATGTAAACCAAGTTGTACATAGATAGACACTCCATACTTAGATGTTCATCTTTGATAATTTTTTACACGTTCGCTTTTATCATAATACGAACACCTGTGAGCCTCAATTTACAGAAGCACCTGTAAGTAGTTAAAACACGCTATTGTATCTCAGATGCTATCACCTTCACCTGAGAGCAGAAAATTTAAGAAATTATCTTATTACCTTTATGTGTCGTACAAAATCTATGAGAAAGGTATAGGCTACAGTCCCAAGCCGATTATCGTTCAATTGTGTCGGATGTAAAAAGTGGCCGAATAAATTGTCCTTTATTATTAAAATGATATCACCCCAAAATTCCAATTTTTTTTTCGCGCATGTTTATTGTCGCAAGAATTAATAAAATAAGTTTTAAGTGATTAAAATACGTATAGAACGAAAATAGCTCCGAATTCAATTAGCCAATGAGATTACAGATTTTATCTGGAATGTAAACATCAGCTGGTGTTCTGTGTTTATGAAATAAAAAATGACCCTCAAAACGCCCCCCCAAAAAATTCCTAATAATATGCTTTAGAACTCAAGCAAACAATAATAATGCTTTAGTAACTAAAGTAAACAATTTTTTTTCTTCAGGAAAAATTTCAAAATATAATTTTCAATTAAAGAACTGGCTTTTTAGAAAAAATTTTAAATTTTTTAATGAACCTAAAAAGCGTAAGACTTTAGCCCCCCTACAGAATATAATTTACCAAAAATCAGGGAATTATCGGATTTTAATGAAACTCTCAGTGTTTATTTATCAATGAACGATCTTTATAATGCATTATTTATTTTATTTCAAAACTTTCTCATTTTTTTCAGGTCACTTAATTTTGACCCCACCTTATGTTGGGGCATTTTCGATACTAATTACAGTATAAATAAAGAGATAAAAGACCGAACTTATGAATAGAAACAACAAAAATTTACGCGATATGCGAAATACTATTATTTTTTATTTTTTCTAAAAAGCAAATTCGCTTATTACTCATTTTATTTACGTGACTTGTTGTCACATGATGCGAAATACTATTTTTTTTTTTCTAAAAAGCAAATTCGCTTATTACTTATTTTATTTACGTGACTTGTTGTCACATGATGCGAATACTATTATTTTTTCTAAAAAGCAAATTCGCTTATTACTCATTTTATTTACGTGATTTGTTGTCACATGATGAGTCCACGTTTCTTAGAAAATTTTATGCTTTTTGGAAAATAAAATGCACATAAAACATTTTTTGTCGCTAACAACTGTTGCTTCTTCTTCGCTGGAGGTGGCCATTTTTTACTTATTCGTATTCCGAACACACGATTCTCATTCGCTTATTCCGTTTTCGGAGCTACTCCATTTTCATTCGTATTTTTTTACAAAGGAGTCCGTTTAAATTTTACTTTTCGCATAATATCAAGATATGCCACCGATTGCGAAAACTTTTTATTAGCCTTTTTTGATTTTTAATTAATAATTACGCTAAAATTATTACCGCTAATTGTAGAGCATCGTAACTCGAAAACTAAGCCCTTTTTGACGCCTGGGACTGTAGCCTAGTAATCTCATGAGAAGCAAGACCCAATCATTTAACAACAACAACAAAAATAATAATAATAATAATAATAGTAATAATAATAAAGATGGATAAATACCTGGACCTTGCCAGAGAATTGAAAAAGCTGTGGAACATGAGTGTAAAAGTGATACCAATTGTAGTTGGTGTAATTGGAACGGTCCCAATAAACTTGGAAAAAAGACTGGAGGATCTGTAAATCAGAGGAAGAATTGAGACCATCCAGACTACTACACAGCTGCAATCGGCTAGAATACTCAGAAGAGTCCTGGAGACCTGAGGAGACTTGTTGTCACTCAGACTCCAGTGAAATACCATCAGCTAACGCTGATGGGAAAAACTCAAAAGGAGTGAAAATAATAATATAATAATAATGATGAAAAGCAAAAATAGATAAGACGAAACAGAATAGCACATGTAGAATGTGTGGAGAAAACGATGAAACTGTGAATCTTATGATAAGCGAATGTTCAAAGAGAGTACAAGACTAGACACGACTGGGTGAGAACGGTGATCTACTGGGAATTGTGCAAGAATTTCTATTTTTACCATGCAACTAAATGGTATAGGCACAAACCTGAATCTGTCCTGGAGAATGAGACTCATAAGATTTTATGGGACTTTGAGATACAGACGGATCACCTAATCCCGGCCAGGAGACTAGACCTAGTGTTAAGAAGAATGAGAAAACTTGCCATCTCGTGGATTCTGCTGTCCCGGCGGATCACCGAATGAAGGAAAAAGAAAATGAAAAGATGAACAAATACTTGGACATTGCCTAAGAACTGAGAAAACTGTGGAACATAAAGGTAAAGCTCTTACCAATAATAATTAGTGCCCTTGGAAGGATTCCCAAAGGTCTTGAAAGGAGTCTGGGTGAACTAGAAATCAGAGGAAGAATCGAGACAATCCAAAATACAGCACTGTTGAGATTGGTTAGAATACTCGGAAGAGTCATGGAGACCTGAGGAGACTTGCTGTCATTCAACCTTCAGTAAACCACCGGCTAAAGTAGGTGTGAAAAACTCTAATGGATAATAATAATAATAATAATAATAATAATAATAATAATAATTAATAATAAGTGGACCTTGCCAGAGAACTGAAAAAACTGTGGAACAGGAAGGTGAAGGTCCTAAAAGGTTTGGAAAAAAGTATGGTGGAATTGGAAATCAGAGGAAGAATCGAGAATATCCAAACTACAGCATTGTTAAGATCGGATAGAATACTCAGAAGAGTCCCGGAGACCTGAGGAGACTTGCTGTCACACAGTCTCCAGTGAAAGACCACTAGCTAAGGCGTGTGTGAAAAACTCGCAAAGCGTGAAAAGACTAGAGAATCTGAAAATCAGAGGAAGAGTTGAGACTATCCAGACTACTGTATTGCTGCAATCGGTTAGAATACTCAGGAGAGTCCTGGAGACCTGAATAGACTTGTTGCTACTCAGACTCCAGTGAAATACCATTAGCTAAAGCTGATGTGAAAAACTAATAATGATAATAATAATAATAATAATTAGCAAAATCTGGAGATATGCCATGTATGATAATTTAATCATTACAACGCTTGATATGTTTACTTAAAAGCTATTGCTAAATAGTTCAATGTGTAAAAAGTATAATAATCTTGATTTTACTCTCTCCCTCTTTTTTCTTTCTTTCCTTCTTTTCATCTTTTCATTATGCCGGATTAAAACAGATTAGCGTTATCGCTTCTACATGCTCACCCTCTCTCTCTCTCTCTCTCTCTCTCTCTCTCTCTCTCTCTCTCTCTCTCTCTCTCTTTCTTTCTTATCATATTTTTCTGTGTAGCATGCCCAATTTCTTGCTTGTCTTTCTTTATCATAAAAACGGAATGGTCCATTATTTAGCTGGAGTGACAACACTCATAAGAAATAAGAATACAGCGGATATGTAACACCAGCTAACCAGGTTTTACATTTTTGCATTTCGGTTTGGACGATTTGGACGGTCTGATTTTTAACCAGAGGGTGTTGCAAGAGGATAACGGTTGTACAATTAAGGAACACATATATCAATATATAGAATAACTATTTCATCTCTATAACCACATAACCTATACTTTACAATTCTCCTGCGTAATATTGATTTTTGCTTAGATATAATAAGTTATTATGGAATTATTTTGTGCTGCTATTATTAGGGATTCAGTTTCTCTCTTTAAGTTTTCTCTGCGTACACATATCCATGTCATCGCACGTGCAATGTCCTTAGTTTGTCGCTTAAAGAGTTGTTTTTCTTCCCATTTTTTTATTTTCTAGATTTTTCGTCCTGTTATTGACAATATCGTTTTAGCTCTGTCTTTTTTATTATTGCTTTTACTGACTCCTGTAATTAATCTCTATTTGCTCTTTTTTTTAAATATATTCTGTAGAGGGGTAAAACCCCTGTCCAATTTTGGCCGTGGATGACGACTCGTGATGTTTAAGGATGGAATTTTTGAGGCTGAGCAGTTCATGCCATACAACACTCCACTTTGGCTCTTAATTAGGCTAGACGAACAGTTGAAGAGGCCCCTACCGATCTATCAGCTTTTCATGTTAAGCCCTTGCACCTATATGATTGTCCCAACCTTATTTCCCTCATGGCAAGCCCCAACCCCTTTTTATCATATATGGGCGAGAAGGCGATATCTGAGGGTCTTAGTGTCCTGGATATGACGTGAAGTTCTAATTCTGGAGCTCTGGGGAATGTGGAGTACCCCTTCATCACCGTTATTTCCAGGTCTACTCTGACCCTGAGTGGTAGTACCTGTCAGAGTCCCATCTATGGTTGAAATAGAAAAAATGAGTTTTAAAAAAATGAATACCCATCAAGAATGAGTAAAACAAAAACATCTTCGGCATAAAATAACCCAACAATGGTTGACATGCCGTAAAACCCAACCAACCTACCAACCAACATCTACAGATCCATCGCCCGCCGAATTGGTTTTTAGATAAAACACAGATATTATCATCCCATTAGTCGGCCAGTAACTCATGCTGTATTCAGGTTTCTGAATTGGGAAGATCAAATTACAATAAGAATGCTAAATATTCTGTAAGTTTGAAAAAAAAAATAGAAGCATTTTTGAAAGTCTTTTTTTCCTTATTTATTTTCAAAGAAAATAACTGGAATCAGCTTGCCTTTCAAAAGCAAAAAAAAAAGGAACGGGCGGTGTTTTCATTGCTAAATATATTTTAAGATAATAAAGTGAAGACAAAATAACGGTTTAGTTTTAAGGACGAATGGATAAAGTTTAGAGATTCAATACCTCGTATCCATTTTATACCAAAACGTTTACTAGGTGTGGCCTACCTTTTGAGTAAGATAATTCTCCGCCGTTGTTAGAAGTCAGTGTTTGGGCTCAGATAAAAATCAACACTTGCTAGTGTTGATTTTCAAAATAGACAGGTTGTTCTACCTTCGAAAATTAGCACATGTCTTCAAACCCCAATTCCAGTGATATCTAAGTTGGGCCGAAAATCCGCCTGATGCCGGTACGCTAGTAGAGACTGCTGTCAGCGTAACATAAGTACTAGCAAAAAGTAAAACTTAGTATTGATCATAATGATAATCATATATCGCTTGAAAATCATATGGCGGACCATATGACCTTTGGGCACCCCTTTTTGATCTCGATTAAGAAAGGACATATTTTTCATTTACACCGTCAATATCCGGTTGTTTTAACAGACGTTTTTTAGATTTTTTTTAAATTATAAAACTAACCCTAACCTAACCCCTAACCCCTAACCCCTAACCCCTAACAATCAACCGGATATTGACGGTGTAAATGAAAAACATGTCCTTTCTTAATCGAGATAAAAAAAGGGTGGCCTAAAGTTAATATGGGCCCATATGGCTGCAAAGTAAAAACAGTGATACATATTCTTTTATCTTAAATTTGTTTTTTAATATATATATATATATATAAGAATAATATTTTCCAAGTGTTGTTTTTTTATATCACGCACTCAAGAGGGGAGACACGCGGACGAATAAAGCGAGAACAGCTTAATGCGAGACATAATGGGTATTCATTTGCAAGGTGATTTGTCTGATGAGAAGCATCTGATGCTTTGAAACCAGCGGTAACAAAATGCCATTGAATGTACACACACACACACACACACACACACACACACATATATATATATATATATATATATATATATATATATATATAAATAAATAACAAAAGACTTAGAGATCTTGCATTATAGACTATTTCAGGGAGCTTAGACAAAAATGTCTAATTCTCCCGACTCATCAGATGCGAATCTGATGAGTCGGGAGAATTAGACATTTTTGTCTAAGCTCCCTGAAATAGTCTATAATGCAAGATCTCTAAGTCTTTTGTTATTTATTTAAATATAAATTTGCTCTGTGTCTCTAACAATAAGAGCACACATTGAGCTCTCAAACTGCGACAAGTTGTTTTAAAAAAAACTATGTCGTAAGGAAGATTTCTTCTCTGGACTTTTGGATTATATATATATATATATATATATATATATATATATATATATATATATATATATGACTAGGTGACATTGAAACAGAGAGACACCGATACTACCCGATGGAAAATAAAAGACGATGATAATAGAAGCAACCATTGAAACTTAAGAAACAATATAATATATATATATATATATATATATATATATATATATATATATAGTCAGATTCCTGCCCTGATGAGCTAGTAAGCGAAATATTCGTTGGTATATCTGACTTATTAGGATTAATATTTCTATTTGCTCTAGTTAGGTATCAAGCACTCTTTACATTTTTGCTTTAGACAATCCTAGCGGCATACATATATAGTGTTAATCGATTATTTTCAGTTGGTTCGACTCCTTTGATCATTTTCTTCCCAGACAATATATATATTTTTACTAACAAATTATTTGCGTATTTTTTTCTTACCGCAAGGGTTACTAATAGTATAGTATACTATACTATAGTATAGTATATATATATATATATATATATATATATATATATATATATATATATATATACATTGTTTTTGAAATTCCGATGTCTGTTCTTGTTATTGTCATGATTATCAGAGACAACCCCAGAAACATGGTTTTGTGCACACTTTTATTGTCCTGATTTTCCGAAACACGTGCGCGTCTAAAAGCCCTTGGAACGGTCCCCAATGGCCTGGAAAAGTGTCTGGGAGAATTGGAAATCAGAAGAAGAATCGAGACCATCCAAATTACAGCATTAGTAAGATCGGCTATAATACGCAGAAGAGTCCTGACACCCGAATAGACTTATTGTCACTCAGCCTACAGTGAACCACCGGCTAAAATAGATCTCTTTAAAAACTATCAGTATCAGAAAAGAATACTTGAATATATATATATATATACAAAACAGGTATATTATATATTGTTAGAAAAGGTCCACCTAAGAAAGGTGATACGTTGAAAAAGGTCGGGCTTTGTTTAATAGTATCCTAATTAGCAACAACAACGGATTAAATAATTTGTTTCAGCCTTTTGTTTTGGACGTGTGCTAATATTTTAGAATCATTAATATCAAAATTATGATCTGCATCAGATACATGTTGGACTACAGCATTATTCGATTTTCCAATTTTAAGAACTTGTGTGTGTGCTCATATACACGCTTTTTGATGTTTCTGGAAGTTTCACCTACATTTTATCGCAGTTTTTATATTGAATAATATAAACACCGGCGTCAGATTTATTATGTGGGTAAAATTTCGTGTTAGAATTAAATTTCTACTAGTCTTTTGAAGATAATTTGACAGTTTCAATACCAAGGCTTTTTAATTTGGTTTCTATGAAGTTTGTGGAAGAATTATATATATATATATATATATATATATATATATACGCACACACACACACATCCACATATCCACACACATACACACACACACACACACACACATATATATATATATATATATATATATAGTGTGCTTATATTTATAAGAAAATAGAGCTCAATACCATTGATAGAGCATGTATATCTAAGGGTAGCGTGGTAATGAAGTCAACGGTGCTTGGTAACTGTTATTTTCCCGCCTATGCGATTTTTAAACTACTTGATTTGAAAATCGCCCATATATATATAATGATATTAATAATATTGTTTTGTTTTAAGTAGTCTTTAGATGTGTGCGTCAAATGAGCTTTATAGGGAAGGACTTAAAAAAACGAAACTACTTTTGATAAACTTTAATATTATTCCGTGCAGATATTTTTAACTGTAAAACTGAGAGTCTACTTGTAACAGAATTTTATGAGCAGAAGTTCTTGAGATTATTTTTAGCCGAGATTTTCGCCCCGTGGTGGGAAGCCATGTCATGGGCGTGTTTTCTCAGTAATGTTTCTTTCTGTTGTGAGCCTCGAGTGTCTGTTAGCTGTTCGTTTCAAATAACAAGCTCTTTTGTGTTCGGTGTGACAATCTGTCCAAGCAGAAGACACAACAAACAAGTTAAACAGACCGGATATGAATCGGCGAAGACCATCAACATTCAGGAGTGATGAAACGAAGCACGTGACCAATTAAAACAAAAAACCACCGAGTTTGTAAATCAGCCGGCAACTGTTTTGCTCGTTTCAAAATGGCCGGATACTTGAGAAGACACATTTGACCCGCCTCATGTTAGGGTGCTCGGAACATAATGACGTTTTACCAGAGTGGATATATAAAAAAAAATAAATAAATAAACGTAAGTGAAATTTATCTAAACTAGCAGGACCTGTGGATATACCACAGTTAGATAATATAATTATTATAACTGTTTGATATGTTTATTTAAGAGCTATTGCCAAAATAGTTCAATATGTAAAAAGTATAATAATCTTGAGTTAACTCTCTCTCTTTTTTTTTCTTTCTTTCCATCTGTTCAGCTTTTCCTTATGTTCGATTGAAACAGATTAGCGCTATCGGTTCCATGCACTCATTCCCTCTCTCTATCTTCCCTCTAACCTCTTTCTTTCTTATTATATTTTTTCTGTGTAGCATGTCATTTTTCTTACTTTTATTTCTTTATAATAAAAACGGAATGGTCCATTATTTATCTGCGGCGACGACATTCGGGGATTAAGCGACAACAGATAATCAGAATTTACATTTTTGCAATTCATCTTGGACGATTTGGACGATCTCATTTTTAACCAGAGGATGTTGCAGGATGATAACCGACGGAAGAATCATGAACAAGCGTATTATTAATTTATCTAATTTAGATATTAGTGTGTTGGTTGGATATTACGACATGTCAAACCTTGTTGGGTTATTTTATGCCGAATACGTTTTATTTCAAGTATTCTTGTTGGACTTTTTAAAGTCAATTTTTAAACACGTTTTTAAAAATTGAATACCCACCATGAATGAATAAAACAAACGTCTTCGGCAAAAAAAAAAAGATTGGTTAGATTTTACGGCATGTCAACCCTTGTTTGGTTATTTTATGCCGAAGATGTTTTGTTTCATTCATTCTGGCACTCATTGTTTTTAAACTCCTTTTTTTAACTCACTTTTTCTATTTAACCCATAGATGGGACTCTAACATATACTACCACCCCATGTCAGAGTGGACCTGGGAGTACTGGTGATGAACGGGTACTCCACATTCCCAAGAGCTCCAAAATTGGAACTTACCATCAGATAGAGTTTAATGACATATCACTGAGGGGCTTAATGCCCTGGGTATGACGTTAAACTCTATCTGATGGTGATGTTTCAATTCTGGAGCTCAGGTGAATGTAGTGTACCCCTTCATCACCATTGCTCCTAGGTCCACTCTGACCCGGAGTGGTGATACTTATTAGGGTCCCATTTATGGGTTCAATTTTTTTTTTAAATTTAAATAGTGTTTAAAAAAATTTGAGTTTACTAAAAGAAAAGTTGAGTACCTATCAAGAATAAATAAAACAAAAACGTATACATAAAATAACCCAACAAGGGTTGACATGCCGTAAAAACCAACCAACCAAACACACTTGTAAAATAGAATGATTTACTCAAATCCTTGACTACGGGTAGAATTTGACACAAGGTCATAAGTATGGGGCATCCAACAAATGTCGAACTCGCTTTTCAGTAGGAATGTTGGAGGTGCGTGGTGGAATGGTTACCGTCGTAGGAGATGGACACGGCGAGACGAGTTCAACTCCTAGACGCGGCTGTTTGCATTTCACATACCACTTATAACCTTGGGAAAGGTATGAATCCAACTATTCTCCCTCCAGCTTTGGATAAATAGTAGGGCAAAATGTTGTCTTTTAACCCTAGTATGGCAACCGGTCTAGGAGAAGGAAAACTTTGAATTCAAACCAAAGGAAATCTTATCTCGTTAGTTAAAATTACTTTGAAAGCTCTCCTCTTCCTCCCTCCTCTTAATTCCTCCTAACTAAAAAATAGCATTTGCCTGTATTTTTTAGATGAGGCTTGATGTGAATAATTTGGATTTCTCGGACTGTTGTCCGCATCTTTATTGTGGCATGTATAAACCCAACATTTAGGCTGCTGTATCCTCTGAAACGTTGTGCTTATACATACCACAATAAAGATGAGGACATCAGTCCGTAAAATCAAAATTATTCAAACAAAAAAATAATTCGTGTTTTTAATGGATCTCTGAGACTAGCATGTGAACCATTACACCACGACCAAAAACACTTGTTCTAATCCAAGTTTACTTACCTAAACATCAATTCTGAGAGACCAAACATCATCTAAATATTTTTTACA
This sequence comes from Doryteuthis pealeii, assembly GCA_023376005.1. Lineage (NCBI taxonomy): Eukaryota > Metazoa > Mollusca > Cephalopoda > Myopsida > Loliginidae > Doryteuthis > Doryteuthis pealeii. The sequence goes on from CM042139.1 coordinate 57,725,221, forward strand.
CGTCAACTGGCTTTAGATCAGGGTTGCCAGCCTGAAACATATGTAAAAAAATCAATCTCATTAATTTCTAGACAGACCTCTATGTACTTTTTCTTTCTTTCTTTTTTTCTTTCTTTCTTTTTTTCTTTCTTTCTTTCTTTTTCAAATGCATAACAACAGCCAGCCAATCGTTGTAACATACTCTTCCTACAACCACACGTAAAACACACAAACACTTGAATATATTTGTTTTACGTCTTCAGTTTACTTGTCCACTCTAGTACAACCAATTATCAGTCCACAATCATTCGTCCATTACTGGTTTCCTCTCTCAGCTTAAGTACTTCCTCCTACCCAAGCTCAGCAGCAGCTTGCTGGACATTGTTTCGCTCCTCGTGTGCTACAATCTAAATTCTCACGTTACTATGATAATTATGCAAATTAAACCAATTGATTAACAATTTCACTGGAGATCCCTTTTTTCCATCACTATTCAACTCAATTATTTCTTGACCCCAAAATTTCAGGCGTAGCTCAAGGGTGGATGGGTTGGTTGTTTTGTTTTACGGAATACCACATTTTTTCGGTCATAGCTCAGTCTTTAGAGCGTCCAGCAAGGAATCACAAGTTTCCTGATTCGATACCGGCACTCACCAACTCAGCGTATGAGTAGCACAGGAATCTGTGCTGTAAGGTGAGGAGCTGATGGTAAGTGTGGCTTCCCACCTCAAACGCTAAAATAATCTCCTTGGTCTAGCGCTAGCGAAAAGGGGATATACTCCCTCGCTGTATGGCTCATACCGACTTTTGATGCCGAATCAAATCATTTTGATATTCGGTTTACTATCAGTACCTGCTGTTGCTTAAATGGTCACCCATCTAAGTATTGAACAGGCTCATCGCTGCCTAACTTCGAGAACCGGCGCTTTCAACGTGACCTGACTATAGGCAGCTCAAAGGTGGAACATTCAGTTGCATGTCTTGGGTTCAAACCTTAGTTCCTCCTTTGTTACATGAGCCGAGAAGGAAATCTTTTAAACTCGCACTCTTGGATTTAAATTAACCGGTATCCTGTTGGCGGGGCTTAGAATAAATTGCAGGGAGTACCCCACCAAAAAAAAGAGATGTGTCTTGTGTCGGTGTCAACAGGAGAACATATATGAATTCGTCTTTACTTCTCTAGCAGAGTCCAGTATGTCTTATTCGTCTTATTCAGATGATTAGTGTAATAGGAGGTAAGTGGCCATACAACTGCTCGGTTGTGGGGTGTTGCTTCCATGATTTGTTTAAGACAGCACGCGGCATCCTTTTTCAGTTGCCATGTAGCTTTTTTCTCTAAGTGTTTCGTTACCGTTTAAATGGTACAGCCATACAGTAGTAACTGGTCGTGAGGCTCCAATTCTGGAACTCTGAGAAGTATGGAATACCCCTTCATTGCACATTCTCCCAGGTCCACTCTTGGAAGCAGCATTCCACAAAAGGGCAGCTGTACGGCCACTTGCCTCCAATTACATCCAAGTGAGACCAACAAGACATGATGGATACTGCTGGAGAAGCAAAGAAGAACTAATAAGTGACGTTCTCTTGTGGACAACTACACATGGACACACAAGTGTAGATAGGCCGACCAGAAAAAAAAAAATACATGAAACAACACTGTGCGGATTCTGAGTGCCGCACAGAAGACCCACCTAGGGCGATGACCGAGAAAGATCAATGGGAATCCGTGCTGACAGTGTGACATGATTATAATGATGATGATGATGATGATGATGATGATGATTTCAAGTATTCCTACCTAATACTAATAATTCAAACAATTTCAACTTGATTTCAAGTAACTATGCCTATTTAATGATAATCATTTGTTTGCACACAGACATATGGTTTTAAGTAGTTCTCTCTAATGCTAATAATTCAAGCAGCTATATGGTTCCAATAATTCCCTACTTATATTATTAATAATCTTTTGTTTGCAGTCATATAGATCTAAGTATCTAATACTTATGTTATTAAAGATATCTATTTGACCTATAGATAAAAACGTAACAGGTAACATATATGTATTCTTGGTAGAGGCGCGTAATTTAATGGTTATCGTCAGAAGAAATGGGCTTGACGTCTCGAGTTTAAATCATGGACGAGACTGTTTGCATTCCAATTAGCGCTAATACCCCTGGGGAAGTGGTATTATTTAAAAAGTTATTATTCAAAAATATCTATTTGAACTATAGATGGGACTCTAAGTAGTGGCGTAATGGTTATAATTGCCCTAATGTCCCTAATGTATCTAATTTCGCTTTGTAATTGAATACATATGATATAGTCAAGTGGTTCTTCTATTGCTTAGATTATGTATAACATTAGACAATCGGTAGAAGACAGACAGTCGCGATTAGCATGACAGACAGTAAATGAAATCAGCGGTAGAAAAAGTACCTCTAGATCAAAGCTAAAGGCAACCAGCCAAAAAGATAGACTACAGAAATGGAAAGACCACTTACAGAAACTATTGGGGAACCCCACTAAAATCATAGAAAATAATACCCAAAAGATTGGGGATTTCACAATAGAAGAACTAAACGAAGTCTTAAAGAAGCTAAAAGGTAGAAAAGCTGCAGATCTTGACGAAATACCACCTGAGGTATGGAAGATGGGAAAGTTCAATGACATACTGCTTAGGCTATGCAATGTAGTATATAGACAAAATAGAATAGATAAATGGACGAAAGGGTGCATCCTCCCATTCCCCAAAAAAGGTAGACCTCGGAATCGCTAAAGACCACAGAGGCATAACTCTTACTGCTATTGCAGCTAAAATATCTAATGCCCTTCAATCAGTCTAGAAGAATGAAACCTACTTGTACGGAGGGGTTGGTAAATATTTTTTTAATAGCAATAGCAGTAATATTAGTGTGTGTCAAAAGTATTTTGGTACATGCTAGTTTGCGTATATCACATGACCCAAATAGTTCCAGCCGTGACAGGTATCCGCTGTGGTTGGTAGTATCGTGATGGTTGGTGCGCTGACACGTTGTGCATTCCTTCGCTCCGTGTTTGGTTTGAAAGCATCGCATATAAACGTGCAACAAGACTATAACGCTACGGTAGTAACCAAGAAGATTAGTACCCAGCATGTCTTGTTTGTCTTATTTCGGTGGGGTGTAAGATGGGGTGCAAGTGGCCGTATGATTTGTAATTTGTCGGTAATATAAAGAAACAATGAAAGGCTAAAACCAAGTCAGTGCCAGTTATAGTAGGAGCACTGGAAACAGTAACAAGAGACTTCAAAAAAGGTATCATCAGAGTAATCATCAAGATCATGGTACACCAAAGCCATTAAAAATAAAACTACAAATCTATAAAAGATTAAGAACTGAGTTAACAACAAGAAAAAGAAGTTAAGCAATGATGTGCCTGTTCAGTACTTAGATGGGTGACCACTTAGGAACAGCAATGTTCTTATAGTTGGAATCGTTCACCGCCTTCCATTGTGTCATTCCTGAACTTTTCAAGAGATGTCAATGAGTTACTGACGTCAAAAAACGATCGACCTGATGTTATTGAAATTGTCGAGAGGAGTATTTGGAAATGGCAGGTAGGCGTGCATACCATTCTTATTGGGAAATGGTACGCGTATATAGGTGTAAAATAGTGTTGGTAATTAGGAAGTTGATGACACCAAGGCCAAGATGTGTCGCACGCTGCCCTTCCCTTGGACAACATCGATGTCGTCATGATTGCAATATAGACGATTTCCGGTCTTTCATACAAACCCGTTCAGGCCATTACCGATATCTAGGCGCAGATCTATAGTCTAGGGCAGGAGTCTTCAAACTATGAGTCACCACCCTAGTAAAAAATAATTTCCCCAAATATATTTGAGGAAAAATATATTTTAGAAAAAGAACTATTTTAAATATAAATTCATCTAAAGGTGAATAAGTATAGAAATTGTCATCAAAATTTCATACTTAATTGATTTTTCATAGAATTTTTTAAAGGTCTGTAGGCGTAACTTGTTTGTGGCCACGTTAAAATTCAATTGATTCAATGGTGCGAAAATGTAAACATTGTTTTCGTTCATAATTTTCAGTATTTCCCTAGGCTGATTTTTTTTTAATCATCAGGAGTTTTTTTTTATGATTCTTCTTTTGAATGATCCAAAAATGTTGCCGATAATATTAACCTTTATTCATGTTTCATTATGTTAAATATGGAGGGGGTAATTTACACATAAAATTGGAGGTCCCTATACGACAGCTGACAACGTAAAAAAATGTCAGACATGCGCAAACATAACCAGGATACAATTAAATACACAAACCTTTACAAATTTAATGTCGAAGGAGAATAAATGACTATTTATTGTTTGTAAATATTTTTCGTAAAACTCTATACGTTAAATAACTTTGAACATGTGCTAAAATAAAACTATATAAATACCGGACATGTATTTATTGAAACCTGTTTTCAAAAAACACTGTAGAGTGTCAAATATTGCGTACTACCTTCTAAGTATATATATAATTTAGCGTTGTTCTTTATTGTATGGAGTAATGATACTGACTTTAAATTAAATACTCATAGATTAACTTAATTCATGAAATGACTGTGACGTAACCAGTGACGTAGTTTCGGCTACAGACAAATAGAGACCGAATCTCCATTATTAATAGATATGCATACGGGGGGGGGTGTAAATTGCAGTTTCGTGTCCTACCTATGACACCCATTTTGGGGTGGGATTCTTACCCCTCTACAGGGGATACAGTCAGCTTATTCTAAGCCATGCCGACAATGCGATCAATGAAAAATATTTTTGGTGCTACTTTGGTATGCATTCGATGTGCCAACGTAATTTAAAAAGTTAAATTTCGTTTTTGTATGTGATCTAAATGTATCATTTGTTTATCATGGCTTGAATAAAACATTATTATATTTTTATAAACTTATTTTTTAAAATTAAAATTATACAAATTTGAAAATAATTTAAATTTATAGGCAAATTAAATTTACATCAAGCAAAAAAGATTATATCATTCATTGGTAACAGAAATTAAAATAAAATTAGGTTGGTTGGTTGGTTGGCTGGCTGTTTGATTTGTTTTTAAGGGATATCAACCCTTTCAGGTCATTTAATGCCAAATCAAGTCATTTTGATAAACAAAGGACTTGCTTACAGTATCTGCTATTGTTTGAGTAGTCACCCAATTAGATAATTTCGCTTAAATAACGGGTGCTACTCGACATGGCATGCAGACTCTGAGATATTGAAGTCATCGCGTAGATATATTAGTTCTACTTTGATATATGATCTGCGTGCCAATGGTATCTACAAAAGTCAAATTTTGTTTTAGTATTTGGTCTAAATATATTAATTGTTTATAATGGCTTGAATAAAACATTATTATAACCCTGAACACTTTATAACATATCAACTGTTTTCGGGTTATTTAATGCCGATTAAAGTTATTTTGAATTCCGGTTTTTTACAGTACCTGCTTTTGCTTAAATGGTCACCCATCTAAGTATTGAACAGGCTCATCGATGCTTAACTTCGATGATTTTGTGGAAACTGGAGATTTTAAAGTGACTTCAATCGTAGAGTCGGGACTGGGATCTCAACACTTGAATACTAATGTTTAATACTCTCTAACCACACATTGTCTCAAAACCGAAACAGGTGTTTCCCTTGTTCTTTAAAATCTCTTGTTATAAATCATGATATAAAAGGAAGATCGCATACCAAAGCAATTCCATCACAAGTAGATCGCATACCAAAGTAACGCCGTTTTTTCTTTTCTAAAAGCATTGATACTGTAGCAGTTGTCTGACCCTGTTGGGTTCGATTTAGAGTCCAAAAAGGTTATCTTCCCTTACCACCAGGCTTTCGCCAGTAGAGGGCTAGAGTATTTAAGCAATAGCCCAGAAAACGTCTCCCTCTTTCCCTCGGTCCAGCAACAACTACACATGGCATAAACACTTGTGTCTAGGTCAATTAATTGGGGGGCTTCCCCCCCTTAACTAACCAGTAGTAAGTGACTTATTTCTGCATGTAACTCTGTATTACTACTTTAGGATTTAGTCCTACATCCTTTATGTATCTGTTTTATATCTATCTTGTATCTTGTCATGTATATATTTTTCCTCCACGTACTCACAAAATAAAGTCTAATTTTGTTATTATATATAACTTCTTTGTCGGATTAATTCATGTACACATATGTACCCCCGTTGGAAGGTTACTTTGAGCCTTCTAATTTATTATAAGAACATTCTTATCTTATAATACCAAATAGCGTTTAAATCTAATAATTTTGTTTTATATTTTCTTTCAGTTAAAAACGCCTCGTCGATCGAAGAACAAGAAGTCATGAAAGGAGAAAATGTTACTCTTTTGTGTAAAGGAAAGGTAAATAATATATTCTCTTTCTCTTTAACTTATTTTCAGCTGTAGAATACACCGACTGTACCTCTGCAGTGGGGTAAGACTCACCCTCCCATTGGGTCTCCTTGTTAGTCTTGGTTGAGGACCCGTAATTCTTAAGGACGGGATCCTGGTAGCTCAGTAGTCTATGATAGGCAACATTCCACTTTTGGCCCTTACTTGGGTTAGACGGCCAATTAATGGATCTACAAGACTTGCTTGCTAACTATTACATCATGATAGGACTTCCCAAGCAAAGGCCTATGTATGCAAATTGGTCTACAGTTAAAAGACAATTCTTACAGACACTGATATATGAGTATGTATACTTTATTCTTTCTTTCTTTTGGAAGTCCGTCGCAGACAACGATGACGTCACTCCATATGTTCATTTGTGAACGCTCTGGTGGCTTATTAGTCCAATTCTGGACTTGCAAATGCGGTCATACACATTGCAGGGAAAATTCCCATCTACATTTGGTTGTTCATGACGACGAAGACGTCGCCGCTCTGCAGTTATGTTTATCTCATTATTGAGCTGCTTAGCTCCTGTGTGGCAGGCGTCTCGCCAACCCTGTCTATTGGATTGGTTTGGTTTGGTTTGGTTGGTTGGGTTTTACGGCATCTCAACCCCTTGGGTTATTTTATGCCGAATACTTCTATTGCTAAAAAAAATGTTTAATACTAACAAAGTTTTGAAATAATTTCATTTTTAATGTATAATAAAATTTTGTTTATAAACTCATGTTTTCTATTTAACCGATAGATGGGACCCTAACAGGTACTACCACTCCGGGTCAGAGTGGACCAGGGAGCAATGGTGATGAAGGGGTGTTTGTTGGAGGCCAGATCTTCCACGCTTGAAGGTGTGATGTTACATTTCTTCAGCATTGTCTTAATATACCATATACCTTATACAGTGAAATAAATACTTCAAGATTAGGTTTAGTTAAAGTCGCGAACACAAATTCAGGGCGTATTTTACTATTTACGTTATGTTTGTTTTTAAACACGTCTCACTTTTGTTTTATACAAATATTTGCTTGCTTATTTGGTTGGTTATATAGAATCAGGTATTTCTATTGAATATGAATAATTTTAAAACATATTTATTTGATTCATAGCTGGGACACTAACAGGTACTACCACAGAGTAGACCTGGGAGTAACGGCAACAAAGGAGTACTCCACAATACTCAGAAGTTCCAGAACCAGAGTCACACCATGAGATGTAGTTTAGTGTCATATTCAGGACACCCCTATTGGGCGTCCCATCATGATGTAGTGGTTAACAAGCTATTCTCGCAGATCCATTATGACTGAATGGCGAGTTTGATCCTCGCTGGATTACCCGATACTTGCGACCTTGTTGTGTCACATCCTACTCTTGGTGAACGGGTTGGGTAAATACCTACTCAGAACACACCCTTATTTGGTGGGTCTCTACAGAGGATACAGTCAGTGTATTATAATGTCCACCCACAGGACTGACACATATGAGTAATTGAGGTGGTAGGGCACGCGTGGTTTTTAATCTCGACAGAGGGAAATGGATTAAAAAGAATATCGAGATGTGTCTTTTACAAGCACGCATTATTTGTAACGAAGAAACAACTACCTATCTATCTATCTCAGTCTGTTTCTACAATCTATCTCAGTCTGTTTCCCTTGTTTCTCTGTATCTGTCTATCTAACTCTATTTCTATCTATCTATCTATCTATCTATCTATTTACATATATATATAAATAAATAAATATATGTAAAACAAAAAGAATTTTTTAAAAATTTCTGAGAACAAAATACATTTTGCGGACCTTCTTTTTTATATATATATATATATATATATATATATATATATATATTATATATATATATATATATATATATATATCAGTCTGTTTTTATCTATCTCAGTCCCTTTCTATCTATCTATCTATCTATCTATCAATCTGTCTATCTGTATGTATGTATGTATATCTGCCTCTTACTATCTATCTATCTATTTATCTCAGTCTCTTTCTATCTATCTATCTATCTATCTATCTATCTATCCCAGTCTCTTTCTGTGTATCTATCTATCTATCTATACCAGTCTCTATCTATCTATCTATCTATTTATCTATGTATATATCTATACATATATATCCCAGTCTCTTTCTATCTTTCTTTGTTTATTTCTATCTATCTATCTCAGTCTCTTTCTTATCAATCTCAGTCTCTTTCTTTCTTACTTTCTTTCTATCTATCTATCTATCTATCTCTGTTTCTATCTATCTATTTATCTATCTCTGTTTCTATCTATCTATCAATAAGGGAATTGTATAGATTTTTAACGGACAGCAGGGGTCATTTTTTTGTGGGGACACGGATTTCTCTTTGAGTGGGGAACAATAATCTTGTGATCGGATTACTAATGTCGATCAGTCATTTGGGAACTACATGTTCAATCTGATTTGACCGAGTTGAATAAATACAAAAAGAACTCTTGAGTAAAGAAGCTGTGATAGCGGAACGGGGGATAAGATCAGCGCTCGATCCGGTTTGTCAGTCTCAGCAGGTGGTCGACAATGGTGGGCCTGACTGACGGAACCACTTCATTGACATGGCGACCATCATCATCATTAACAACAATGGTCTGCAACCAGAAGAATCCAGCACGTCTTCGCGGAGATAAAGAATTCATCATTTCATGATATGATCTTCTCTCTGGCTTGGGGAGGGGAGGGTTAAAACTATCAACAGGATCTTATAGGAATGTTTGTTTTTTGTAGATTTTTTTTAGCGTGGGGGGCAGGGGGGGCTTTCGTTTTCTTTTAGATGTTCGTGACCGTTCTGTCAATGCAATTGCGCGAAATAGTTAAGCGAAAATAAAATAGAACATTTATTAAAAACAAAAATGTTACTAATGCTGAGAGTGAGTGGTAGTTTTCCTGTCAATTTTTAAATTCGACGGTAACTGTTAAAGGCAAATGGATTGAGTATGTTACACAAATACACGCCCATTATATATATATATATATATATATATATATATATATATATATATATATATATATAACGTACTTAAAATAAAAACAAATAAATAAATAAACAAATGAATAAACATAAACACACGCGCTCACTTACACACACACACATAACGTAGGAGAATGTTCGACGTCATCTTTCAAAACCATTTATCCCAGCGTCTCATAAATTCTGAACTATTCTAAGAGCGCTATATATATATATATATATATATATATATATATATATATATATATATATTAAGGTAGCGTAGACATGGAGTTAACAGCGCCTAGTTGCTGATAGTTTTTCGTCTATGCGATCTTCAGACCAGACAAGGGTTGTTCTGAAGATCTCATAGACGAAAAAATGTCAGTAACCAGGCGTGTTTGACTCTATGTCAACGCTACCTTAACTTAAATATGAATGCGCTATCAATGATATTGATTACTTAAAAATATACCATCCATATCATATATACATATCATCTGTCGCACTTACAGTACGGATACCCATGACTCTCCCACCCGTCGTTATCAGTTATCGGCCCTAGCAAGTCTAACGTTCGGCATCTAGTATCCATACACAGCTGACCGAGGTATATTTTTGCTGGTTTGCCTATACTTGTAAGTCCATATGTAGGTGTCCACAGGAGAACGTCACCTATGAGTTCGTGCTTCTGTAAATTTACCCCCTGGTTCTTTTTCTCCCCCCACTTCTTCTTCTCTTCCCTTATATATATATATATATATATATATATATATATATACACGCATTTTATGTAGTATAAACGGGGACGCTGTCACGTAGTTTAAATTAAGACGCCGACGTTTGTCAACATTTGAAGATCAACAAAAAGCAGCCGAACACACCAAAAACAGAGGCTCATAGACTTTTTGGTTTCAGAAATAATTTATTTTTTCCTTAAACCAACGAAAGCCCTGATGAAGGTTTAGCTAAACAGACCGAAACACTGCAGCTTAGGCGTATTAAACATCATTCGTTTATGAAACTAGTTTTTTTCAATTTCTACAATATTGCACATCTCTCTCTCTCTCTCTCTCTCTCTCTATATATATATATATATATATATATATATATATATATATATATATATATATATATATTGTCATTGTGAGTCCACGTATGCTTTTTTGTTGGCATATCTGATGAGTCTTAAAAATTCTTGTAAAAGGTCATTCTCTCGAAATATTGGACGAAATAAAATGGAACTTAGTACATAACACCCAACTCATTTATTTCGCCCTTATATATATATATATATATATATATATATATATATATATATATATATATATATTAAAGGTTTAAAAGAAAATTCCTTTTTTTTCTTCTTTTTTTTTCTGTAATTGTTGGTGGTGCACTTATTTTCTGGCCGAGACTGTAGATAATCTATCTTAATCTACATTTCATAATCCATTTTAAATCCTATGCTATTAAAAGCTACGTATGCGTCTATTAATTCACTCAATATTGTTATGATTGCACCACTTGAACCCAAACGAAGCACTTTGAGAACAAGATAGATGGGACCTGCACAAGAATGCTGTGTGCGATCTTGAAAAAGTCGTGGAAACAGCACCCCACTAGGAAGCAGCTGTACGGCTACTTGCCCCCTATCTCACAGACCATCCAAGTGAGACGAACAAGACATGCTGGACACTGCTGGGGGTGCATGGACGAACTCATAAGCGACGTTCTCCTGTGGAAGTCAGCACATGGACATGCTAATATGGGCCGCCCAGGAAGGACCTACATTGACCAACTCTGCGTGGATACTGGATGCTGCGCAGAGGAGCTCCCTGGGGCAATGAATGATAGGTAAGGTTAGCGAGAGATTGTCATGGATATCCGTGGTAATTGCGCGACATGATCATGATCATAATCATGATGATGATGATGATGATGCGTCTATTATTCCAAACATATCTGTTGATTTGTTCTTTCTCAACCAAAATTTTAATTAACCAATTTTTTTTATAATCAAATTAGCATGAAATTAATTTTTCAATAATTAATAACAGTGATAAGTAGAAATATCCATACAGTTCGTCTTCTCCTAAAATAAAACCGTGTCTTCAGGTGATACGCACTTTATGACATACTTTTCACTCCGATGGTGACGATGGAAATTAAAATATTACTCTTCACGAGTCGCCACACACGGCCAACAAATGGTCTCATTGCGGTGTAGTCTTAAACCCGTATGCAGTCGGCGTATTTTACAGCCCCGCGGTCAGGGCAGTTTTGGCATGGAATAATCTATTGATAGTAATTGTCTTTTTTAATTCGTTTTGGTTGGTTGGTTGGCTAGTTGGTTGTTTTTACGGCATATCAACCCTTTTTTATGACATTTAATGTTGAATCGAGTCATTCTGGTAAACAAACCACTAGGGTTGCTTACAGTACCTGCTGTTGTTTAAGTGGTCCCCAATTATTGAACAGTCGCATCGTCGCTTAACTTCGGTGATCTATGATTGAGTTAGCTTGGTTGGTGGGTTGGTTGGTTGGTTGATCGTTTGGATTTTACAGCATGTCAACCCTTGTTGGGTTATTTTATATATTTTGTTTTATTCATTCTCATTGGGTATTCAAAATATTTTCAAAACTAAAAAAAATTTTTTTTGCCCAGAACTCCAAAATTAGAACTACATCATTGGTGCAGTTTAACGTCATGCCCAGTACACTAAAACTCTCAGTCACGGCCTTCTAGCACATATATGATAAAATGAATTGGTGATTTGCCATAAGGGTAATAGGGTCGGGACTATCATATAAGTGCTAGAGCTTGACATGACCAGCCGATTGAGCAGAGGGTGGCTCCCGATCGCCCATCTAACCTAAGTAAGGGCCAAAGTGGAGTGTTGTATGTCATGGTTTGCTCAGCCAGCAGGGTTCCGTTCCCAAGCATCACGGATCACCACCTATGTCTAACAGGTGGCCCCATTGGGGGTATTTCCCCTCTGCAGAGGTGCAGTCGGTGTATTCTATTACCCCAGTCGACAGGGCGGAATTGAGTTTCGTAATCAATCGGTTCAGTTTGATATTTCTATATTTTCGTATTAGTAGCATGACCTGTAGATATAACACAGTAAGATAATCTAATCATTACGTTTTGTATGTTTACTTAAGAACCGTTGCAAATAGTTCAGTATGTAAAAAGCATAATAATCTTGATTTAACTCTCTCTCTCTCTCTCTCTCTCTCTCTCTCTCTCTCTCTCTCTCTCTCTTACAACACACACACACACACACACATATTTTCTCTCTCTGTCTCTTTTAAACACACGCATACACACACTTTTTTTCTTTCTTTACATCTTTTCATCTTTTCATTATGTTTGATTGAAACATATTAGCATTGTAGCTATCGTGTGCTCGCCCGCTCTCTTTATATTTCTTTCTTTTCTTTCTCATTATATTTTTTCTGAGTAACATGTCCTTTTTCCTCCCTTTATTTCTTTCTTTATTTCTTATAAAAACTTAATGGTCCATTATTTAGTCGATGTGACAATACTGATAAGAAATGAGAATTCGGCAGATCAGCAACACCACATAATCATAATTTAGATGTTTTCATTACATCTTGTACAATTTGGGCGGTCTCATTTTTAACCAGAGATGATAACTGTCGGAAGATTAAAGAACAAGCGTATTAATATATTTTAAATTAAATAAATAAATAAAATAGAATAATACTATTTCTCTGAATTTTTTAGATGAGGCTTGATGATTAGTATTATTTGTATCATTCGGAACTATTGTCCTCATCTTCATTGTTTGTAGCGAGATGGTGATTGTCCTGAGTTTTGCGAGTACTACTATTAGAAAAGGAGGAAGAAGAAATAAGAGTGAGTAAAGGCTTTAAAAAAAGTGATGAACATAAAACAGGTTGTCGTGAGTTTGACCGGGGCGTAACCCCCCGAATGGAGAATTGAAAGCCAACTGGAAGTTTCGGGTGTTGACCGGAACCGTAAGACACGTGGTGACGTGGAACGACGAAGAAAAATACCGGTCTCTTTTTGCTTTCTGATGCCTAGGGGGACGGACGGGCCTCTGGTCCCTAGTGTGGGATACAGTAATTTAACAGTGTTCTCTCTCTCTCTCTTTCTCTCTGCCTTTCCTCCTCTCCAAAACAACCCACGAGTCGAGCCTGGAAATAAAAGATAAGCAGCTTGTGACGATATATTTCTCGCGTTGTACTTTTTTATCGACAAGATGACCGCCACCTTTTTAGTGTCGTGAATTTGGAGGCACGTTGACAAGACCCGCTATACAACGTATATCGATATCAGAACGTTACATATATCGATACCGCCACGTTACATGTTATCCGTACAACATTTCGGCCGATGTGCCCTCCGGCCTTCTTCATGTATTTCTTGTAGGACTCGGAAACCTTCTCGGACTCGGGAACCTTCTTTTCGAATTCGGGAACCTTCTTGTAATCGGGAACCTTCTTGTCATAATCGAGTGCCATCACAGAATTTTGAACATAACCTTTTATTCAGTCCACGGGGGTATCCTGTTCTCATTCCGCTAACCATAGCTGGGGTACAGGTGTTAAGCTGTGTTAATTATAAAATAAAATAAATATTTCTTTTTTTTTATCATTTTCAGAAACCTTTAAATTGGCTGAACGAGAAGAACGAGATAATCGGTCGGCAAATTGGACGAATTCAACAAAATGTACTCGGTCACCTCACTATCAAATCTGTTCGACTTTCAGACAGTGGAGTCTACACATGTGCAAAAATTGACGGCATTGTTATGCAGAGAATAAATCTCCACATTTTGGGTAAGAATTTTTTTTTTAGATAAAACTTGAGGGTCACAAATTGTCAGGTAATTAAGAATAAGGTGTATTTAAAAAAAAAAACTGAATATTTACCAAGAAAGAAAGGAATAATGAATTAAACGTTAATTCGCTTCAAAAAAATGTCATTAACAACAAATGATGTTATATATACTAGCAAAAGCATGTCACCCCACTAGGCGCAAGTATTTAAGTTTTAATGCGATAAAATATTATATTAAATTAGAAAGACTAAGTAAGAATGAATCAGTCGGTAGAGCGTTCGGCTAGAAACCACAAGGTTCCTAGTTCGATATCCGCCCTTGCCAACTCAGCGTATGCGTAGCACAGGGATCTGTGCGGTAAAGTAAGGAGCTGATGGTAGGTGTGGCGCTCCACCTCAGATGCTAAAAACAATCTCCTTGGTCTAGCGCTATTAAAAAGGAGATAGACTCCCTCGCTGACTGGCTGATACCGACTTTAGGCCGCCCCGTCGACTTTACTTACTTTTACTTATAATTGTATAAAATTATATATAAGATTGCTTTTAATATGATTGAGAATAAAATAATAGTATTAGAAATTTGTAACAGCTAATAATTATCTATTAACCCAATTTGTTATAATCATTATGCAAATTATTCCCACGATATACAATGTAAATCTTTATTTCTTAGAGATGTATAACACATATTTCAGGATTTTAAATGCATTAATAATATGAGTAATTTTGTAGCAAATCTAACCCAGCTGGATCTTTATAGCAGACATTGTTAATGAATAAAATGCTAATTAAGATTAAATAATGAATAATGATCATTTAATAACCATTGAGAATATAACGCGAATAACTAATGGAAGTTAGACGTTGGTGGTGTTACAGAAAGACAGACACATAGTCGTAAGATACATCTTTTGAATGTGTACAAGGTGTTGGTCGTCAGTGATGCATTATCTTCATAAGCCGAATTTATTCCCACCAGATGTAAGTCTGTATTTCTTGGAGATCTATAACACATATTTCAGGATTTTAAATGCATCAATGATATAGGCAGTTTTGCGGCAAATCCAACTCTATTTTAATGGAGACATTGTTAATGAATAATGATGCTAATTAAGATTGAATAATGCCTATTTCATAAACGTTGAGAATGTAACTTAAATAACTAAGGAAATCATGACGTCAGTGGTGACTTAGTTTCGGTTACAGACAGACAGTTACATAATCTTCATTATAATAATGATATATATTATATATATATATATATATATATATATATATATATATATATATATATATATATATATATATATATATATGTGTGTGTGTGTGTGTGTGTGTGTGTGTGTGTTAAGTATTATTGGAATCATCCGATAAATTAACCATTGGGTGTATTTATAGATCCCCAAATAGCAGCTTCAAAAATAACAAAAGATTAGATGATTATTTAACTTCCCTTGTAAATAATAAGAGTCATGTTCTAATAACTGGAGATTTTAATTTTCCAGAAATTGATTGGGATCATGGCACTTCTCTATATTTAAAAAAAAACTACAGACTTTATGGAAGCTATACGAGACTCCTTCCTTTTTCAACCCTAAAAACACAACACATTTTAGAAACAATCAAAGCCAAATGTATTAGATCTATTTTTTACGAACGAAGAAAATATGATAATCGATATAATACATCAATCACCTTTGCGTAAAAGTCAACACCATGTTATAAAATTTAATCATATTTGTTACACGAAGGAATATAATGTTACAGAAATTAAATATAATTATCAAAAATCTAAATTTGATGATATGACAAAGATGTTGAGGTATCAAAATATTGAAAACAAAATAATAAATCTTAGTGTAGAGGAATCTTGGAAGGAGTTAGAAGGTATATTGAACTGTGTTAAAGAATTAATTCCAAAAAGAAAATGTATTTGTATAGAGAGAGAAAAAGTCACCATGGATGAATGAAACGACATTTAAGAAAATGAAAGAAAAACGGAAGGCATATCAAAATTATCTTAAGACAAGAGAGGGAAAGGATTATCAGAATTATGCAAAACTAGAAGTGGCTACCCGGTGTCGCCTAGGTAGTGGAGGGGGTAAAAAATGTAGTCTCCCAGATCCATTATGGTTGAATCACGAGTTGGATCCTCGCAGGAGGCCCCATTAAAATCCCTATGTAAAAAAAACCTTGCCTTGATCCAGCCACTCTGAAAAGGAAAATTAATGTCTCCTATTTAAAATACTAAATGCAAAAAAATCCACGTTGTTATCATTTAAATTTAATTTCTTTTGTTATCTTCACGAATATATATCAAATCTTAATTATTTTTGCTCGAAAACCAAGCCCTGGTGATATTTAATGTGTATATATATTTACTTTGTCGTTAATTGTTTTATTTTCGAAGTTACCTCCGGATATACAGATTCACACAACTGCCCTTTATATGTGTATTGATTAAGGAATCAGTTGAAATGGGAATGCAAGAAAGAAAGAAAAATAGAATTTGAAAATAAAATTGCCAAAGAAGCTAAAAATAAACCATTTTTTTTTCAATACGCTAATGATAAAATGAACACTAAAGTTGAAATCACAGATTTACTAGGACCAGACGGAAACACAGCTACGTCTGATGAAAAAAAGTCAAATATATTGAACGAATACTTTTCTAGTGTATTTACTATAGAAAATCTTGAAAATATACTATGCTTTGCTGAAAGATCATAAAATGAGGGACTGAGTAATATAACAAAGAAGAATTTAATGAAAAATAATGAAATTAAATCCAAACAAATCTCCTGGACCAGACGAACATCACTCTTTAATTTTGAAAGAATAGATACAAGAGATATCTTTACCATTGAGTATAGTCTTTAATAAATGCATTATTGAAGAATATGTACCTCAATCTTGGAGGGAAGCTAATATAACAGCTTTATTTAAAAAGGAAAATAAGATTAATCCATGCAATTATAGACCAGTTAGTTTGACAAGTATCATTTGCAAATTGTTAGAATCTATAATAAAAGACAAAATATTCAAGCACATGGAATTATACAAACGTTTTTCAGCGAATCAGCATGGATTCATTAAAGGAAGATCTTGCAATACAAATCTTTTATCAGTAATGGATAAGTGGGCGGAATCTCTAGATCTTCGATTACCGGTTGACACCATCTATTTAGACTTTGTCAAAGCATTTGACTGTACCTCACAAAAGACTACTATTGAAATTACAAAAATATGGAATAGATGACCATGTTCTAAATTGGATTAAAGAATTCCTAAGTAATAGAAGACAATGTGTCAAAATTAAAAACTCTAAATCAAAATGGGTTCAAGTGACAAGTGGAATCCCACAGGGAAGTGTTCTTGGACCTTGTCTTTTTGTTATTTTTATAAACGATCTGCTGGATATGATCAAATGTTACACACAAATATTTGCAGATGATACAAAAATATATTCTATATCAAAATGATACTGATAAAATCTAAACTGACATTAACAATCTTGTAGATTGGTCTGATAAATGGCACATCAGATTCAATACATCTAAATGTAAGGTACTTCGTGTAGGAGGAAATAATTCAAAACATGAATACTCTATGAGAAAAAAGATTCTGTAATGAAAGGGAACTACTAAAAGATACAGTTAGAAAAAGACCTTGATGTGAATGTGGACCCTGAATTAAAATTTTCCAAACACATAGGAATACAAGTAAATAAAGCAAACAGGATTAATACAAAGGTCATATGAATACATGGATAAGGAAATTCTAAAACATTTATTCATTGCATTGGTAAGACCTCATTTGGAATTTGTTTATGTGGTTTGGAGTCCAAGACTAATCAAGGACATAAAACTCATTGAAGGAGTTCAAAGGGGAGCTACTAAAGTAATTAATGATTTAAAAACCCTTTCCTATGAAGAAATACTTAGAAAGATTGACTTACCAAGTTTGGTTTATCGACATACAAGAGGAGATATGATTGAAGTCTACAAATATACACATGATTTTTATTCAACGAACTTTGACCTACTAAACATTGCTCAAAATAACAATACCCGGTAACATAAATTAAATCTCTTTAAAAAAAATGTGTAAAGCAAATGCAAGACAAAATTATTTTAGTAACAGAGTGGTGAATACATGGAATAAACGACCATCATCAATAGTGAATGCCCCATCTTTAAACTCCTTTAAGGCAATGTTAGATAATCTGTGGAAAGGTCCATTGACCGGCCACAGGCTAACACATGTTGAATTCCAAACTTTATCTTCTTTCTATTCTCGAGAAATCCGATTACCGTTTTCTTTTCAGTCCCGAATTCTCCGTAGACCATAATAATTACGTTACAGAACCTTGAGTGCTCACGCGCAGGCAGTTTTTTACCCATAAATTACCATTAAACAAACCAAAACAGATCGTGTGTCGCTCTGTTTGCAACTGAAACTACGTCGCCACGAACGTCACAATTCCCTTAGTTATTTACATTATATTCTCAATGATTATTAATAAAATAATCATTATTTAATCTTAATTAGCATCTTATTTATTAACAATGTCTCTATTAAGGTCTTGCTAAGATATATTTGCCTCAAAACAGCCCATATTGTTAATGTGGTTAAAATCCTGCTTATTAAGAAATAAATGTTTACATAGTATGTGGTGTGAATAATTTGCATAACAGTTTTAACAAAACTGTGTTTAATAGATAATTACTTGGTGTTATTGATTTCTAATATTCTCAAATGTATTAAAAGCAATTCTATGTATAATTTGATATTGAAATCAATTAGAATAAAGTAAAAATATAAGTAATATTTTTTGTTCGTATTCAATTTCTTTAGTCTTTCTAATTCAATATAATAGTTAATCATATCAAAACTTAAATACGTGTGCCCAGAGGGCGCCTTTTTTATTTATTTTTTTATTTTTTTTGCTAGAAAAGTTGATGAAAATTATTCATACCAATTTAAAGACATTAAGAACTTGAAACTTTAATCAAAATGACTTTTCTCGGTATTACATGACCCGAAAAGGGTTGATATGCCGTAAAACAAACAAAATAAACCTTATTTATCTATTTTATGCATTAATTTTACGTCGATTTTCAGCGGCTCCTATCCTCGTTAATGTGACCAGAATTGTTGAAGTGGAGAAGGACAACCCTGCCATTATGCATTGTGGGTCTGTGGGATACCCTAAACCAGTCATAAGTTGGTTTATGTATAAAGGTGGACAGAAAGAAAGTACGTATTGTGTGTGTTTTTTTATTAATTGCTAAAGGACAGTTTCCATCCCTCGTCTCTTAATTACCATCTTGGTTAAATCGGAATTAACGGACCTAAATTCCACCATCGTATGTTACCCCGCCGAAAGAAAAAAAATACAAAAAATCAGGGAATTAACCGAATTTAATGAAATTTTCAGTGTTGATATATGTATCTTTGAGAATCTGTGTTATGCTGTAACAACGATTACATTTTAAAAGAGTGAAATCTATTTCCTTAAACGAAGGCAAAGTTTTAAACAAAAATATCTTGTGTGGTAATTTTTTATGTTAATTTGCAACTTCTAACCATATGGGAGATGTTACAATTCTAAAATTGATCGACCCTAATGTACACTCACACACATAAGAACACGCACATACACAAGCCCGTGCGCGGTGGCACACGTCATAAAAATGGTCTCGATGATCCTTAGAGATGTAGTCGGCGTATTATAGTGCCCCAGACGACAGGGCTTTCATTTGAATATGAAATTATTTCTTTCTTTTCTTTTTTTTCCCAGAGTTTGGCGAAGGAACGACCTTTAATGCCCGGATGCCATGTGAATATTGTCAAGTATACTTCATGTGCACAGCTGAAAATCGTTTCGGTGTTGATAATGAAAATATCACCGTCAATGTCGTTGGTAAGTAGATATCAGTGATATCAATAGGGAAAATGAAATCCCTCTTCTAAATTATTAATAAAATCAAATATTATTTCTCAGAAATCTTTTTAGATGAGGCTGGATAATTAGTATTATTTGGATTATTCGGACTATTGTCCTCATTTTCATTATTATCTGTACAACGTTTCGGTCGATGTGCCCCCCGGCCTTCTTCAGGTATTTCTTGTCGGACTCTGGAACTTTCTCGGACTCGGGAATCTTCTTTTCAGACTCGGGGACCTTCTATTCGAACTCGGGAATATTTTTGTCGTAATCGGGAACCTTCTTGTCGTAATTGGGAGCCATCACGGAACTTTAAACATAACCTTTTATTCAATCCACGGGGGTATCCTGTTTTCATTCCGCTAACCATAGCTGGGGTACAGGTGTTAAGCTATGTTAATTATTATTCTGTTACTGCTGCCCCTGACCAGGATTGAACCCGCCGCCTAGAGATAACTGTCACTTAGAACTGTCTTAACCTAACTCCTTTATACACTAGGCTATGGGAAGAAGGCCGGAGGGTACATCGGCTGAAACGTTGTACAGATAACAATGAAGAGGAGACAACGCGATTTATTTTAACGCTCTTACCCGCTCCCAGACATTAAATATACTAGCAAAAGTATTTCATTTTGGATGTAGTGAAATGTTATATTAGATTAGAAAGACTAACGAAACTAAGTAAGAATGAATAGAAACATATTACATTTATTTTAACTTATTCATGGAATGCAGTTTTTTTGCTCACATCAGAAACCGTTATTTTAATGCAAACAATATGAAAAAGCTATTTGAAAATGTCAACATGGAGGACATTCTGTCCTTTTTTAGGGAAATAATATTATACCATAGAATATAGACATGAACTTAATCAATACCATACAACATGATCCCCAATGGTGCTAACACATTGATAAAACAAATTACTAAAAAGTATAAATATAATTACACAATATATACTACTTCCTAACCGTTAGGCATGACATAACCCCAGACGGGTTCATATGCCGTTAAAATCAATAAACCAACCAACCATTTATTTTAATGTCATTTTAATTGATTTCAACATTAAATTATATATATGATTGTTTTAATACATTTGAGAATAACATAATAGTATTAGAAATCAGTAACAGCAAACAATATCAATAATGATTATTTAATAACCATTGAGAATATAACGTAAATAACGAATCAAATTGAGACGTTGCTGGTGTTACAGAAAGACAGACACATAGTCGTAAGATACATCTTTTGAATGCGTTACGGGTTCTTGTGCATCATATCGGCTCCGATAGCAATCCCGTCTTGAAACCGGCCTCTTCAAGTCGCCACCCTGCAAGCTACATGCTACTAGTCTTGACATTTTGCCCCGAATGACGAATTGTACAAAAACTCGACCTCTTAAAACGAGAAACCAGTCAGTGTGAGCCAATCTCCCCTATAAGATTTGAGGGATTCGAGTTGCTCTCCGCACCAAAATGGTTAATAACAAAATCATTTTTGTTAGCATTTGTTTAAATTCTTTTTTTTTTTCTTCTTTTTTTTGTATAGGTAAACCGGAAGTTAGGATTTTGGAAGATTCTATTACTGGAGTCCTTGGGAAAAATGTGACCATGCACTGTTCAATCCGATCTTTTCCACCAGTGAAGTACATGAAATGGTTAAAAAATGGAAAACTTGTAACTGACAAGAATCGAAGAAAATTTGGCTTCAAATTTCTGGACAAAGCAATTCTGTTTACGCTGTCAATTGAAAATCTGAAGGAAAAGGACTTCAGTGAGTACGAATGCCTGGCCGTCAATAAATTTGGAAAAGAAGTACAAAAAGTTCAAATTACCTGTAAGTATTTCAAGACGTTTTCTCAGAAATGAAGATATTTCATAGGCCCCAAAAATTACAATTATAATTTGATATATACGTCCCTTTCTATATAGTGTGTTCACATAGACCGTGTCCACATAGACCGTGAGCACTTTTAAATTAAAACTTTATGGACACATTATATATATATATATATATATATATATATATATATATATATAATACAAAACTCCGCAGAAGAAATATTTCTTACGACGTAGTAGTTTTTGTTTAAATGTCGTAGTTTGCTGAGGTCAATGTGTGCTCTTATTGTCAGATTCACAGACCAAATAATATATATATATATATATATATATATATATATATATATATATATGAGAGTACGTAAATAAACAATGTTTATTTGATATGGCTTTAAGCCGACAATTTTTGGAGGATATGTGCTTAATTGAAGTCATACCTAATTTTTGAAAATTAATTAGTTAATAATTAATGAATTTAGGCGGGCATATATGTTCAAATGTAAGGCTAAACAAATCGAGAAAATGTCAATCCCTGAATAGGTCGAAATGTACATTCTGGGATTGACATTTTCTCGATTTGCATTTAAACATATATGCCCGCCTAAATTCATTAATTATTAACTAATTAATTTTCAAAAATTAGGTATGACTTCAATTAAGCACATATCCTCCCAATATATATATATATATATATATATATATATATATATATATATATATAAACAGTGGATAAAAATAAAAACAATTTCAATATTTCACCTCTCTGAATTTTAAAGCAGAACATATATATATATATATATATATATATATATATATATATATATATAATGAAATATATATATACAATGAAAAGGTGGATTGCTAGGGTGGATATGTGTGTGTGTATACATTAGCATATTATAGTTGGAGGTGCTTGGTGTAATGGTTAGAGTCATAGGAAATGTTCTCGTCAACCCGAGTTAAAATCCTGGAGGAGGTTGTTTGTATTTCACATAGTGCTAATACACTTGGGAAACGTATGAATTCAACTACTCAAATGGGTTAAACGTTGATTTGCCATTAAAAACCTGAGTAAAAAAAAATATCGGCAAAACACTGACTGGGGGTTGCCATAAGCGCAATACGATCGGCACAATCAATAAGGCTTGATCGGAGACCATCTATCCTAAGTAAGGTCCAAAGTGGAGTGTTGCAGGTCATGGATGCTCAGCCACTAGGATTCCGTCCTTAAGCATCATGTTTCACCATCCACAGCCCGCAGGTGGGTCCATTGGGATATTTTACAGACACAGAGGTACATAGGGAAGGCTTGGTCTGCTATAAACAGATTATCAGTCATATGGAAATCCGACCTCACTGATTAGATAACAATTCTTATAAGTCGTAGTTGTATCAGTGCTACTATATAGCTACCCTACCTAGACCCTAATGAAGCACCTAGAAAAATAAGTTAGATGGGAGCTGCACAAGAATGCTACGTGTGATCTTAAACAAACTGTGGAAACAACATCCTACGAGGAAGCAGATGTATGGCCACTTGCCTCCATCACACAAACCATGAGAGTGAGACTAACAAAACATGCTGAACAATGCTGGAAAAACGTGGACGAGCTCGACGTTCTCCTGTGGAATTCAGCACATGGACACGCCAGTGCGGGCCGCCCAGCATAGACCTACATTGACCCGGTCCACGCGGATACTTGATGCTCCGCAGAGGACCTCCGAGGGCAATGAATGATAGGGATGGTTAGCGAGAGATTGTCATGGATATATGTGCTACTAGCGCGACATGATGATGATGATGATGATGATGATGATGATGATGATTACAGAGGTGCAGTAGGCATATTCTACAGCCCCAGGACGCATCTGTTGAAATGTGGCGGTCATTATTTATTAAGAGGATTGCCGCTTCTTGTTTGTTAGAGGCTGGACGTCTTCCCAATTTAGATGTATGTACAACAGGCTCCATTTCACACTTGACTCAGTTCAAACACCTGTAAATTAGAAACCACAATTGGTTCAGAGCTGTAATTTGCCGCTTAATCTATAGAGATATAAATAATTACACATGCAAAATTTCAGCTAGATAAAACAACTTGAAGTGGGTCAGGGGCATTACTTATTGAACACCCCTCGTACTGCGCAGCCATGTGCACGCAGATGATTCAACAGTGCGCACGCGAACTTTTGCTCAATTTATTTCAGGTCCGAAATGCAGTAAGATGTTGCTGTAGGCAACTTGATACTGCCTATATTCGTGTATCTCGCGTGGTGTAATGGTTAAAGTCATGGGAAATGGACTCGTCGCCCCGAGTTCAAATCCTGGACATGGTAATTGCATTTCACTTAGCGCTAATACCCTTGGGAAAGGTATGAATCCTACTCTTCCTCCAGCTATGGGTAAATAGTAGGGCAGTCTGGGCTCTTTAACCTTGGTTAGGCAACCGGTCTAGGAGAAGGAAAACTCTGAATTCAAACCTGTTAAACTCCGCTTAAGAAATTGACCTTGTGTCGCATCCTGCTAGTGCGGAGGGGTTGGTAAATATATATATTCGTGTATCTCGTGTGCCATTAAGAAAAACCAGGCTTTGATAGGAACATAAGATTACAGGTGTTTCATAGGAACATAACATACGATTACAGGTGTGAGGTCAATGTCTCATAAGAATAGGCTTATTTCACAAATAAGCATCATTATTTGAATCTATCTATCTATCTACCTATATATATATATATATATATATATATATATATATACTAATCCTATTAGTCTTGTGGTAAGAAAAAAAACGGCAAATAATTTGTTAGTAAAAATATACTACAAAACTTCACCTTGGAAA
This sequence comes from Doryteuthis pealeii, assembly GCA_023376005.1. Lineage (NCBI taxonomy): Eukaryota > Metazoa > Mollusca > Cephalopoda > Myopsida > Loliginidae > Doryteuthis > Doryteuthis pealeii. Next base: position 57,750,095 of record CM042139.1, read on the forward strand.
AAAATGAAAAAACGAAATAACCAAAAGGCTCGCACCAACCAAAAATAATCGCTTAACATTATAACACTTGGCCAAAAGAATATATATATATATATATATATATATATATATATATATATAAGCCGCTAGAGTTGTCTAAAGCTAATATGCTAATATGTTAAGAGTGCTCGATACCTTAGTAGAGCAAATAGTAATGTTAATCATAATGAGTCAGATATACCTACTAATAATTTCGCTTAGTAGCTCATAAGGGCAAGAATCTGGCTATATATATATATATATATATATATATATATATATATATATATATATATATATAACAAGTGATATTTTTAAATGTTTAAAATAGATAGATAAAGCAATTTATATTCTGAAATGCGTAAAATAGAACAATTTTTACTCTAAATACGTTTACCTAGCTTAATAGAAATATTTTTAAAAATAAACTGCCACTGTTGCTTAGCGTCACCTTAGTGATAAAAACAAAACAATTACTTTAACAGTTACATTAACATTGCTTAACCTTACTTAAACATATTTAATAATGAGAGATACACATACAGTACATTGATAATGGTTCGGATACGAACCAAAAGTACTCTGTTAGCCAAGGTGACATAGTTTCGGTTACAGACGGACAGACACATAATTTTCATTATGATAAGAGATAGATAGATAGATAGATAGATAGATAGATAGGGAGAGTGCCTGTGGCGTAATGGTTGGAAAAGTGAAGGACTACGACATCGTAGTGAGTTCGAACTCCAGTCACGACATTACATTCACGCCATTGCATTCACTTTCGGACTAATACCCTTGGGAAAGGTATGAACACCCTCACCCCGCCAGCTATGAATCATATAGTACCCCAACTTATCTTTTGGAAGGATGGCTTATATATTTTAGAATATTTTTTGCTGATTTGCAGATTGTTTTTTTGTTTTGTTTTTTTTATAGTTGTTTTGTTTTTTTTATGGGTTTTTTTTTGGTTTTTGTTTTAGAAATTATGCATACACACATTTCCCTTAGGGGATGGCTACTGTATCATCCAGAGTATGTGAAATATATTAAATTAAAAAGACTAACGAAATTAAATAAGAACGCATATAAAAAGATTACACTTTTTAAAATTATATTCTTATTAGTTTCTATATAAAATCATTCATTGGATTGTTAAGTTGCATAACGGTTTTAACAAAACCAGGTTTAATAAATATTCAATTGGTGTTATTGATCTCTAATATTATTGTTTTATTCTCCAACGTACTAAAATCAATCGTGTGAATGTTTTTATATATAAATATAAATAAATAAAATAAGTGTAATCTTTTTATATGCCGTTCTTATTTATTTTGTTTGTTTTTTTTAATTTAATATTTTTCATTACGTTAAAAGAAAGATTCTTTCAACCCAATAATGTTTATTATTTCATTATTTTTAATTTTTTGCAAGTAATCTAGACTTTGTTTTTCAGTCTCCCAGCCAATAGATATCGAAGATCCTTTGATTGTCAGAAATGTTTTATACAGGCTGCGTCAGAAACATTTCCCCGCCTTTTAAATTGTCACCAGTATGGTGCAAGTTAACTTAGGCAAGTGGCAATGGTAGCTCCATCTAGCTAATGTCTTAGGATTTTTCTTTTCATTGATCAATCTGTGGTTCTGAAATTTTCAACGCAAAGCAGTATTGAATTTCTATCCAGAACAAAAACATTCCGACACCACAGGAAATGTGCACGAAAAGCTCTGTGTGACAATTACAGATTCATCAGTCTTAAAAAAAACATTTCAACAGCAAATGCTCTATCTAAAAAGAAAACACTAGCTAGATGGAGCTACCATTACCACTTGCCTAAATTCACTTGCATCACACATGTGACAGTTTAAATGACGTGACACCTTTCTGCCGCCTCCTGTATAAGGTCAACTTATTTTGTCCGAAGTTTTTGATACGGGGTTTATTGTAATTTATTTTGGACGGACTCTTTTCTTGTTTTGTTTTTGTTTTGTTTTTTTTTTGTTTCTTTTTTTTTAACATTTCGGCTGTGCGCTTTGCGGCCTTCTTCTGATGCATTTACTCTTGAATCCGGGATTTCAATAAACTATTGTCAACTTCTATAAAAGATACGTAGCATTTTGCACTGTGATGGATTAGTAACGTCTCCTAAAAAGAAAAAGGAAAGAGGCATGACTAATCGATCACTGAAAAATTCATTCATAAAGAACTTCGCACTGAACCGTTGAATCGACGGGGAAAACGCTTTAAGATACTCGACTAAAACGTGATGAACGAAAAACAATACAGACGATGAAAAAAAACGTTCATTCTTTTTTTAAATATATAACCTTACTACACTGTCTAATTCTTATTTTCTATCTCTTACTCCTGGCAAAAATATACGGGGTAACTTAACATTTATCAGATATGATGCAACACTATAGAAACTTGCTATCTACATGCTTATCACATTTCATCCGTATGTGAAGTATTTTAAGTAGGTTAAACCATAGAGAGACTGAGGTATTTTGGTGGAAGTATACTGCACAAGAAGTAGAATGAAAGTATTTGTTTTTGCATGGATCGGTCGGCGAGAGTACCTAACCAGCTAGAACCGAATAGTTGTATGACCAGTTTTGTTACCCTTCCCCCCAAACAAAACTTCCGGCTATATGCTGAAGTGTGGCGCGCTTCTGTAATCACTTTTACTGAATAGACGTTATTTGGGGGAGGGCGCAGAAGTGTACCCACATCAAATAACAACTAAAACCTCCATCTACCAAATAAGATCTATTAACTGCTATTCGGGAAAGAAGAAATGAGAAGGAAAAAACGCTTAATCCCAAACTAGTGCGCTGTCTTGAAGAATCTGTTGCACTTTAGTACAACAGCTTGAATACATTTGTGCAACGGGTTGCAGCATTCTTCTGTTATCAACTTATACAGGGTGCAGGAAGCGCGTGTCTTTTATCTTGACTGGTTCTAAGCTGGTTTCTTCTCAATCTGGGATTCTTCCTGGATTGATACTGGGACAACACGCGTTGTTACTTTATCTTTAATTAACGACACAAGACTCTTTTTTGAGCCCATATTTTATTTTATAAGTATCCCATATCAAATCAAACGCGCGGAGATATTGGGTATTGAGACGAGACACGCCATATATCTTACTCGTTCCAGCTCTCAGCTATATCTGACATTTCTAGCTACTTTCACACAGCTCGCTCTGGCGAACTGGAAGAGAGGTCAACACAGGGTTAAAAAGTGTCAATCATTTCCCGTTAGTTAAAAAAAATCTAAACTTCACTTACCGTACATAATTAATAGGCTACCTGTAAATTATGTAACAGTGAGTACGGACTGAAGCCGTGCATCATTATTAAATTGAAAACTGGTTTAGAATTTGCTTTATTCTTCAAGTGGTGGCACTTTTAATGGTAATGTTCTAACAGAAACCCGGTGTCGTTTACAGTACAAAGTCAATAATCAATAAACGTTTCTGTGATTTCTAAATATTTTGGGGAATTGCCTACGTATATATCTATTATGGAAGCGCGTGGTGTAATGGTTAAAGTCATGGGAAATGGACACTTCGGCCCGAGTTCATATCTTGGACGTAGTAATTGCATTTCACTTAGCGCTAATACCCTTGGGAAAGGTATGAATCCTACTCTCCCTCCAGCTATGGATAAATAGTAGGGCAGACTGGACTCTTTAACTTTAGTTAGGCAACCGGTCTAGGAGAAGGAAAACTCTGAATTCAAACCTGTTGATCTTCGCTTAAGAAATTGACCTTGAGTCACATCCTGCTCGAACGGAAGGGTTGGTAAATATATACATATACAGGGTGCAGTAAAAATACCACACACAATTTCACCTGTGTGGTGCAAGGGAATTTAGGCAAGTGGCAATGGTAGCTACATCAAGCTAATGTCTCCCGATTTTATTTTCCAGATACGATCAGGACTTGAGGTGGTACTCACTGTGCCTTTGCTATTGAAACGGGTCTTTTGAGCGGTGGGGGGGGGGTTAAGACTGGTGAATTTATAATTGATACACGGAGAGCTTTTCATGCTCATTTCATGTTACGTTCTTGATACTGTTCTGGAAAGAAAATAGATACAGCTATGGGTTTAAAAATTCTATACGGAACAGCATCATTCTCGAAAATCTCTCAATGTAGCTGTTACAATTTTAGTGGCCATCCTTTAGACTTCAAGCAAGAGTGCTTGTCCAACGGAGATCCTTTGTGTTAAGCAGAGCTCGATCGTTGGTAAAGAATCCTTTGGTTTTTCCTTGGTGCTCATCGGTCTTGCAAGTCCTTCGTCAATGATTGCAAATGGGCGTCTCTCAGTATCAGCGATTAAGTATTTAACCAACCACGTATTCAGGCTATTGATTGGCCGAGGTTTAAACCACGTGATATAAATTTAAGTGGTATTTTGCTTATATACAAAATATTCCAACGGTAGCAATTACAGATTCAACTGTAAAAAAGACGGTTTCAACAGCAAAAGCACAATATGCACCGGTCTAATTCATGGTCTAAAAAATACGGTCAGACATTAGCTACATGGAGCTACCATTACCATTTGCCTAACACAAGTGACATACCCTGTGCAATAAGTGTGGTTGGTTATTCACAATACCTTATTTCCATAAACAAATCAGAATCTTTAATCAAAATCGAGATACAAATAACACAAGCCGGTGCAAAAGTTATTTGCCATTTGGTTTCATGTCAAATCATCCAGAAAAAAGTAAAATTTTCACCCATTCCCCTTCAATTATTCTAATTTTTTTTCCAGGTATGGACTGTGTGAACATTAGATGATCCCCAAAATTTGAGCTTCCAATTCCAAAAATTGGCGGAGTTATGTCGATTTTTAGCGCTTCAAATTTGGTTAGATTGGCGGAAAATGGCAACTTTTTGTAATCGATTTTTGTCTGTAAAATGAGTTCTAGAGGTTCCCTACGACTAAAAATTGGTTAATAAATGCGTTTTTTCCAATGAAATCCAAATATGCTATCGAATAGGTTTTAAAGTCAACCAACTTTAAGTTATTGATGATTTCTGATTTTTTTCCTAGCAAGATCAATATCCCGATGTAGCACTACATCTATGACAAAATTTATTTTTTATTATTATTTCACATATATTGAACATTATTTGTACCAAAAAGATAGTTTGATATTTGCCCAGAACCGAAGCATCAGTTAAAATTTTGCAAATCATAAATCATTAATAACTTAAAATTGGTTAATTTTAAGACGTTTTTGACAGCAGTCTTGTATTACTCGTGCTAAAATGTTTAGAAACCAATTTTTAGGAGTAGGGGAGCTCTAGATCTCATTTTACAGACAAAAATCGATTACAAAAGTCCTCATTTTTCCCCTAAAATTTGGAGAGCGAAAAATCTACATAACTCCGACAATTATTGAAATTGGAAGCTCAAATTTTGGGAATTGGTTAGCTTTATCATAATCTACTCTTGGACAAAATTTCAGAAACATTAAAGGGGTTGGGTGACATGGCCTGGTTGATTTGACATGGACTTACCCATTTATTAAAAAAAAACTTTTTATCTATTTAACTCAGTGATATTTAATAATGATTTGATGTATTAATTTTAAATTTCTCTCAACATTGAGATATTCCATGATATATTCCTTTGCAATGTTTTGGAAATCATTATACCATTAATCTAAATAATTACACCATTAAAATTATACCATTAATTAATTATTAAATCTAATTTTCTCTCAGGTTTGGTTATTCCATGATATTTTCTTCTGTGAGGTTTGGAAAAACATTATACCATTAATCTAAATAATTACACCATTAAAATTATACCATTAATTTTAACAATTAATCTACTTTGTTTAAGGAACATTCTATGAAGCCAGAATGATCAGCTATGATAAATAAAGAAATGTTTTGCGTCTTATCTGTTATTAGTTTATTTACTGCTGAAGAAAACATTAAAAACGCTAATGTAGGGATTCTCTAATTGTGTTAATTCCATAATTTTTGCCAGGGGTACTATATATGTAATTCAAGTTTTTTTCCTTTTACTTTTCTTGTTTTTTATTTTATTTTATTTATTTATTGATAACAATTGATACGCAACGCACATGTTTTCAGTGAAATTGACTCAGTTGGGTTTATTGTGTTTTTAGCTTAAAAGTCGAATATTGTATTTCTCTCTCTCTCTCTCTCTCTCTCTCTCTCTCTCCATCTCTCTCTTTCTTTCCATCCCCCCTCTGTCTCTCCTTCCATCTCTCTCTCTTTCCACTCCTCCTCTCTCTCTCTCTTTCCATCTCTCTCTCTCTCTCTCTTTCCATCCCCCACTCTCTCTCTCTCTTTCTATCACTATCTTTCCATCTCCCTCTCTCTTTCCATCTCCCTCTCTCTTTCCATCTCCCCTCTCTCTCTCTCTCTTTCAATCTCCTCTCTCTCTCTCTCTCTCTCTCTCTCTCTCTCTCTCTCTCTCTCTCTCTATTTCCATCTAACCCTCTCTTTCTTTCCATCCCCTCTCTCTCTTTCTCTTTCTATTACTATTTCCATCTCCTCTCTCTCTCTTTCCATCTCCCCCCTCTCTTTCCATCTCCCTCTCTCTTTCTCTCTTTCAATCTTCCTCTCCTTCTCTCTCTCTCTCTCTCTCTCTCTCTCTCTCTCTCTCTCTTTCCATCTAACCCTCTCTTCTTTCCACCCTCTCTCTCTCTCTCTCTCTTTCTATTACTATTTCCATCTCCCTCTCTCGCTCTTTCCATCTCCCCCTCTCTCTTTCCATCTCCTCTCTCTCTCTCTCTCTTTCAATCTTCCTCTCCTTCTCCCTCTCCTTCTCTCTCTCTCTATCTTTCTATCTCCCCCCTGTCTCTCTCTATCTCTTTCCATCTCTCTCTCTCTTTTAATCTCCCTCTCCTTCTCTCTCTCTCTCTCTCTATCTTTCTATCTCCCCTCTGTCTCTCTCTATCTCTTTTCATCTCTCTCTCTCTCTCTCTCTCTCTCTCTCTCTCTCTCTCTCTCTCTCTCTCTCTCTCTCTCTCTCTCACATTTTTTACGGATACAGTAAAACCAACAAAAGGAAACCCTGCATATGTCTTCGCTTTCAGCTACGACAGAACTCGTGATTTCTACGGGCGAAATTCAAAGACAGGAACCTAAGTCTAAAAACCAAGATCTTAAAGACAATAAGGAAGAAGCAGAAACCCAATCTACGGAATCAGTCAGTAAGTGGCGACAAAGTTGAAAAACTGATACCAATCTGGCATTTGCTTTCGCAAAACTCATATACATTCTTCTCTTTTTAATTTCAAAGCTGCTTGTGTCAAAACACTCTCCTTATCAATCTAAATACTAATGTATTCTCTCTTTAACAATATACTGTGTAGTAATTCCATCTCAAATAATTCAGGGCATGTCACCCAACCCCTTCGATTTTTCTAAAACTTTGTCCAAGTATGGATCATGATAAAGTTAGCCAATCCCCAACATTTGAACTTCCAATTCCAAAAATTGGCGGAGTTATGCCGATTTTTAGCTCTCCAAATTTGAGGGCGGGTCGCGGAAAATGGCGACTTTTTGTAATCTATTTTTATCTGTGAAATGAGTTGTAGAGCTTCCCTACTACTAAAAATTGTTTTATTAAAGTATTCTTGCCCAAGGAATCCAAAAATGTTATCAGCAAAGTCTTAAAGTTAACCAATTTTAAGTTATTAATGATTTATGATTTGCAAAATTTTAACTGATGTTGTAGCTTCGGTTCTGAGAAAATATCAATTTTTTTTGGTACAAATAATGTTCAATATATGTGAAATAATAATAAAACACATTTTTGTCATAGATGTCGTGCTACATCGGGATATCGATCTTGCTATGAAAAAATAAGAAATCATCACTAACTTAAAATTGGTTGACTTTAAAACCTATTTGATAGCATTTTTGGATTTCATGGACAAAAACTCATTTATTAAACAACCTTTAGTAGTAAGGAAACTCTAGAGCTCATTTTATAGACGAAAATCGATTACAAAAAGTCGCAATCTTTCGCCCACCCCACCAAATTTACAGAGCTAAAAATCGACATAACTCCGCCAATTTTTGGAATTGGAAGCTCAAATTTTGGGGATCGTCTAATGTTAACATAATCTACACCTGGAAAAAAATCAGAAAAACTGAAGGGGGTGGGTGACAAATTTACTTTTTTCTGGATGATTTGACATGGAATTACCCTACTACTAAAATCAGCATACTAAGATTTTCATTTGAGCATCATCATCATTATAAGCTATTTAAGGAGAAGATGGCACTATATTGTTTAAACACATGAACTCTGTTTCATCTGAGTTCACATAGAGACCAATGCCTCTTGCTGCCTGCTCCAGACTATGCAGTAGAGAATGCACGTGAAATGCTCTAACTTAGAGAATAAAGCAAATTCCATTTAATTTTGGAACTGAACGCTATTTACAATTCAATTAGGTCACATTCTATTTCGAAATATTGAACATTTTATTTGAAAATACTGTTATACTTGATTTACAAATACATTTGACAAAGTAATTTATATATATATATATATATATATATATATATATATATATATATATATATATATCGAAAAAGGTTTAGTTCTGTTCGGAGACGGTTTTGCTGAGTTTCTCGCCTATGCGATCTTATAGATCGCATCGGCGAAAAACTGTTAGTAGCCAGGTGTTGACTCCATGTCCACGTTACCTTAATTTAAATATAAATGCTCTATCAATGATATTAAGCAATGTCTACTAGCAAATATGGTATTATATTATCTACAATATATATAATATATATATATATATATATATATATATAATTATTAATTTTTATAATATAGTTTTATTATAATCATTGATACTTTTTCTATATTTATTAGTAAAGTGTTCAATATCATTGATAGAGTACCCTAATCATCTGGTGTTGCTTATCCGTCGAATTCTTATTTTTTATGTGTGTTGTCACCTCAACTAAATAATAGACCATTCCGACATTCGAGATGCTACACAGACAAAACATTATAAGAAAGAAAGAAAGAAAGAAAGAAAGAAAGAAAGTAGAGGAAAGATAGAGGGAGGGGTTATGATCGCGGAAGCGATAACAAAAACGCTGTTTCAATTGAACATAATGAAAAGATGAATAGAAGGAAGGAAAGAAAAACGGGACGTGTGGGAGAGAGAGAGAGACTAGGAATCGCAAGTTTCCTGGTTCAATATCGGTCCCCGCCAACTCAGCGTACGAGTAGCACAGATTGGGTAATCTGATCTGTGCGGTAAAGTGGGAAGCTGACGGTAGGTGTGGCGTTCCACCTCAGCAAAAACAATCTCCCTGGTCTAGCGCTAGCGAAAGGGGTATAGACTTTATCGCTGTGAGGCTGAAAATTGCAATAGCTCTTAAGTAAACATGTCAGACATCGTAATAATTAAGTTATCTTTTCTTCTTTTGGAAGTTCGTCGTACACGACGATGACGTCACCCCATAAATCTTCAGTTGTTGACCCTCTAGTGGCTCATTACTCCAATTCTGGACTTGCAGATGCGGTCACACACATTGCAGGGAAAATCCCCATCTACATTCGGTTGTTCATGACGACGAAGACGTTGCCGCTCGGCAGTCCTGTTTATCCCATTATTGAGCTGCTTAGCTCCTGTGTGGCAGGTGCCTCGCCAACCCTGTCTGTTGGAGACCAGATCTTCCACACTTGAAGGTGTGATTATATATTTCTTCAGCGTTTTCTTAATATGATCTTGGAACCGCTTGGTTGGGGGTGGGGTCCTGTCCTCCGCGTACCATCTGTGAGTTCACTGTAAAGTATTTTACGGTGGAGTCTGTCTGTAGGCATGCGGAGGATGATACAGCTTTTGTTAGCTCTTCCCCAGATGGACTACAGCGCATCATCAATGCTGTAGTTGAAGCCTACTCTCGAGCAGGGTTTGCCATCAATGTTGTGATAATTAAGTTATCATACTGTGTTATATTCACATGTTCTGCTAGTAATCCATAATATCACTCACACGCTTTCTTGTTTCATGCTGCTTGCATTAAAACGATCTCTTAATCCATCATTTGACTCATGTATGTTTCTATTTGTTTTTGTTTTTTGTTTTTTGTTGTTGTTTTGTTGTTTTTTGTTTTGTTTTTCATTTATTATTCGATAGTACACCATACCAAAATCTTTATCACAAGCCATTAGGTCAGAAACTTCATATTCGACGACATTGAGACCTGCAATGACCAAAATAACCTTTGAGATTGACCCTGAATAATATAGGTTATCAAAATATCTCTGCCAAAAATCGGGTACTGAGGACTTTCCCTTCGACTGTGATATACACACACACATACACGCGTGTGCGCGCACATATACGCATACGTGCACACACGCACGCACACACAGTGAATACAGTGCGTTTGCTATTGAAACGGTTTTATGTAAGATATGTACAATTATGTTTTGAGTACAACTTATTAAGGGTTAGAAGGAAAAAGAATTTCAAGGGACAGTGGAAGTGCTAATACCTTCTGCTATTAAAAAGGTGGCCCACCGTGGTGTAATGGTTAGCAAACTAGTTTCGCAGATCCATTACTACTGAATAGTGAGCACGATCCTTGCTGGATGTCTCATACTGGCGATCTTGTGTCATATCCTACACGTAGCGAATGGGTTGAGTAAATATATTGCTTCTGCTGTGAAAAAGGCCTCCCACATTGGTGTAATGGTTAGCAAACTAATCTCACAGATCCATTACTACTGATAGCGAGTACAATCCCCACAGAATGTTGTTTGGTTGTTAGATTTTACGGCATATCAACTCTTGGTGGGTTATTTAATGCCGAAGACATTTTATTCATTTTTGATGTGTTCTCAATTTTTTACAACTCAATCTTTTAAACACATTCGTTCTATTTAACCCATAGATGGGACCCTAACATGTATTACCACTCCGGGTCAGAGTGGACATGAAAGCAATCGTGATGAAGGGATACTCCACTTTCCCCAGAGCTCCAGAATTGGAACCTCACCATCAGATAGAGTTTAACGTCATTCCCAGGACATTAAGACTATCAGCCACTACCTTCTAGCACATATATAAGAAGAGTTGGGAGTTGCATTAAGGGCAATACGGTTGGAGCAATCATATAGGTACTAGGCTTCCCTGGATGTCCTATACTTGTAACCTTGTCTCATATCCTACCTATGGCGAACGGGTAGAGTAAGTACCTACCCACATCTATTAAAACGGTCATCCATCTAAGTACCGAGTAGGTTCGTATCTGGCAGGATCCAGTGCATTCAGCATGACTTCACTTTAATTCTTTCAAATATTATTCTTGATCTCACTTTTTCTAACTACAGCCTGATTGAAATGTAACTCCTTCTTTTAAACTATTTATAATTTTTTGTCAATACTTGGGAGAATATTGAAGACTTTATTTTTATGCAAGATGGTGTCTCTACACATTTTGCTATAGTTGCTCGTGAATAGCTAAATCATCATTTTCCTGGGAGATTGGTGGGTAGACGGTGTCCCCTCATGAGTGGCCGACCAAAATCTCTGATTAAACACCCAGCGTCTTTTTTCTTTGGGCTTGGTTGAAGAAGCAAGTCTCCGAAACCAACGTTTTTGGAAAAGTTTGGAGGATGAATACGATCATTTATTTCTGGCATTCCACAAGATCTTATGGGAAAATCACTTGAAGCGATTCCCGAGCAGCTTGAGAAGCTGGAGTCAAATTCTAGTACTCATATAGAATTTTAAATAAAACTCCATGTGATGTGTGTTCTTATCATATTCTTTTTTTGTAAAGATAATGATTCAGAAATAGATTATTATTGAAGTCAGTTAGACAGTCAACAATTGGTTTGAGCAATGTGACTGGCCAAGCCTAACCATGCAGTTATTAGTTCTCCAATGAACCCACTATAACAGCTTAAATAATTACTGCCACCACTGCCAGGAAGAGTCCATTAAGCTGAGGAGGTGTTTGACTGTTCCACTGTCCAATAGTTAACAATCTGTAACAGTCATTTCCACACTGCAGGTTCAATCCCGGCTAAGGGTGAAAGTAACACAGAATAACAATTAACAGTATTCTACAATTATAAGATTTTTAAAATAGGGAGTTACTTTACAATCACATTGTATGATTAACAAAGACAAGAAATGATCTCATTTTTTTAAATTATTTTTCTTATTTCTTTTAATTTCATTTTTTAATTCTATTTATTTGTTCATCTATTCATCTATTTTTATTTTTTATTTTCATTTTCTTTCCAGAAAACACTGATTTCTGCTTGGCTAATTCTGTTCGGCTTCAATCTAGATTTCGTCTAACTTTCTTTCCTGTTTCTCTCTTTTGCGCTTTGTCTCTTATTTGCAACATTGTAATTTTAACGCTTTTTAACGATTTCTGTTTTCTTGTTTGTTGTTTTTTTTGTTTTTGGTTTGTTTTTGGTTTGTTTTTGTTGTTTTTTTGGGGGTTTTTTTGGGGGGCGGCTTGTCTTTGTGCTTTTTAATGTTTTTTTTTAATTTTGTATTTTATTTTTTATCTAAACATCATTGGCAATCTTCAAACAGACATTTCTATTTCAAAATTGTTCTTACCTCATCTTTCATCGTTTTTTATTGTTTTCTTTTTGTTTTTTGTTTTTGTTTTGTTTTGTTTTTCTTGAAAATATTTGGCTAGTCCAAAAATTAGCGATTTTTTATTTTATTCATCAACTAGTACAAGGGTAGTTTTAGCTCAGTCAGTAGAGCGTCCGACTAGGACCCACAAGGTTCCGGGTTCGATACCAACTCTCTCGCCAACTCAGGGATCTGTGCGGTAAAGTGATGAGCTGATGGTATGTGTGGCGCTCCATGTCAGACGCCAAAACAATCTCCTTGGGCTAGCGCTCATGAAAAGGGGGTAGACTCCTTCTCTGTCTGGCTGATACTGATTTAAGACCACCCCGACGAATTTACTTACTTATATCTCTTATTTTTGGTACAACATTTTAACAACTACTGAAGGTGCAATTTTTGGTATTCTATCTACATGTGATGAAATTAATTTCATACGCAATACACCTGACGCTGACACTCTTTTGTCCTGGGCCTATTCATTATTTAATTGGGCGACCACTTAAGCGACAACAGGTACTATAAGCAACCTAAGTCCTTTGTGTATCAAAATGACTTTATTCGGCATTAAATGATCCGGAAAGGGTTGATATACCGTAAAATAAAACTTCAATAATCGTCCTTAACTAGTTACTGTCAATCACAGTAGGAAATCCTAGATCACCCAAGTTAAGCTACGATGGGTCAGTTCAATACTTCGATGGGAGACCATTTAAACAACAATATGTACTGTAAGCGACCTGATATAGTTTTTATATATATATATATATATATATATATATATATATATATATATATATATATATATATATATATATATTGCAATTACGTCAAAATCTGATCCGTCTCTTACAATACAGTTTGCCTGTCATTTTCCTCCTCTATATATGTCTTGATTATCTACTACTTATATATGTTATTTTCTCTGTGATTATAAAGAGAGGGATCGGAGAGTGTGAGAGGAAGAGTATTTGCATGTTAATTTTCAGCAGCAGCCAAAAACCAAGGTTGGCTTATATATAACATACAAATAAAGTGGAAAGTTCAATCTTCCTCTCAAACTCTCCAATCTCTCTTTTTACACTCACAGAGAAACTAATATATATATATTAGGAGTAGTAATCAAGATATATATAGAGAGGAGAGAGTGACAAGCAGAATATGAGGACACGGGTCAGTTTTTGACTCAATTGCAAATTTTAGCAAAATTTTTTTTTTTATTCTACGGCCCTATTTAACGAATTTATTTGGGTTTTTTTTATAAATTTAATTCGCTTTGCAAACTCACTGTTTTCCTGATCACAATTAGCTACACAGATCTCAATAGATGATCCAACGGGTCATTTCTTTTTCTAGTGTCATATAAACAAAGTTTTGAATAACAAAAAGCTCAACCATTTTTGTACCAACCAAATATTTTCAAACCGAACTTTTAATGTATTTTAGAACTCGAAACACATCGGTAATACTCGTTGCCAGTTGTTTTGTTACTATTCAGCTTAATATTTATATGCATTTGCAGATTCAGTCTGTTTTAACGGAATTGTTTCTTTGTATTAGACTGGAAATTTTATATAAATATAATCATAATAAAATTCTTCATGGTAACTAAAGTTTCTTTTGCAAAACATGTTTTATTAACTACGAGGTCTTTCCGGAAAGTATCCAATTATTTTGAATATTTCGAAAACTGTTAAGTCATCTTTAAATTGACCTGGCTACCAATCAGAGAACCCCTTACTACACAAACATGATGAGGATTGGGGAAAAAAATCAATCCTTCGGGTATTCAAATTGTCGCAGCAGGTGTCATCAGACTGATACGGACAACCGGTTCTCCCGGCTGAAAACAGTCATTCTTCTACTCTCCCAAAGCGAGAGAAGCCACCTTTATACCTCCTCACCGACCGAAATACTCCAACCTATAGGGGCGACAGGATGTTTAACATGAGCCACCACTCACAACATGGAGGTTACGAGTGTACTATGTGACAGTCGCATTCAAAATGACGTTTTGTGCAGATTTATTCTTTGCAAAATATTGCATTGTTTTGAGCTCTTCCTTCTAAAATAGTTACCTTTAATTTGATATTTCCAGCTTACGGCTAAGTCACATTAAAAGCACCGGTTCCCGCTAGATTACCGAAGTTAAACAGATCAGAACCTTTTCAGTATTTTGATGGGTGACTATTTAAGCAACAGCGGGTACTGTAAGAAATCGAATATAAAAATGACTTGATTCGGCATTAAATTACCCAATAAGGGTTTATATGCCGTAAAACCATCAACCACAGCCCTGATATTTTCTATGCTGAACATAATTTTTTTTAAATGCCGAGGCGCAATGTGTTCTTGTACAGTTCCAATCTAATTTTTTCCAAGCGTTTCGTTAGAATCTAAGTTGTGCAGCCATACAGTAGCACAGGCACGGCTACAGAATTGTCGCTTTATCTTAGCAGAAAGATCAGATTCCAGTTTGATAAAAATTATTAAAGAAAAAAGGTTTTAAATCTTTTGGAATTTGAAAATAAGATTTGGTGATCCTCGTGTCTGGCTCAGGCATAGAGTTTCGGCTCTGCATTCTGTGGTTGCTGGTTCGATCTCCAGAGGAGAAAAGATCACGGTATACATTGCTGATGAGACCTGATTAGTCAAAATAGATGTCCAGTATTTCCGTATGTGTTTGACATATTTTCTGCTTGTGTTAATTTAATTAAAATAAAATATGTGAATAATATTTTTCTGTCTTGTAAATCGAGAATCATGGTTTAACTTGCTTTTTTATTTTATTTATTTATTTCATTTTTTAAATTTTTTCTTTTATTTTTTCAGATTCAAACATGGGATCAGTTTGCAAAAATTCCTGGCAGCAATTCACAGCTATGATTTTAATCTCCTTTTTGTGTACACCACTTCTCCTTTCATGAAATGTAAATTGAACTGATGATCATACTTGTAAAATCTCCCAACAAGATAATGCTTTTCCTCGAAACAGACATTTTCTTTACGAACGAGACGTACAGGAAAGCATCCGATTTATTTTAGTAATTCTGAATTTTAAAAAAAATGTATTGGCAAAAAAAAAAAGTTTAAGATATACTAATTAACAAAGAGTGTCTCATTAACGCAACGAATAATTAATTCGTTAACTAACTCGATCATATTTTTATGTGTATTTATGGGATGAGGCTTGATATGAATAACTATGATATTTCGGACTCATCTTTATTATATATAAACACAACGTTCAGGCCACGGTAACCTCGGACTCTGTTTTAGGTGTTGTTGTTTTTTTTTTGTTTTGTTTTTTTCTTAAATGAAGATGAGGACAACAGTCTGAAATATCATAATTATTCATAACTCGATCATGATTCATTTTGTATATTAAAAATTGAAAAACAAAAACTCCTTTATTTTCGGCACTTGTAATTAATATATATTTTTATTATATCACGAAGCTTGTTTTTCGAACAAGAAAACTGATTGAACAGACCTATAAAGTTAACGTTTGAAAAATGGCGGATGTATTCATCGTTAAGCGTTTTGTCCAATCAAGTGTGCAGGATTTATTGGTAATAGCTCTATAATTTCATCTTGATATTTGGCTGTATGACAATCATCTAATTAATAATCTAGCGTTAGATCAAAATGAACCGCACAGAAGGTGCATTATTAGTACTAGCAAAAAGACACCCTCCGGGCGGTGTATAAATACATTTTTATAAGATATTGCCGGGGTGGGGGGGAATTAAATAGATAAAATAAAACGTTTCATTTCTTTTATTAATTACTTACTTAAAAAGCATCATATTCACTCGAATTCACTGATATATTTGTTTTGTTTCACGACAGTAGAGACCTCCAAAACATTTCTAATTTTTTATGATTTGATTATCCAAGCTCTTATCTTTAGAAATCAAAATCGTACGAGTAAAATATAATTTGTTCGGATTTCATAAAATTGAATAGGGTCGACCAAGTACAAAAAGATATTTTACCCGAATATATTTTAGGAAAAAACTATTTTAAATATAAATTCATCTAAAGGTGAATAAGTATCTAAATTTTCGTGAAAATTACCAATTATTTCATAGAATTTTAATATTTTATGTAGTAATGATACTGACTATAAATTAAATACTCATTGATAAACTTACTTAATTCTTGAAATGACTTAGTTTTGGTTACAGACAAATAGAGACCGAATCTCTATTACTAATAGAGATAATAGATAGAATTATAGATACTCGGTATAATAAAGGGTGCAATATTTGAAATTGGATACATATAGACCGACAACCACGATAATACTTTGGTAGCGAAGTGAATGGATTTTGATGAAATTTACTTCAGATGGTCTACACAATATAGCAATATCATTCTTAGGTTTTCATTGTTCTTTGTTACGGCCTTTTGTTTTTATTTATGAAGAGACGTGTCTTTAGCACTCTCTTGATGATGATAGACTTTTCTTCGTTGTTTAGGCCTTTTCCACGTCTCATTGTTTTAGATAGGAGAGACGGTATTAGCGTAGTTCCCCGAAAAAATAAGGAATCTGAAATAAAAACAAAACGTGCGTTTCCTTAATGAAAGCCAAGAATATTATTGCCATATTGTGAAGACCATCTGGAGAAAATATCAATAAAATCGATTCGCAAGTAATCGAGATATTCTAAATTTCACTACCAAGCTGTTATCGTGGTCCTGGGTGTACATTGACGCATATATAAACACATATACCCCCATATATATATATATATATATACATATATATATATATATATACAGAGAGAGAGAGAGAGAGAGAAAAATGTTATATATATACCAAGGTTTCAGCATGTACATACCTCTTCGGGATGCCTGAAGATGTATGTGAATGTAGAAACCTAGGTAGATATATAAAAAGATTTTACAACTATTAATGGTCTAAGTCTATGAAATATATTGAGAACTTTTCGGATAGATTCCTCATGTTACTACAGCGGAATATATATATATATATATATATATATATATATATATATATATACACACACATATATATATATATATATATATATATATCAGTAGGGTATGATAACATTTAAAAATGTCTACTTACTTCCTATTTTGTAAAAATAAATAAAACTATTAATAGTTTAACTCTGTGTGTATGATTGTGTGTGTGTGTGTGTGTGTGTGTGTGTATGTGTGTCTGTGTGAAGACAGGGATAGATAGATTGATAGATAGATAGCAATGGAAAAAACATTGTAAATTTACTTAAGCTTGCTGGATCCATACGTGACTAGGTTCCAAAATAAGGAGTTTGTAAACAATAATCAAACCCCATGTATATACATCATCCATCTGTTCATATATATATATATATATATATATATATATATATATATATATTTTTTTTTTTTTTTTTCGTGAGTGTGTACGTATAAGTTTATATGTTAACACTCATGTAAAAATTATTTTCAAATTCATGTCGGCGCATTCAAAGAGAATTAAAAGAAATAAAAATAAAACTAATGTTTCATGCGATATAATCGTTAAAATGGATATTTAAACGTTTGATTGCCTTTCATATTCAGATCGACAAAATGACTTTCCCAATTAAAAAAAATGTTTCATTCAGATCGATTTTTAGATTTCGATAATTCGGTTCAAATTCCAAATATTACAATGATCCACAATGATATTCGATATTTTAATTTTTTTGAAAAATCAATCATCATTTTTTTATTATTGATATTCTTTTCTTTCAATTTTTTCTTCATTTTTCTTGTACGTGTTTATTTTTTGCTTGTTTTTTTTTTGTGTTGTTTTGTGCTTTTTTTTTTGCTGTTTTTTTTGTTGTTGTTGTTTTTTTTTTTTTGTTTTTCGAAATCGTGCCATATCATTTTGCTGTAGACATCCCTTCTATTGAGTTTGGGAGATATTACACTCGCTGAGGCAAGATCAATGAAAGCTTTATAAAAACATTTTTTTTTACATGAAACTTAAATGGAAAACAAACAAAGAAAATGCTTTGCAGTTAATTGTTTCGTTTTCCAAGTATTTTACACTTTATCTTATGTTCAGACCTGTGAGTTACAGAAAATTGATTTGCATAAAAGAAATTCCAAATTTGTCGATACAATCAGTAAAAACTGTCTATTCAGAAAAAGGTCATTTGGAATTGCTTAGAAAAGGGTAATCTACTAGTGCTCAGAAACTGGTAATCTAGAATTGCTCAGAAACTAATAATCTAGAACTACTCAGATACTGGTTATCTAGATTTGCTCAGAAACTTCTAATCTAGAACAGCTCAGAAACTTGTAATCTTGAACTGCTCGGAAACTGGTAATTTAGCAATGATTACAAACTGGTTATCTAGAACTGCTCCAAGACTGGTTATCTAGAACTGCTCAGAAACTGGTTATCTAGAACTGCTTAGAAACTAGTATTCTAGAACTGCTCAGAAACTAGTATTCTAGAACTGCTCAGAAACTAGTATTCTAGAACTGCTCAGAAACTAGTTATCTAGAACTGATCAGAAACTGGTTATCTAGAACTGCTTAGAAACTAGTATTCTAGAACTGCTCAGAAACTAGTATTCTAGAACTGCTCAGAAACTGGTTATCTAAAACTGCTCAGAAACTATCTATATATCTATAACTGCTCAGAAACTGGTTACCTACAAAGTGTTCAGTGACTGGTTATTCATAATTGCTCAGAAATTGGTTATCTAGAACTGCTCAGAAACTAGTATTCTATAATTGCTCAGAAACTGGCTTTCTATCATTGCTCAAAAAATGGTTATCTATAATTGGTCAGAAACTAGTTTCTTAGCATTAATTAGAAATGAGTAGTTAGATTTTTTCAGAAAATATGTCCATCGTTTCTCAGAATTTTTTTCCTCAAAATGGCACAGGAAATGGTTACTGAGAGTTTCTCATAGCCTGGTTCTCTTAGAATCTCTCAGAAGATCTTTACATGGTATCAACCAGAAACCCTTTGCCTATCATTGCTTACAACCTCTTTATGTAACATTGGTTAGAAACTAGTTATCTAGCATTTCTTGTTAACTGGTTGCATACCATTACTCTTGAAACATTTATTTATTACTGGGTTCCCTAGCGTTGATTAAAAACTTAAGTTTCCCTTATTTCCTAATGTCCTGGTGAAGGTTTGATAAAAAACGAAACTTTTTAACGTCGTAAAAAAATTCAAAAACGCTTTATCAAGAATTTGTCAGAAATGTCTAATCAATCATGCTACGTAAAGATGAAAATATCAAAATACAATAAAAACGAGTGTGTTCCATAAATATGTGCCTTAAATCAAGAGTTTGTTTTCTAATATTGGCTTTGATTTTATAATATTAGCTAATACATAATGGTTTAGAATAAATTGATTGTTTATGAAAATTTTCGATGTGTGATTCAAATATCATGGGTTTTTTATTGATTGAATTTAAAGGGATGTCGACCCATCTAGGGTTATTTTTTGCCTAGAGATTAGGCAATCACGTTCATATTAACATTTTTAGTGTAGTTGTTTCTTAACAAGGTTATTGTTTTGCACACGGACTTATCGCATAGGAATAATTTTAAAATAAACCTTATTGACTAATAAATGGGGACCTGACAGTTGTTTTTGAAAATGCTTTTTACACATAGTTATATTTTGAGCTTGTAAAAACAGGCTCATAAAATTGTTTTTTCATTCAGGGTTTATGAATTCGATCTTGTATCAAATTTGGATTAATCCAATAAGTATTGATTAGATAAAAATTATTTAGCGTTATTTTATTACATAATTTACCGAATACAATTGATTTTTAATACAACTCGAATAAATTGATTATCTTTTAATCTATTTTAGATTTGTGCATGTACCCAACCCCGTCGCATGAATAGGATGGGACACAAGGTCAATTTTTAAACAGAATATCTACGGGTCGGATTCAGAATTTTATTTCTCCGAGACTGGTTGTCATAACAAGGTTAAAGAGCACTGTCTGTCCATTCAATCATAGTTGGATTCATACCTTGCCCAAGGATATTAGTGCTATGAGAAATTCAAGCAGGCTCTTCTCGAATTTTAACTTGGATCACCGTATCCATTTTCTACAACGATAACTATTACACAACGAATGCCTCCTATTTTAGATTTAAGAAGTCATTTTTCGCACTATTTTAAGCATATTCAAATATATGTTATCTACGCAATCGGAATATTAATCAAATAATGTTCAAGTCCAATATATATATATATATATATATATATATATATATATATAATAACACAATTCGGTCCGGTGCTCTGTGTCATACTCGCTATTTTTTACTGGGTACATATTCTATATGTCTTCAATCCTCGATTTTGAGCGATTCTTCCACAATATACCGAGTACAAATCTAATAGTCATAGTTAATACATTATTTTTCAAATTTTGTACCCTTATTGTTATAGGGACCAGTTTAGCTCAGTCGTTAGAATAATCCCCTAGGAATCACAAGATTCTGTAGTTGGTACCAGTTCCCGCCAATTCAGCCCATGAGCAGCACAGTTTGGGTAATCTGATCTGTGCGATAAAGTGGGGAGCTAACAGTAGGTGTGGCGCTCCACCTCAACAAAAATAATCTCCCTTGTCTAGCACTAGCGAAAACGAGATAGACTCCTTCGCTGTCCGGCTGTTACCGACAATAGGTACTCCTCCAACTATTTATTTTACTATTGTGAGAATAGTATTCCCTTTTTTCCATGTTTTTTATGTTGTTTTTTTTTGGGGGGGGGTCTTTTTTTTTTTCTTTTTTGTGTCTGCTTGTTTGTTTTTTGTTTTTTTTATTTTTTGTCTTTTTTTTTTGTTTTTTTTTGTTTTGTCTTTTCTTTATTTTTGGGATCCTACATGGCTTATTTTGTATATCAATTTGCTACTAAACGCCGCCTTTACATATAAAGGCATAGCAACAAACCAATTCTGTATTAATGCAAAAAAAAAACACCCCAAAGATTTTGACTTTATTTTAAGAGAAGATGGAAAATATTTGGGACTTCTGGTTAAGTCACGCTAAAAGCACCGATTTCCTTTGGATCACTGAAATGCGCCATGAGCCTGCTAAGCACTGAACATTTCGTAATATACAGACACTGTAAGCAAGCCATGGCCAATATGCCAGACGATGGGTGGTTGGTTGGTTTGTTCATTGATTTTAACGGCATATCAACCCGTCTTGGGTTATGTCATGCCTAACGGTTAAGGAAGTAATATATATTGTGTATTTATTTTTATACGTTTTTAGTAATTAGTTTTAACAATGTGTTAGCACCATTAGGCATCATGTTGTATGGTATTGATTAAGTTCATGTCTATATTCTATGATATCATTTTATTTCCTTCAAAAAACGAATAACAACAATAATATTTGTAGACTTTTTGGTATAATCAACTACCTTCGAATTGGATTCATCCAAGCGAATATAGTTCCTCATACTTACCCACTCTTCGGTCACTGGACCGGGGATAGAATAAATTAACTGCGTGATCACTGAGGCCACCCGCCAGGCAACACCTGCCCCCTTGATTTAAAGGGACATGGCTGGTTTTATTGCCCAGTGATTGACGGGGAATGCCGCGGGGATCCACGTATTTTTGTGCCTGATATCCCATGAGCCCCACATTAAATTGACCTATGTGTCTGACTGGCATTAGTGGGATGCGCTGAAAATAACTTCTTACCTGACCTTCGGGTCCTGTCTCCAGTGGTATCGGCCATTGGATCATTAAGTTATTTAATATCTGCGTGATCCCATGAGAATACCCCCCAAGGAAAAACCTGCCCCTTCGTCTAAAAGGGACAGGGCTGGGTCTATTGCCCAGTGCCTGAGGCGCCTCAAAAGAGGAATGCCGAAGGGATTCACGCAATTTTTAAACACTAGTCGCGCATGAGCTTCGCTTTGTGCATGGTCCCCCACTATAATGATCCTTGTGTTCGACTGACATGGTGGGATTTTAGTAAATGCATAGTGCTTCCTTCAGTAGGATTGGATAAAACTAAACTGTGAGCCAATTCTATTTTCTTGTACTATATTATCACAGACTTTTCGTCCAATATGATGAAATATTATGAGGCGTTTGCTGACCGTACCTTTCAATTGAGGTACAAGTATACACATTTTGTCAACGTGAATCCTTTCTTTGTTTATCTTGAATAATAAATCGAATAAATGTTACATTAAACTACACTGTGAAGAATAATTAACACGGTGAATCTATATGATCGGATATATACATATAAGTATATATGCTATTTTTCATATATATATATATATATATATATATACATATATATATATATATATATATATATATATATATATACAAATATATATATATATACAAATATATATATATATATATATATACATATTCAAATATATGCACACACACACACACACACATATATATATATATATATATATATATATAAGTTTGTATTTAAGTTAAGGTAGCGTGGACATGGAGTCAACACCTGGTTACGGACAGTTTCTTGCCTATGCGATCCTCAGATCAAAACAAGATCGCATAAGCGAGAAACTGTCAGTAACCAGGTGTTAACTCCATGTCCATGCTACCTTAACTTAAATATAAATGCTCTATCAAGGATATTGAGCACTGTATATCTACAAATATAGCACTCATATTATCTACAATATATATATATATATATATATATATATATATATATATATATATATATATAGTGAGAAGGGAAAAGGGCGGATTAATCTTCGTGGGGGAAAATCCCGCTCATAGTTCCAGAAATTGTCCTGTCGCCAAGCATCATGGTTTGACTGATCCTGGCCCCTTTCTATGTAATATGGTCATGCCAACTGGGAATACAGTGCCCTCAAACCGGACTTACTTTTTACTTCAGGTCATAGAGAGCGAGAAAAATTCGACATAAAGTTGAAATGAATATGGAAACTCTCATTGTACGTGTAGGTAGTTCCATAAGTTATATAGTTCCGTCGGCATTTCTCGTTTGGGGATGTTTCAATCGTCGACGGCTGGCCCTGATTCTTCTTTCTTTGGATGCAGTTGGAACAGCCTCTTTTGTGCTTCAGGCCAAAATAAAACGAATAGGGATTATTTAGATTCTACACGAATTTGCGATGACATGTGAAAGGCTGACCTGTTAACTTCTGATTGGTTTATGATTACCAACATGGCGAAGAGTAAAAGGGAGATAGGAAAAAGAGAGAGTCTATTGAACGCACGGAGAAAGTCTGGTAGAGAATTTGGAAGAGACACTTTGCAATGGTAGTGTGTCCTTAGGATAAGATATATAAGCTCTAACAAAAAAAATACAAGAACATCTTGTGTTCGTTATTAAAAATTATCAACAGCACAAGACAAGACATTCCAAGAAATCCCAAGTAGTTCTAGACTCGAAGAACGGAGAGAAGCCAGCTCAACAATAAATGCAAAATACCAGTAACTTAAAGCTTAGTGTCGGATTGAACCTGTTTCTGTACTTTTGGGTACATTTTGGCGGTACAGCTTGGTGAGAGATGTTACCCTGGAACACTACTTTGGATCTTCCGGGCATTAAGGACTAGAAGTGATGATTTGGAAGATTGTTACTGAATTATGAGAAAATATGTCTGCATATCTTTTGTTCGGTTATGAAATATGATTATGAAATCAATAAAAGTGAATGTTTCGAGTATGTTTGCAATGTGAGATACTGTAAAGCTTATCAAAATTACTAACAAATGTATGCACCCCTCTTGCGTGCAAGTATTTAAGTTTTAATGTAATAAAATATATTAAATTAGAAAGACCAACGAAACTAAATAAGAATGAATATGAAAATATGACACTTACCTTCATGTTATTCTAATTGATTTCTATATAAGAGTATATGTAGGATTGTTTTTAATACGCTTGAGAATAACATGATGGTATCAGAAATCAGTAACAGCAAATAATTCTTTATTAAACCCAGTTTTGTTAAAATCATTATGCAAAATATTTCCACCATATACTATGTAAATATTTATTTGTTAGATATATATAACACACATTTCCGGATTTTAAATACATTAATAACACCGGCGATAATGCCGAGGGGATCCACGCATTTTTTGTGCCTGCTATCCCATGAGCCCCACATTAATTGGACCTTGTGTCTGACCGGCCTCATTTCTGAGAATATAACTTAAATAACTAAGGAAAACGTGACGTCAGTTGTGACGTAGTTTCGATTACAGACAGACGTACACACAATTTCCATTATAATAAGATATGCATTATTTTTTTCACTTTCATTTTTTCTTTATTTTTATTTTTTATTTTTATTTTTAAATATTTTGATTTCCTGTAATTAAACGAATTGCCTATCGCGTGAATTTTTTTTTTAATAAATAACAATATCGATCTATAAACGTTCCAAACAAAAATAAACATTAAAAATTTTATTTTTAAAATGAACTCGTGTTGTGATTTGATTATACTGAGTGTTATATTATCGATTATGATATTCGGTGTCAGTAGAAAATCCAACAGAAAGTCTTTTGTAAGTTTTTTTTTATTATTATTATTTCTAACCAATTATATCAAAATAATAAGGAATTTAAAAGACTTGCTCAAGCCATTTATAATTTCAATCAAATTAATCCAGATAATAAAGAAACATCCAATAATATCATATTTTAAAAGCTTTAATAAAATGAATATTGGTGATACTTTTGTACTGTTTGTCGAATGCAACACCAGATTTATCTTGAATATTAAAAAATAACACCAAAATGTTAATAAATAAAATTCCACATTCTTTATTATATTTCTTGTTTGATTATTTTTCTTTGTGTTTTTATTGTCTTTCTTTCTTTCTTTTTTCTTTTGAGAAGTTTTGTTATGTATCGCGAGGTGGAAAGATACACAGAAGAATGGTGTGCTTAATACATTTATTAAGCACCAGCATCCGGTGCCAAACGGATACATACAAACACAGAACAAATAAGTACAAACAATTAACAAGACAAAACTTATACTAAATAGAGGATGGTCAGTTCGGTATAGCCAACGCAGTAAAGTCAGTCTGAATATTATTGAGCTTGTTAATCCGCTTTAATCGTAGGCTATTTTCTGGCTATGAATCAGTCCATCTGGTAGAGAGCTGAAGGAGTGTTAGCTACTCTACAACAGTTGGTTATTTGGTTTTACGACATATCAACCCTTTCGTCATGTTACAAAAATATTGCAAAACTTTTGACTCACCTTAGTAAATCAAATCCCATGCAAAAAACCTTTTGGCATTTTCAAGAATAAATGCTCTAAAGCAGGCCTATCGAACATGCAGCCCACGCGTCGCCTGTGGCCCTCAGCAAGCACAGATGTGACCCGCATGCAGACTGCGTTCTCATATGGCACTTTTACAGTAAACCAGAATTTTAAAATGTTTTTCCAAAAATTCGTGGGCGAAAACGGCCATTCATTTTCATAAGGGAAATGTGTTGATAAGAAACAGATAACACGGTTATCAACACATTGTCTCTCACCCCTTTCTTTGACCTACGGAAGGAGGAGGAGGCTAACTCAGTCAATGAAAGGGAATAATTCTTTTCTCTTGGCTTCTCCTGCTTTAGATCAACACTTGGCTATAACTGAAAGTGACAATGACATTTGTACGTTTTATTATTTTTTGGCTTTTAGTTGATAATTAATAAATTAATGATGGCAATCATCACTTTTTTCTGTTAATGTAAATGAAGGGTTTAAACACGTAGCCCTCATGACATACATATGCAATCCATGCGGCCCTGATGACAGATATATGCAATCCATGCAGCCCTGGGGGCTACCCAGTTTGATATGCCTGCTCTAAAGTCCATTGTTATAACCCTCTTCTTTTATTATCCTCAGCTCTTCTCTCTATCATTTACTCGTTGGTCTCTCTCTCTCTCTCTCTCTCTCTCTCTCTCTCTCTCTCTCTCTCTCTCTCTCTCTCTCTCTCTCTCATCTTTTTTTTTTCTTTTTCCTTCTTTTCATCTTTTCATTATGTTCGATTAAAACGGTAGAGTTATCTCTTCTGCGCGCTCACCTCCTCTATATATTTCACTACTCTCTTTCTTTCTTTCTTTTCTTTCTTTCTTTCTTTCTTTCTCATTGTATTTTTTCTGTGGAGCATGTTATTTTCCTTCCCGTTCTGTCTTCATAATAAAAACGGAATTGTCCATTTAGTTGAGGTGACGACACTTATAATAAATAAGAATTCGACGTATAAGCAACACCAGATTCTCAGGATTTACATTTTTGCATTTCATCTTGGACGATTTGGACGGTCTCATTTTTAATCAGAGCGAGTTGCAAGATGATACCGGTCAGGAGATTAAGGAACAAGAGTATTAATATATAGACTGAATTCTAATAGACTGGTCTATCTGAAAACTTTTGACTTTCTTATATTTCAATTTGTATCATCCAAGACGGTTGTTTTCATGTTGTTGTTTTTTTTGGGGGGGGGGTTGTTTGTTTTTTTCCCCTTGCAGTGGTAAATTTCAGTTTAAAGTGCAGATTTTTTTTCCGCATGATATTCAGTAACACAACTCTGCTTTCATACCGGACGCGATTTTTCCAGACTTCTACTCAGAAAATTTAGGACTTAATGAAGAAAGTCAACATCTACTACCATACCACCATCTGCCGCAGACGTTGTGGAACAACACATACAATTAAACTCGAAGCAGCATGAATATTTTAGTCAGGATGACTATCTTTCAATAAATAATAAATTTGACTATTTTTCTTTGTTTTTATTCTTTCCTTTAAAAACCATTACTAGGTATTTACCCAACCCGTTCACTACGGGTACGATGTGACACAACGTCGCGTCGCATATGTGGGTCATCCAATGGGGATCGAATTCATCATCCAGTTGAAGGTATTTACCCAACCCATTCGTCACGGGTTGAGTAAATACCAACTACGAACGGGTTGGGTTAATACCTTCTACTGGATAGTGAGTCCCATCCTTGCTGGATGCCACTTTCGACCTTGTGTCACATCCTACCCGGGGCTAATGGGTTGGTTTGATACCTACTTCTGGATAGCAAGTTCGGTCCTCGCAGGATGGCCCATACTTTCGACCTTGTATTACATCCTACCCGTGGCGAATGGTTTGGGTAAATGTCTACCTCCCCTTGAGACCCAAGTAACTGTAGATTTTAATCTGAAAAAAAAAATCCACACACTCGAAACAACTAACAAGAGATTAAGTGGTCTCCTGATGTGTGAATAAAGACTGGGATTGTTCTGATAAATCTTAGAACTAACCCAAAGCCTTTATATATATATATATATCTATATATATTATATATATATATATATATACCTACACACACTATATATGTGCATACATACATACATACATATATATATATATATATATATATTTATACATACACACAGGCACATAAATATGTACATACAGATATATATACATATACACACTCACACATACACACCCACAACACACACACACACACACACACATATATATATATACCCACACACACACATATATATATATGTGCATACATATATATATATATACATATATTTATACATACACACACGCACATATATATATGTACATACATATATATATACAAACATATATATATATGATGGCAGCAAACTCGTGTTCAAGTATTGCCATTGCTTGATATAAAAAAAAGAAAATACACGCACTCACACATACACACCCACAAACACACCACAAACACACCGCACACACACATATATATATATTATATATATATATATATTATATATATATAAGAGAGAGAGAGAGAGAGAGAGAGAGAGAGAGAGAGAGAGAGAGAGAGAGACTTTTCACACAAAAATAAACTGTACATTGAGTTTGTAGTTCCTTGGTATCTGTGACAGTTACCAGCTGGATATGTATTTACTCAAACCTTCCGCCGAAGAAGACAAGATCCGACACATGGCCAGTTTCCAGCTGAGTATTCTGGTCATAAGCACATACCAAATATTTATACCAAGCTGTATGTTCTAATCAAAAGAAAGCTTGATATATGTTCTGGGCTAGTGTGACTGACTTGCAAACAAACTCCTCCCCCATTTTCTGTTTCTTTTCTACTCTTGTAGTCTCCTCGCCGTATGTATAGAAACGAACAGATATCAGCACACAATAAGACAAACAGTATTACTTAGATACAAAGATTTTTTTTTAGTTTGTAGCCTCGAGAAGTAGATGAAAGAAAGAAAGAAGGAAAGAAAGGGATAAAGAAAGAAGAAGAAAGGGAGAAAGAAAGAAAGAAAGAAAGGGGAAAAGAAAGAAACAGAGAAAAGAAAGAAAGAAAAAGAAAGAAAGGGAAAAGAAAGAAAGGGAAACAGAAGAGATGATAAAAGAAAGAAAGAAAGAGAAAGAAGAAAAAGGGAAAAGAAAGAAAGGAAAAAGGGAAACAGAAAGAAAGGGAAACAGAAGAAAGGGAAACGAAAGAAGAAAACAGAAAGAAAGAAAGAAAGAAGAAAGGGAAAAGAAAAGAAAAGGAAAAAGAAGAAAGGAAGAAGGGACAAAAAGAAAGAAGGAAACAGACAGAAAGGAAAAAAAGAAAGAAAGAAGAAAGAAAGGGAAAGAAAGAAAGGAAACAGAAAGAGATGATAAAAGAAAGAAAGAAAGAAAGAAGAAACGGGAAAGAGAAAGGAAAAAAGAAAGAAAGGAAAACGGGGAAACAGAAAGATAAGGGAAACAGAAAGCAGGGGAAACAGAAAGAGAAAAAAGAAAAGAAAGAGAAAGAAAGAAAGGAAAAAGAAAGAAAGGAAAAAAGAAAGAAAGGAAGAAGGGAAAAGAAGAAAATGGAAACAGACAGAAAGAAAAAAGAAAGAAAGAAAGGGAAAGAAAGAAGGGAAACAGAAAGGGGCGATGATGAAAGAAAGAAGAAGAAAAGGGAAACGAGAAAGAAGAAAGAAGAAGAAAGAAAGGGAAAAGCAAACAATGAAAAAAGAAAGAACAGGAAAAAGGGGAAAAGAAAGAAAGGGAAACAGAAAGAAAGAAAGAAAGAAAGGACAGAAGAAGAAAGGGAAAAGAAAGAAAGGAAAAAGGAAAGAAAGGAAAAAGGGAAAAGAAAGAAAGGGAAACAGAAAGCAGAAAGAAGAAGAAAGAAAAAAGAAAGGGAAAAGAAAGAAGAAAGAAGAAAGGGAAAGAAGAAGGGAAACAGAAGGAGATGATAAAAGAGAAAAGGGAAAAAAGGAAGGAAAAAAGAAAGAAAGGGAAAAGGGAAACAGAAAGAAAGGGAAACAGAAAGAAAGAAAGAAAGAAGAGGGAAAAGAAAGAAAGGAAAAAGGAAAGAAAGGAAACAAGGGGAAAAGAAAGAAGGGAAACAGAAAGAAAGAAAGAAAGAAAGAAGAAAGAAAGGGAAAAAAAGAAGGAAAAAGGAAGAAAGAAAGGGGAAAGAAGAAGGGAAAGAAAGAAGAAAGAAAGAAAAGAGAAGAAAGAAAGGGAAAAGAAAAAGAAGGAAACAGAAGGAGATGATAAAAGAAGAAAAGGGAAAAGAAAGGAAAGGAAAGAAAGAAAGGAAAAAGGGGAAACAGAAAGAAGGGAACAGAAAGAAAAGAAAGAAAGAAAGAAAGAAAGGGAAAGAAAGAAGGAAAAAGAATGAAAGGAAAAAGGGGAAAGAAAGAAAGGGAAACAGAAGAAAGAAAGAAAGAAAGAAAGAAAGAAAGGGAAACAGAAGGAGATGAATAAAAGAAGAAAAGGGAAAAGAAAGGAGGAAAAAAGAAGAAAAAGGAAAAAGGGAAACAGAAAGAAAGGGAAACAGAAAGAAAGAAAGAAAGAAAGAAAGAAAGGGAAAAGAAAGAAAGGAAAAAAGAAAGAAAGGAAAAAGGGGAAAAGAAAGAAAGGGAAACAGAAAGAAAGAAAGGGAAAAGAAAGAAAGGAAAAAAGAAAGAGAGGAAAAAAGAAAGAGAGACAGAAAGAAAGAAAGAAAGAAGAAAAGGGAAAAGAAAGAAAGGAAAAAAGAAAAAAGAAAGAAAGATAGAAATGGAAAAAGAAAGAAAGAAAGAAGAAAAGGGAAAAGAAAGAAAGGAAAAAGAAAGAAAAGAATAAAGAAAGAAGAAGAAAGAAAGAAAGAAAGAAGAAAGAAAAAGAAAAAGAAAGAAAGAAGAAAAGAGAAAGAAAGAAAGGAAAAAGAAAGAAAGAAGGGGAAAAAGAAAGAAAGAGAAGGAAAAAAGAACAGAAAGTTGAACATGAACATCACTATTAACTCTGATACTGCAATCTTACACAAATTAAACACACGTCTCGTATCTAAACGACATATAACGCAGATTTTGTTTTTTTTAGAAAAATACTATGTATTATTTGGATTATTCAGACTAATGTTCTCATCTTTATTGTTATCTTTACGCAAATTCGAACCGAACCCTTTATTTTAATCCACGGGATTAGACGACCAGAGGACACATGATACAAATAATCCAAATTATCAAGCGACATCTAAAA
The DNA here is from genome assembly GCA_023376005.1 of Doryteuthis pealeii. Taxonomy (NCBI): domain Eukaryota; kingdom Metazoa; phylum Mollusca; class Cephalopoda; order Myopsida; family Loliginidae; genus Doryteuthis; species Doryteuthis pealeii. Next base: position 57,781,259 of record CM042139.1, read on the forward strand.
GATTCAGAGTAATAGAAAAATACTAATATAAATGTTATGTGTTCCAGTTTGAAAAATGAAGACGATACTGTAAGCCACTATTCAGCTTCATCGTATACTGTAATTGTTTAAACAAAATGAGGAAATCGAATATGAACACAAAAAATATTACATTTATTTTTACTTTATTCTAATTTTCAATATAAAATCATACATAGGATTGCTTTTAATACGTTTGAGAAGAACACAATAATATTAGAAACCAATCCGGGTGCAAATATTTAAATTTTAATGTAATGAAAATATAACACATATATAATATATGTAAATATATAACTAACAAAATTAATATGATTATAAGAAGATTACACTTATTTTATATCTTAATTGGGTTTCAAAAAAATTATTAATGGATTGATTTTAATACGTTGGAGAATAATAATATACAAATACTTAGAACATTTTAGAAGCAGACAATATGAAGCAAGCAGAAATGAAAGGAAAAGTTTTTTTAAATATCTCAGGAGAACTTAGAAACTTCTAGAAACAAAACTTAACAGCAGAAATCTAATCAAAGGAATCATAACCTGGCTGTCCCCATTATAAGATACTCAGGACAATTCTTAAAATGGACAAAAGAAGAACTCAGACAGATTGACCAAAGGACGAGAAAATTAATGACCATGCCACAGGCTCTCCACCCTAGAGACGATAGAGACAAATTGTGTCAAGAAAGGAAGGGGGAGAGGTCTTGCCAACAAAGAGGACTGCGTAGAAACCACAATCCAACAACTCGAAGACTGCACAAAAAATAGCAAAGACAGATTACTTATGGCGGCCAACAATAGTAGATGTGACATATGGACAAACAGAAAAACAACAAATACTAGAAAAACAAAAATGGGAAGAAAACAATTGTATGGACACTTCAAACGACAAATTGGAGAGGTGGCACATGAAAAAACCTGGACGTGGTTAAGAAAAGGAAACCTTAAAAGAGAACTGAATCACTAATAATTGCTGCACAGAATAATACCATAAGGACAAACAAACGAATGTAGCAAACTAGCACAACGGGAGTACAAAACTAGACACGACTGGGTTGGAAAGGTGATCCACTGGGAATTATGCCAAAAATTAATTTTGACCATAAAACAAAATGGTATATGCATAAACCGAATCTGTTCTTGAGAACGAAACGCATGAAATCTCTTGTTTACTTTGAAATAAAAACAGATTACTTTATCCCAGCAAGAAGACCAGATCTAGTGTTGATAAACAAAAAAGAAAGAACTTGTCAACTGGTGGATTTTGCAGTTTCCAGCAAATCACAGGGTGAAGCTGAAGGAAAATGAAAAAATGGACAAATATCTGGACCTTGCCAGAGAACTGAAAAAGTTATGGAATATGAAAGTCAAAGTGATACCAATTGTAGTTGGTGCACTTGGAACGGTCCCAAAAGGATTGGAAAAGGGTTTGGAAAGTCTGAAAATCAGAGGAAGGATTGAAACCATTCAGAACACTACACTGCTGCAATCTGCCATAATACTCAGAAGAGTCCTGGAGACCTGAGGAGATTTGCTGTCACCCAGACTCCAGTGAAAGACCATCAGCTAATGCTGATGTTAAAACTTTGAGGCAAATCTAATTCAGATTATCAAAGAGACATCGGTGATAAATAAGATTTATTCTACGCATAAATGATTTTAACTATGACTATAAATTAAATACTCATTGAAAAACTTACACAATTCGTGAGGGTATTGTGACATAAGCAGTGATGTTAGTTTCGGTTACATACAGACACCGAATCTCTATTATAACATGTTTTGTTATTAAAAATCTATCTACAGCACAAGACAAGATATCAAAAGATTCTCAAGTAATTTCCAGGTTCGAAGAACAGTGAGAATGCTATTCAGCCCAACAAAGATTCTATTAACAGACACAGACAGACACCAACCTCCACTACCATACCACCACACATCTGCCGCAGACGTTGAGGAACAACACATACTCAAGCCGGTATAAATATTTATTTCGTCTCCTTTCAAGTAATTTATATTGAAGATTAAATTTCAAATAGGACGGGTCTCTCTGAAAACTTTTGATTTTCTTATATTTCTATTTTGTATCAGCCAAGAGTGTGTTCTCACGCTTTTTCATTGCAGTCGTAAATTTCAGTTTAAAGAGGAAGATTCTTTCCGATTTATATTCAGTAACTCATTACCGTTTTATGAAAATCTTATCACAGACCCAACTGGATCCGGCCAAAAGAATAGTTAAACAGTAAAGAAGATAAGCATACGAATTATTATCATTTCAACACGTCATCGCTCTTTTAAATCGAAACCCGGGTTTGAAATATAAGAAAGTCAAAAGTTTTCAGATAGACCAGTCTATTAGATTCAGTCATATATTAATACTCTTGTTCCTTAATCTCCTGACCGGTATCATCTTGCAACTCGCTCTGATTAAAAATGAGGACCGTCCAAATCGTCCAAGATGAAATGCAAAATGTAAATCTGAGAATCTGGTGTGCTTATACGTCGAATTCTATTTATTATAAGTGTCGTCACCTCAACTAAATGGACAATTCCGTTTTTTATTTATAAAGACGAACGGGAGGAAATAAATGCTTCCACAGAAAAATACAATGAGAAGAAAGAAAGAAAGAAAGAAAGAAAGGGAGTAGGGAAATATAATAGAGGAGGTGAGCGCGCAGAAGGGATAACTCTACTGTTTCAATCGAACATAATGAAAAATGAAAAGAAGGAAAGGAAGTAAAGTATGAGAGAGAGAGAGAAAAAAATTATTGCATTAAAAACGTTATCGTTAGTTCATAGTTAGGCCTTTTAAAATCAGATGCGATCTTAACTTGAGTTCGCATAACCAGTCAAATGACTCATTAAAAGATACAATTTCGTTTTGTTGAACGATTGAACAGATGCAGTTGTAAACGTGTGCGAAAGTTATTGAATTTAAATTGTCTGGCTTCTTGCCGCTGAATTTTGGAGGAACTGTAGTCTCAACGCAGAAAGCCGTATTGTCTACACATAAGATAAACGGGTGTAATTTCTCAGCCAGTAGCGATACAACTAGATTTTGGTTTGATTAGATTTACGAATGTCAACCATTTGTGGGTATTTTATACCGACATTTTGTTCATTCATTCTCGATGGTATTCATTCTTTTTTTTTTTCAATTCAATTTTTTAAAACATTTTTATACTCATATTTATCTTATTTACTCATAAATGGGACCCTATCAGGTACTATACTAAGAGTGACCTGGAGTTAATGGTCATGAAGGAATACTTCTATATTCCCTGAGCTCCAGAATGAAACTTCACCATCAGAACAGAGTTTAACGTCATACCCAGACATTAAGACCGCCAGGCCACTGACTTCTAGCACATTTATGATAAGAAGGGGTCGGGTAATTTTACGGGTGTTAGGCTCGACTTGACCAGCCGATTGTCGGAGGGGGCCTTCTCCGACCACCCGTCTCGCCTAAATAAGGATCAAAATGGAGTGTTGCATGTCATTGGACTGCTCAGCCACAGATTTCCGTCCTGAGCATCACGGGTCGTCACATTTCATGGGCAACAGGTGGCTCATTGGAGAGGGCTTACCCCCTACAGAGGTAGCGTCGGTGTTTTCTAACCAGTCCAGCGACTGGCGAATGGATCACTTGTCTGTTGAAACACATTGCATCCCGTTGTTCCTCCAGCTTATACTTTTGTATTGGTATTTGATTCAGATTTTGTGTTCATAACTCATTGCTTATACTATTCTGTATGGTATTGATCGATTTGGTGTTCATATATTTTTGGTAAATTCTATTTATCTCAAAAAGTATAGAATGTTCATAAAATATTTAAACTATGAAAACCTGAGTTTCTGACAATCCGTTTTTGTTTCCGACAAAAAAAAATGCTTTAATTTACGAATTTGCATCGTATTTTGGGTATTGTCTGCACATAAGAATAACGGTGTAATTCTCAGCCAGTAGCGATACAACTAATTTTTGGTTGATTAGTTTTACGACATGTCAACCTTGTTGGTTATTTCTATTACCGAAACATTTTGTTTCATCATTCTCGATGTATTCATAATTGCTTTTTAAAATTTCATTCGCAATTAAATGTACTTGCAAAATATTGCGTTTAAACCTATTATCGCTTAGTTTATAGTTAACACTTTCTAAAATCAGATGCGATTATCAACTAAAGCCGTAACCAGTCAAATAAGGCTTTCATTTAACGACAATTCGTTTGTTTGAACGCACTGAACCCGAACAGTTGTAAATGTGATAGCAGAAAATTTGAATTTGAAGTTGTCTGGCTACTCGCCGCTGAATTTTGAAGCTGTAGTCTCGGTGTGATGCGTATGCTGACAACATAAGAATAGACGGGTGTAATTTCTGCCAGTAGCAATACAATGGAAACGGAATAACTTTCTGTTGAAAACCACATTTGCATCTTTGTGAGTGGATCGTTGATTTTAAACGATAAGTCATTTATTCGTTTGTTTCCATCGACTTAATGTAGCCACTCAATTCAACCTCTCCTTATCGCAAGGTTTCATTTTCCTTTGAATTAAAGTCTTCAGTTTCTATCATCCAACTTGTTCACGCTTTTTATTTTCTTCTTGAAAGAGAGATTTTGGTAATCTTTGGCTTGTCGCGTTCAGACACTTTTTTTTTCCTTGTTTTCTACATCTTGTGTAAATTAATTAAAGCAACGTTTAGTTTCCTTTCTTTTACCAAGCACGGTCAGTCTTAAACCCACTTGGGAGTGACAGAGTGTAATCTGAGGGGCTGGTTTAGGCTCAGTCGGGAGAGCATCCAACTAGGAATCTTAGGTTCCTGGTTACGGATACCGGTCCCCCGCCAACTCAGCACAAGATAGCACAGTTTGGGTAATTAATCCGTGTTGGTAAAATGGGAGCTGACGGTAGGTGGTCACGCACTTCAGCAAAAAAGAACTCCTTGGTGAGCGCTAACAAACGGGATAGACTCCCTTGCTGTCCTGGTGATTACCGAAAATAGGCCACTTCGCCAAGTTACTATTTTTTTTACTTAGTGGTATGCAGTTATTATTAAGTAAGGATCAAACATGGCACGGTAAGGAATAAAAAAAATGTTATTGAAACCTATTTACCTAAGATTAGGAATTGTCTAAATGCTAGGTTTCCAGTTTCGGATACCTGTAGGTGGGTGAGGTACCCTTTCATTAAACATTACTCCCTGGTCCACTTTGACAGGTAATACCTTGTGAGAGTCCTATGGGTCAAATAGCATGTGTATATTTCTTCTCTTTCTCATTTATATTTTTATCTGTGTAGAATGTCTTTTCTCCTTCTTCTTTTTATGTATAAAAACGGAATGGTTCCATTATTTAGCTTGAGGTGACGTCACTCTGTTGAGTATCTGCCGCCATCCTTAGTTTCCAGATGTAGTAAATCTAAGTAGCAAGCCAATACAGGAATTCCGATGTTTATATCGCTTATTCTCTATGTAAGTCCGACGTCTAAGTAATCCAAATAGCAATGAGCCAAGGTTAAGCAATCAGACCAGTCATAAATACAACAGTAGCAGCAGCAACTTGCCATTGATTGGACAATAGATTGCCTTACGGTGGTCATCATGGTAGTCAACGAGTCTATATTAGTAGTGACCGTCTGCACACGCCTTATATCCACAAACATCAAATTCAGCACAAACTCTTAGGGAAAAAGAATTTTGGCAGACTAAGGCAACACCAGATACTCAGAATTTACATTTTGCATTTCATCTTGGACGGTATGATTTTTTAACCTGAGGTCTTGTAAGCTGATCATTGATCGGAAGATTAAGGAACACGCAGTATTATAATATATAGAAGTTAGATTTGACACCAGAGAAGAATAGGTTACATAGTGCAATGATCAACCTTCGGCATTCTAGTCTTGATATACTGAGCCCAGGACTGTTACCACAACGAGGTGACCCTCCTTTAATTTCCTGTAAAACATCATTTAATAACTTTTTTTTAGGTTTTATAAATTTTTACAAACTTTTTCAAAAATAAATAACTACAATAAAAGATATACATCCCAACAACGATGCTATAAAAATGTTAGTACTCGACCTTTCGTTCGCGGTTCACTGCCACTAAGTCTGGGTAGTAAGCGATGTGAAATTTCCGATAAGCCGTTTTTCAATATGAATCAGGTGGTTGTGTAAGTACGTATCTACAAAGTCATCTGATCGTAATAAGACTACTGGGCATACTCCCAGAGAAAGATAGATAGATAGATAGATAGATAGATAGATTGATAATAGATATGAACTAACTGGAATAGAGGAAAGAAAGAAAGAAAGAAAGAAAGAAAGAAAACATATATGAGCAGGACTCAGATTAGATGTAGTAGATAGGATAGATGTGAACCAGATAGAGGAACGGATTAGAAAGAATAGAAAGAAAGAAAGAAAAGAAACGAAGGCATATATAATAAATTCAGATGCATGTTTTAGAATCTTGGAGACAACAGGTAGCCGTATTGGGGGATTTTACCCCTCTGCAGAGGTTCAGTCGGTGTATTCTTCTGCTACAGCTGTAGGGCGGTAAATAGTAGAACAGACTATGCTCATTTAACCTGTCTATGGATTGGTACATGCATTAGCCTATCATTTTTTGCAATGAAGTGTGTTAGATTTTTAAAATAGCTGTTAATGGATAAGTTCACTAAGTTTGAAGGACAAGCTTTAAATCCAGGTTCATTCGAAGGGGTCTCTTTGATTAGTTTAGAGAGTTACGTGATCGGATGGGACACTGGGAAAGTTAGAATTTAAAGTTAGTAATATCAGAATCGAGCAACTACGCGTAATGTCAAGACACGTGTACGTGGTGTGCTTTTTCTCCCGCGCTAGTGGTTAAAGTATGGAATTAGGGAAAAGTTATGTGTATATGAATATGTCTCAGGTTTCTTGTTCACGAGAACCAAGATGGAAGCAGAGTGAGAGACACACAGATGGCCAGACAGCTAGAGGTAGAGACAATTCCGTTTTTGTTATGAGGAAATAAAGAGAAGAAAAAGGACACGCTACACAGAAAATTAATAAGAAAGAAAGAAATGAATAGACAGTGTAGAGGAGAGATAGACAGAGGAAAAGATCATACCAATAAGACCGGTATAAGGTCTTCGAATTAGTAAAAAATCAGGCTGAGGAGGTAAAGAAATGCCGAAATAATTTTATATCTGTAGGCAGGGTATCCATTTATTTCATTATTAATTAATTAATTTTCAAAATTAGGTACGACTCTAATTAAGCACATATTCTCCCAAAAATTGTCGGCAAAAAAAAGCCATTCCAAACATACCTTGGTTTACATTATATATATATATATATTTTATATATATATATATATATTATATATATATTTAGAAAGTTTGGTATGTACGTGTTGACGTATAACTCCAAAACGGAAGGTCACTTGGATTTGAAATCTTGTATACACATTAATATAACCTGCTAACTAAGAACACGCCAAATTTGGTTATGATTTTTACTGATTAAGTGATATAATTAATTTAATTAAACAAAAATGGAAAATGATTTGCGATAATCATTGCATGGCTGCTGCTGCTGCTGCTAATATAAAAAGAAATTCGCTAGCTGCAGCAGCTAGCGAATTCTTTTTATATTAGCAGCAAAAAAAGATTTTTTTACAGCGAGGTAAATACAATAATAATTGAAAACATTTATTTTAACGATTAATAATTAACTCAAACTTTGCTTATTATTAATCTTTCATTTTAGAATAAAATATATCATTTTTTTAATCAGTATTTAATTTTAATTGTCTACAAGCAATTGGAAGTATTTAGTTCAAGCATTTATAATTACATTTTAATACGTTTAAAAAAAGAAGGAATTAAAAATGAACAATTTCCTTTCTACATATGAAATCAAACAGCAAGGGAAGCTAGCTTTAAAAAATTAAAATTGTTTCAAAAATAAACGAATATTATAATTACACTCATTTTTAGCTTTGTTTTATCGTTAAATGTTTAATAAAGTTTAGGAATGCATTTTAGAAATAATATCTTAAATGAAACAAAAATATAAACAAAAAGAAAAATTCCTGAAATAAATACAACATACTATTATACAAATTATCGGTGATTTTTATTTAATTTTGATAAAATCATGTTCCTCTTATTTTCTCCCTTACTCCTGTTTCTCCTCACTCACTCTCTATAGTTCCTTTTTTTTTTTTTTAGTCCGGTCATGGACCGGTACTTTTGGTAGATACATATATATATATATATATATATATATATATATATTATATATATAATATATATATGCGATACAAAAAATTCTAAAAATCTTAAATATACTGACATTATAAAATATGATATATCGTATATTATTTTCAATAAAAAATGGATTGTATATGTAATGATATTTTTTTCTTTTTTTTTTAATGATGGTCATTATGTTTGCTACTTATCGTTTTAGACAAAAGTTTGGATCCTTAAATAATAGATTTAATTAATTGTAAATTCGTTTTTAAAACAAAAGAATCTATCACGAGCAGACGAATTATGGGCCATCCTACTATTTTCTTATAAAAAGAAAAAAATATACATCAATATTTGTTCTGTTCAAAAGGAAGGGTCCTAAATTTCAATATAGTGTTTCTAAAAAATATTATTAGATACAAACAATAATAAACTACAAGTAGTTATTAAATAGATATTTGTTTTTTAGAATCTAAAAATAGGAAATTTAAAACTTTAAAAATTAGGCGATTCATTTTATAAATGAATTTCTAAATATTAATTTACCATAGCGGAATATACCTAATTAAGTCAGAAAGTTTTGAAATAAAAATAAACTGATTGCATTATAAAATTCATTATTGATAAAATCAACACTGAAAATTTCATTAACAATTTGGGAAAATTCCCTGGTTTATTTACATTATTGTTGATTTTTTAACAACAAACCCGAGCTCAATGTATATATATATTATATATATAATATATATATATTATATATATATATAGTTTTGTGTCGTCTGTCTGTCTGTCGGAGAGTCTATCTGTTGTTGTAGTGGGCTGATTAGAGAAAGAAGAAAGAAAGAGTGTTTAAGATATTTCTAGATTTGCTTTTAAAACTATATATAGATATTCATTTATGACATCTGAAAGAAGTTTATAAGGCAGTATACGCTTAATTGGTCAAAGGAAACGAACAAATGACCTCATTAAAACATTTTTGAAGATTGCGATAAAATACCAGAATTTTTTTTTCCGTTTAATAGCCATGCTTTTTCTTCATGATACTTTTTGGTGTGTTTTTTAAAGAGCGGACCCGTGATTTGTTCCATTGCTTTCATTCAGTAAACCGAATTCCTTAAAATCATGAATGAATAGATTAAATATATATCAGAAAAATAAAAAATAAACCAACCCAACAAAGAAAAGAAATATAATTAGTGTCATTTTTAAATGAGGACCTTTTGAATCTCATACATATTTCTTTCTTTGTTGGTTGGTTATTTATTTATTTTTTCTGATATTATATTAATTCTATTCATTCATGATTTTAAGGAATTTCTGTTACTGAAGTGAGCAAGGAACAGAATCACGGGTCGCTCCTTTTAAAAAAACACAACAAAAAAGTATCATGAGAAAAAAAGCATGTGGCTATTACGAAAAAAAAATTCTGGTATTTTATCGCATCTTCAAAAATGTTTTAATGAGTTCATTTGTTCGTTTCCTTGACCCAAATTGCCGTATACTGCCTTATAAGACTTCTTTCAGATGTCATAAATGAATATCTATAATAGTCTTTAAAAGCAAATCTAAAGAAATATCTTAAACACTCTTTCTTTTTCTTTCTTTCTCTAATCAGCCACTACACAGACAGATAGACTCTCCGACAGACAGACAGACAGACACAATATATATATTATATATATATATATATATATATATATATATATATACATTGAGCTTCGGGTTATGTTGTTAAAAATCACAATAATTGTAAATAAACAGGGAATTTTCCAATTTTAAATGAAATTTTCAGTGTTGATTTATCAATTAAATGAATTTATTAATGCATCAGTTATTTTATTTCAAACTTTCTGACTTAATTTAGGTATTTTCCTATGGTAAATTATATTTAGAATTCATTTATAATATGAATCGCCTAATTTTAAGTTTTAAATTTCCTACTTTTTTTAGATTCTAAAAACAAATATCTATTTAATAACTATTTAGTTATTTATTGTTATTCTAATAATTTTTTTAGAACACTTATATTGAAAATTAGGACCCCTTCCTTTTGAACAGAACAATATTGATGTATATTTCTTTTATAAGATAATAGGTAGGATGGCCCATAATTCGGTCTGCTCGTTGATAGATCTTTTGTTTTTTTTAAAAACGAATACAATTAATTAAATCTATTATTTAAGGTCAAACTTTTTTTGTCTAAAACGATAAGTAGGCAACCATAATGACCATTCATTAAAAAAAAAGAAAATATCATTACAATATACAATCATTTTTTTGAAATATATCGTTCAATATCACATTTTATAATGTCAGTATGATTTAGATTTTAGAATTTTTTTTATCGCATTATATATATAATATATATATATATATTTATATATATATATTATATATAATTTTATTATGTTTAATTTACTACCAAAGTACCCGGTCCATGACCGGACTAAAAAAAAAAAAGGAACTATAGAGAGTGAGTGAGGAGAAAACAGGAGTAAGGGAGAAAATAAGAGGAACATGATTTTATCAAAATTAATAAAAATCACCGATAATTTGTATAATAAGTATGTTTGTTTATTTCAGGAATTTTTTCTTTTTGTTTATATTTGTTTACATTTAAGATATTATTTCTAAAATGCATTCCTAACTTTATTAAACATTTAACGATAAACAAAGCTAAAAATGAGTGTATTATTAATATTCGTTTTATTTTGAAACAATTTTATTTTTTTAAGCTAGCTTCTTGCTTGTTGATTTCATTTGGTAGAAAGGAAATGTATCATTTTTAATTCTCTTCTTTTTTAACGTATTAAAATGTAATTATAAAATGCTTAGAACTAAATACTTCCAATTGCTTGTATACCAATTAAAATTAAATACTGATTTAAAAAATTGAATATATTTTATTCTAAAATGAAAGTATTAATAATAAAAACAAAGTTGAGTTATTATTAATCGTTAAAATAAATGTTTTCAATTATTATTGTTATTTACCTCGCTGAAAAATCTTTTTGCTGCTAATATAAAAAGAATTCCGCTAGCTGCTGCAGCTAGCGGAATTCTTTTTATATAGCAGCAGCAGCAGCAGCCATGCAATGATTTATCGCAAATCATTTCATTTTTGTTTAATTAATTAATTATATCACTTAATCAGTAAATCAATAACCAAATTTGGCGTGTTTCTTAGTTAGCAGGATATTAATGTGTATACAAGATTTCAAATCCAAGTGACCTTCCGTTTTGGGAGTTATACGTCAAACACGTACATACCAAACTTTCTAATATATATAATATATATATTATATATATATTATATATATATTATATATATGAACAAGGTATTTTGGAATGGCTTTTTTTTTTTGCCCGACATTTTTGGGAGAATATGTGCTTTAATTTGAGTCGTACCTAATTTTGAAAATTAATTAATTAAATAATGAAATAAATGGATACCTGCTACAGATATAAAATTATTTCGGCATTTCTTTACCTCCTCAGCCTGATTTTTACTAATTCGAAGACCTTATACCCGGTCTTATTGGTATGATCTTTTTTCCTCTGTCTATCTCTCCTCTACACTGTCTATTCATTTCTTTCTTTCTTATTATATTTTCTGTGTAGCGTGTCCTTTTTCTTCTCTTTATTTCTCATAAACAAAAACGGAATTGTCTCTACCTCTATCTGTCTGGCCATTGTGTGTCTCTCACTCTGCTTCCATCTTGGTTCTCGTGAACAAGAAACCTGAGACATAATTCTATATACACATAACTTTATTTCCCTAATTCCATACTTTAACCACTAGCGCGGATGGAAAAAGCACACCACGTAAACACGTGTCTTGACATTACGCGTAGTTGCTCGATTCTGATATTACTAACTTTTAAATTCTAACTTTCCCAGTGTCCCATTCGATCACGTAACTCTCCTAACTAATCAAAGAGACCGTTCGAATGAACCTGGAGTTAAAGCTTTCCTTCAAACTTAGTGAACTTATCCATTAACAGCTATTTTAAAATCTAACTACACTTCATTGCAAAATGATAGGCTATGCATGTAACAAACCATAGACAGGTTAATGAGCATAGTCTGTTCTACTATTTACCCGCCCTACCAGCTGTAGCAGAGAATACACCGACTGAACCTCTGCAGAGGGGTAAAATCCCCCAATACGGCTACCTGTTGTTCAGATTCTAAAACATGCATCTGAATTTATTTATATATGCCTTCTTTCTTTCTTCTCTTCTTATTCTTTCTTTCTATTTCCGTTCCTCTATCTGGTTCACATCTATCTACTATCTATCTATCTATCTGAGTCTGCTCATATTATTTTCTTTCATTTCTTTCTTCTTTCTTTCTTTCCTCTATATTCAGTTCAGTTCATATTATCTATCAATCTATCTACCTTCTATCTATCTATCTATCTATCATCTCTGGTAGTACCCAAGTAAGTCTCTTATACGACAGTAACTTTGTAGAAATACGTATTACACACCACCTGATTCAAATATTTGAAAAAACGGCTTATCGGAATTTCACACGCTTACTACCCAGACTTAGTGGCAGTGACGCGAACGAAAGGTCGAGGTACTAACATTTTTATAAGCATCGTTGTTGGGATGTATATCTTTATTTATTTATTTATTTTATGAAAAAGTTTTGTAAAAATTTATAAACCTTAAAAAAAAATATATTAATTGATGTTTAAAGGGAAATTATAGGAGGTAGCCCTCGTTGTGGTTAACAGTCTGGGCTCATATATCAAGACTGATTGCGAGGTTGATCTCACTATGTAACCTATTCTTTCTGCTCGGTGTCAAATCTAATACTATTATTAATACTCGTGTTCCTTATCTTCGATCATTATCATCTTACAAGACCCTCAGGTTAAAATCATACCGTCCAAGATGAAATGCAAAATGTAAATTCTGATTATCTGGTGTTGCTTATCTGCCAAATTCTTATATTCCCTATGAGTGTGCTGAATTTTTGGGATATAAGGGCGTGTGCCAGACGTCACTACTAAATATAGACTCGTTGACTACCATGTGACACCGAAGGCAATCTATTGTCCAATCAATGGCAGTGCTGCTGCTACTGTTGTATTTATACTGGTCTGATTCTTAACCTTGGCTCATTGCTATTTTGGATTATCTTAGACGTCGGACTTACAAAGAATACTATAACATCGGATTCTTATTGGCTTGCTTACTTATTTACTACATCTGGAACTAAGGATGCGGCCAGATACTCAACAGAGTGACGTCACCTCAGCTAAATAATGGACCATTCCGTTTTTATCATAAAGAAAGAAAGGAAAAAAGAACATTCTACACAGATTAAAATATAATGAGAAGAAAGAAATATACACAGCTATTTGACCCATAGGACTCTCACAGGTATTACCTGTCAAAGTGGACAGGGAGTAATGTTAATGAAAGGGTACCTCACCCACCTCAGGTATCCAAACTGGAACCTAGCCATTTAGACAATTCCCTAATTTAGGTAATAGTTTCAAACATTTTTTTATTACCTTCCGTTGCCATGTTTGATCTTACTTTAATAATAACTATACCACTAAGTAAAAAAAAAGTAACTTGGCGAAGTGGCCTATTTTCGTATCACCCGGACAGCAAGGGAGTCTATCCCGTTTTTGTTAGCGCTCGACCAAGGAGTCTTTTTTGCTGAAGTGCAGTGACACACTACCGTCAGCTCCCCATTTTACCACACGGATTACATTACCCAAACTGTGCTATTCTTGTGCTGAGTTGGCGGGGACCGGTATCGAACCAGGAACCTTAAGATTCCTAGTTGGATGCTCTACCGACTGAGCTAAACCAGCCCCATCGATTACACTCTGTCACTCCAGTGGGTTTAAGACTGACCGTCTGGTGAAAGAAAGGAAACTAAAACAGTTGCTTTAATTAATTTACACAAGATGTAAACAAGAAAAAAAGTGTCTGAAATGACGAACAAGCCAAAGAATTACCAAAATCTCTCTTTCAAGAAGAAAATAAAAAAAGCGTGAACAATTGGATGATAGAAACTGAAGACTTTAATTCAAAGGAAAATGAAACTTGCGATAAGGGAGAGGTTGACCTTGAGTGGCTAATTAAGTCGATGAAACAAACGAAATAAATGACTTATCGTTTAGAATCAATCAACTCAACAAAGATGCAAATGTGGTTTTCACAGAAGTTATTCCGTTTCCACTTGTATTGCTACTGGCGGAGAATTACACCCGTCTATTCTTAATGTGCAGACATACGCATCTACACCGAGACTACAGTCTTCAAAATTCAGCGGCGAGTAGCCAGACAACTTCAAATTCAAGAATTTTCTGCTACACATTTACAACTGTCTCGGTTCAGTGCGTTCAAACAAAACGAAATTGTCTGTTATAATGAGCTATTTGACTGGTTATGCGGCTTAGTTGATATCGCATCTGATTTTAGAAAGTGTTAACTATAAACTAAGCGATAATGTTTTTAACGCAATAATTTTTGCAAGTACATTTAATTGCGAATGAAATTTTAAAGCAATTATTGAATACCATCGAGAATGAATGAAACAAAATGTTTCGGTATAAAATAACCCAACAAGGGTTGACATGTCGTAAAATCTAATCAACCAAAAATCTAGTTGTATCGCTACTGGCTGAGAATTACACCCGTTTATTCTTAATGTGCAGACATACCCAAATACGATGCAAATTTCGTAAATGTAAAGCATTTTTTTTTGTCGGAAACAAAAACGGATTGGTCAGAACTCAGGATTTTCTATAGTTTAAATATTTTATGACATTCTATACTTTTTGAGATAAATAGAATTATACCAAAAATATATGAACACAAATCTGATCAATACCATACAAAAGTATTAAGCTAATATATGAACACAAATCTGATCAATACCATACAAAAGTATTAAGCTGAGGAAACAACGGGATGCAAATGTGGTTTTCACAGACAAGTGAATCCATTCCCAGTCGGCTGGGACTGTAGAAAACACCGACTGCACCTCTGTAGAGGGGGTAAGGCCCCTCCTCCAATGGAGCCACCTGTTGCCCATGAGTGACGACCCGTGATGCTCAAGGACGGAATCCTGGTGGCTGAGCAGTCCATGACATGCAACACTCCATTTTGATCCTTATTTAGGCGAGACGGGTGGTCGGAGAGGCCCCCTCCGATCAATCGGCTGGTCAAGTCGAGCCCTAACACCCGTAAAATTATCCCGACCCTTCTTATCATATATGTGCTAGAAGTCAGTGGCTGGCGGTCTTAATGTTCTGGGTATGACGTTAAACTCTGTCTGATGGTGAAGTTTCAATTCTGGAGCTCAGGGGAATATAGAGTATTCCTTCATGACCATTACTCCCAGGTCCACTCTTAGTAGTAGTACCTGATAGGGTCCCATTTATGAGTTAAATAGATAAAATATGAGTATTAAAAATGTGTTTAAAAAATTGAATTTTGAAAAAAAAAAGAAAAATTGAATACCATCGAGAATGAATGAAACAAAATGTTTCGGTATAAAATAACCCAACAATGGTTGACATATCGTAAAATCTAATCAACCAAAAATCTAGTTGTATCGCTACTGGCTGAGAATTACACCCGTTTATTCTTAATGTGTAGACATACGCTTCTGCGTTGAGACTACAGTCTCCAAAATTCAGCGGCAAGAAGCCAGACAAATTTAAATTCAATAACTTTCTGCACCACGTTTACAACTGCATCTGTTCATATCGTTCAAACAAAACGAAATTGTATCTTTTAATGAGTCATTTGACTGGTTATGCGACTCAGTTAAGATCGCATCTGATTTTAAAAGGTCCTAACTATGAACTAACGATAACGTTTTTAATGCAATAATTTTTTTTCTCTCTCTCTCTCATACTTTTTACTTTCTTTCCTTCTTTTCATTTTTTCATTATGTTCGATTGAAACAGTAGAGTTATCCCTTCTGCGCGCTCACCTCCTCTATATATTTCCCTACTCCCTTTCTTTCTTTCTTTCTTTCTTTCTTTCTCATTGTATTTTTTCTGTGGAGCATGTTATTTTCCTTCCCGTTCTGTCTTTATAATAAAAACGGAATTGTCCATTTAGTTGAGGTGACGACACTTATAATAAATAAGAATTCGACGTATAAGCAACACCAGATTCTCAGGATTTACATTTTTGCATTTCATCTTGGACGATTTGGACGGTCTCATTTTTAATCAGAGCGAGTTGCAAGATGATACCGGTCAGGAGATTAAGGAACAAGAGTATTAATATATAGACTGAATTCTAATAGACTGGTCTATCTGAAAACTTTTGACTTTCTTATATTTCAAACCCGGGTTTCGATTTTAAAAGAGCGATGACGTTGAAATGATAATAATTCTATGCTTATCTTCTTACTGTTTAACTATTCTTTTGGCCGGATCCAGTTGGGTCTGTGATAATGATTTTCATAAAACGGTATGAGTTACTGAATATAAATCGGAAAGAATCTCCTCTTTAAACTGAAATTTACGACTGCAATGAAAAAGCGTGAGAACAACACTCTTGGCTGATACAAATAGAAATATAAGAAAATCAAAAGTTTTCAGAGAGACCCGTCTATTGAAATTTAATCTTCATATATTACTTGGAAAGGAGACGAATAAAATATTTATACCGGCTTGAGTATGTGTTGTTCCTCAACGTCTGCGGCAGATGTTGGTGGTATGGTAGTGGAGGTTGTGTCTGTCTGTGTCTGTTAATAGAATCTTTTGTTGGGCTGAATAGCATTCTCACTGTTCTTCGAACCTGGAAATTACTTGAGAATCTTTTGGGATATCTTGTCTTGTGCTGTAGATAGATTTTAATAACAAACACATGTTATAATAGAGATTCGGTGTCTGTATGTAACCGAAACTACATCACTGCTTATGTCACAATACCCTCACGAATTGTGTAAGTTTTTCAATGAGTATTTAATTTATAGTCATAGTTAAAATCATTTATGCGTAGAATAAATCTTATTTATCACCGATGTCTCTTTGATAATCTGAATTAGATTTGCCTCAAAGTTTTAACATCAGCATTAGCTGATGGTCTTTCACTGGAGTCTGGGTGACAGCAAATCTCCTCAGGTCTCCAGGACTCTTCTGAGTATTATGGCAGATTGCAGCAGTGTAGTGTTCTGAATGGTTTCAATCCTTCCTCTGATTTTCAGACTTTCCAAACCCTTTTCCAATCCTTTTGGGACCGTTCCAAGTGCACCAACTACAATTGGTATCACTTTGACTTTCATATTCCATAACTTTTTCAGTTCTCTGGCAAGGTCCAGATATTTGTCCATTTTTTCATTTTCCTTCAGCTTCACCCTGTGATTTGCTGGAACTGCAAAATCCACCAGTTGACAAGTTCTTTCTTTTTTGTTTATCAACACTAGATCTGGTCTTCTTGCTGGGATAAAGTAATCTGTTTTTATTTCAAAGTAACAGAGAATTTCATGCGTTTCGTTCTCAAGAACAGATTCTGGTTTATGCATATACCATTTTGTTTTATGGTCAAAATTTAATTTTTTGCATAATTCCCAGTGGATCACCTTTCCAACCCAGTCGTGTCTAGTTTTGTACTCCCGTTGTGCTAGTTTGCTACATTCGTTTGTTTGTCCTTATGGTATTATTCTGTGCAGCAATTATTAGTGATTCAGTTCTCTTTTAAGGTTTCCTTTTCTTAACCACGTCCAGGTTTTTTCATGTGCCACCTCTCCAATTTGTCGTTTGAAGTGTCCATACAATTGTTTTTCTTCCCATTTTTGTTTTCTAGTATTTGTTGTTTTTCTGTTTGTCCATATGTCACATCTACTATTGTTGGCCGCCATAAGTAATCTGTCTTTGCTATTTTTTGTGCAGTCTTCGAGTTGTTGGATTGTGGTTTCTACGCAGTCCTCTTTGTTGGCAAGACCTCTCCCCCTTCCTTTCTTGACACAATTTGTCTCTATCGTCTCTAGGGTGGAGAGCCTTGTGCATGGTCATTAATTTTCTCGTCCTTTGGTCAATCTGTCTGAGTTCTTCTTTTGTCCATTTTAAGAATTGTCCTGAGTATCTTATAATGGGGACAGCCCAGGTATTGATTCCTTTGATTAGATTTCTGCTGTTAAGTTTTGTTTCTAGAAGTTTTCTAGTTCTCCTGAGATATTTAAAAAAAACTTTTCCTTTCATTTCTGCTTGCTTGATATTGTCTGCTTCTAAAATGTCTAAGTATTTGTATATTATTATTCTCCAACGTATTAAAATCAATCCATTAAATAATTTTATTTAGAACCCAATTAAGATATAATTTAAATAAGTGTAATCTTCTTATAATCATATTTAATTTTGTTAGTTATATATTTACATATATTTATATATGTGTTATATATTTCATTACATTAAAATTTAAATATTTGCACCCGGATTGGTTTCTAATATTATTGTGTTCTTCTCAAACGTATTAAAAGCAATCCTATGTATGATTTTATATTGAAAATTAGAATAAAGTAAAAATAAATGTAATATTTTTTGTGTTCATATTCGATTTCCTCATTTTGTTTCAACAATTACAGTATACGATGAAGCTGAATAGTGGCTTACAGTATCGTCTTCATTTTTCAAATGGAACACATAACATTTATATTAGTATTTTTCTATTACTCTGAATCTTTTAGATGTCGCTTGATAATTTGGATTATTTGGATTATGTGTCCTCTGGTCGTCTAATCCCGTGGATTAAAATAAAGGGTTCGGTTCGAATTTGCGTAAAGATAACAATAAAGATGAGAACATTAGTCTGAATAATCCAAATAATACATAGTATTTTTCTAAAAAAACAAAATATGCGTTTTATATGTCGTTAGATACGAGACTTGTGTTTAATTTGTGTAAGATTGCAGTATCAGAGTTAACAGTGATGTTTCATGTTCCTTAACTTTCTTTCTTTTTTCTTTTTCCCCTTCTTTCTTTCTTTTTTCCTTTCTTTCTTTTCTCTTTTCTTCTTTCTTTCTTTTTCTTTTTCTTTCTTTCTTTCTTTCTTTCTTTCTTTCTTTATTTCCTTTCTTTCTTTTTTCTTTCTTTCTTTCCCTATTCTCTCTTCTTTCTTCTTTTTTCCATTTCTATCTTTCTTTCTTTTTCTTTTTTCCTTTCTTTCTTTTCCCTTTCTTCTTTCTTCTTTCTTTCTTTCTGTCTTCTTTTTTTTTTTTCCTCTCTTTCTTTTTTCCTTTCTTTCTTTTTCCCTTTTCTTTCTTTCTGTTTCCCTTTCTTTCTTTTCCCCTTTTCTGTCTTCTTTTTTCCTTTCTTTCTTTTCCCTTTCTTTCTTTCTTTCTTCTTTTCTTTTTCTTTCTTTCTCGTTTCCCTTTCTTCTTTTCCCCTTTTCCTTTCTTTTTTCCTTTCTTTCTTTTCCTTTTCTTCTTTTCTTTCTTTTTTCTCCTTCTGTTTCCTTTTCTTTTTTCCCTTTCTTTCTTTCTTTCTTTTTTTCTTTCTTTCTTTCCCTTTCTTTCTTTTTCCCTTTTTCCTTTCTTTCTTTTTCCTTTCTTTCTTTTCCCTTTTCTTCTTTCTTTCTTTTATCATCTCCTTCTGTTTCCCTTCTTTCTTTTCCCTTTCTTTCTTTCTTTTTTTTCTTTCTTTCTGTTTCCTTCTTTTTCCCTTTCCTTTTTCTTTCTTTTTCCTTTCTTTCTTTTCCCTTTTCTTCTTTCTTTCTTTTTCATCTCCTTCGTTTCTTCTTTCTTTCCCTTTCTTTCTTCTTTCTTCTTTTCTTTTTTCTTCTTTCTGTTTTCCCTTCTTTCTATTTCTTTTTCTTCCTTTTCTTTTTTTCTTTCTTTCTTTCTTTCTTTCTTTCTTTTTCTTTTCTTTCTTTCTGTTTCCTTTCTTTCCTTTTCCTTTTTCCTTTTCTTTTTTCTTTCTTTTTTTCCTTCTTTTTCTTCTTTTCTTTCTCTTTCCTTTTCTTTTCTTTTTTCCTTTTTCTTTTCTTTCTTTTTCCTTTCTTTCTTTCCCTTTTTCCTTTTCCTCTCTTCTTCCTTTCTTTCTTTTCCCTTTTCTTTCTTTCTTTTTTTCTTTCTTTCTGTTTCCCTTTCTTCTTCTTTTCCCTTTTTCCTTTCTTCCTTCCTTCTTTTCTTTTTCCTTTCTTCTTTCCCTTCTTCTTTCTTTCTTTTTCATTTCCTTCTGTTTCCCTTTCTTTCTTTTCCCTTTTCCTTTCTTTCTTTCTTTTTCTTTCTTTCTTTCCCTTTCTTCTTTTTCCCTTTTTCCTTTCTTTCTTTTTCCTTTCTCTTTTCCCTTTTTATCTTCTTTCCTTTTTCATCTCCTTCTGTTTCCTTTCTCTTTTCCCTTCTTTCCTCTTCTTTTTTCACTTTCTGTCTTTTTTCCTTTCTTTCTTTTCCCTTTTTCCTTTTCTTTCTTTTTCCTTTCTTTCCTTTCTTTTCCTTTCTTTCTTTCTTTCTTTTTTTCTTTCTTTCTGTTTCCCCTTTCTTTTTTTTTCCCTTTTTCCTTTCTTTCTTTTTTCCTTTCTTTCTTTTCCCTTTTCTCTTTCTCTTTTTATCATCTCCTTCTGTTTCCCTTTCTTTCTTTTCTCTTCTTCTTCTTTCTTTTTCCCTTTCTCTTTCTGTTTTCCTTTCTTTCTTTTTCCCTTTTTCCTTTCTTTCTTTTTTCCTTTTCCTTTCTTCCCTTCTTTCTTTCTTTCTTTTTTTCTTTCTTTTCTGTTCCCTTTCTTTCTTTTCCCTTTTCCTTTCTTTCTTTTTTCCTTTCTTCTTTTCCCTTTTCTTCTTTCTTTCTTTTATCATCTCCTTTGTTTCCCTTTCTTTCTTTTCCCTTCTTTCTTTTCTTTCTTTTTTTCTTTCTTCGTTCCTTTCTTTCTTTTTCCTTTTTCCTTTCTTTCTTTTTCCTTTCTTTCTTTTCCCTTTCTTTCTTTCTTTCTTTTTTCTTTCTTTTCTTTCCCTCTTTCTTCTTTTCCCTTTCTTTCTTTCTTTTCCTTCTTTCTTTCACCCTTTCTTTC
This sequence comes from Doryteuthis pealeii, assembly GCA_023376005.1. NCBI lineage: Eukaryota > Metazoa > Mollusca > Cephalopoda > Myopsida > Loliginidae > Doryteuthis > Doryteuthis pealeii. Next base: position 57,802,530 of record CM042139.1, read on the forward strand.
TTTCTTTTTTATCATCTCCTTCTGTTTCCCTTTTCTTTCTTTCCCTTTCTTTCTTTCTTTCTTTTTTCTTTCTTTCTATTCCCTTTCTTTCTTTTCCCTTTCCTTTCTTCTTTTCCTTCTCTCTTTTCCCCTTTCTTCTTTCTTTCTTTATTCATCTCCTTCTGTTTCCCTTTTCTTCTTTCCCTTTCTTTCTTTCTTCTTTTTCTTTCTTTCTTATTTCCCTATATCCTTTCTTCTTTCCCTTTTTCCTTTCTTTCTCTTTTTTCCTTTCTTCTTTCCCTTTCTTTCTTTTCTTTCTTTTCTTTCTTTCTGTTTCCCGTTCTTTCTTTTTCCCTTTTTCCTTCTTTTCTTTTTTCTTTTCTTTCTTTTCCCTTTCTTTCTTTCTTTCTTTTAATCTCCTTCTTGTTTCCCTTCTTTCTTTCCCCTTTTTTCTTTCTTTTCTTTTTCTTTCTTTTCTGTTTCCACTTCCTTTCTTTTCCCTTTTTCCTTTTTTCTTTTTTCCTTTCTTTCTTTTCCCTTTTCTTTTTTCTTTCTTTTATCATCTCCTTCTGTTTCCCTTTCTTCTTTTCCCTTTCTTATCTTTCTCTTTTTTTCTTTCTTTTCTGTTTCCCTTTCTTTTTCCTTTTTCCTTTCTTTCTTTTTCGCTTTCTTCTTTTCCCTTTCTTTCTTTCTTTCTTTTTTTCTTTCTTTCTGTTTCCCTTTCTTTCTTTCTTTTCCTTTTTTCTTTTTCCCTTTCTTTCTTTCCCATCTTCTTCTTTCTTTCTTTATTCACTCTCTTCTGTTCCCTTTTCTTTCTTTTCCCTCTTTCTTTTCTTCTCTTTTTTTCCTATATACTTTTGTTTCCCTCTTTCTTTTTCCCTTTTTCTCTTTCTTTTTTCCTTTCTTTCTTTTCCCTTCTTTCTTTCTTTCTTTTTTCTTTCTTTCTGTTTCCCTTTTCTTTCTTTTTCCCTTTTTCCTTCCTTCTTTTCCTTTCTTTCTTTTCCCTTCTTCTTCTTTCTTCTTTTATCATCTCCTTCTGTTCCCTTTCTTTTCTTTTCCCTTTCTTTCTTTCTTTTCCTTTCTTTCTGTTCCCTTTTCTTTCTTTTCCCTTTCCTTTCTTTCTTTTTCCTTTCTTTTCTTCCCTTTCTTTCTTTCTTTCTTTTTTTCTTTCTTTCTGTTTTCCCCTTTCTTTCTTTTTCCTTATATATACACATATACATTTCTTTTTTCCTTTCTTTCTATTTCTCTTTCTTTCATTCTTTACTTTTTCTTCTTTCTTGTTCCCTTTCTTTCTTATTTCCCCTTTTTCCTTTCTTCTTTTTTCCTTCTTTCTTTTCCCTTTTTCTTCTTTCTTTCTTTTATTCATCTCTTTCTGTTCCCTTTCTTCTTTTCCCTTCTTTCTTCTTCTTTTTCTTTCTTTCTGATTTCCCTTTCTTTCTTTTTCCCTTTCCATTTCTTCTTTTTCCATTTCTTTCTTGGTTCCCTTTCTTTCTTACTTTCTTTTTTCTTTCTTCTGTTTCCCTTCTTTCTTTCCCTTTTCCTTTCTTCTTTTTCCTTTCCTCTCTTTCACTTTTCTCTCTTTCTTTTTTATCATCCTTTCTGTTTCTTTCTTTCATTTTCCCCTCTTCTTTCTTCTTTCTTCTTTCTCCCTTATTCTCATTCTGTCTGTTTCCCTTCTCTTTTTCCCTTCTCTTCTTTTCAGTGTTCTTTTTCCTTGCTTTTTTTTCCCTTTCTTGCTTTCTTCTTTCTTTCTTTTTCTCTTTCTTTTTTCCCCTTCTTCTTCTTTCTTCTCCTTTCTTTCCTTCTTCTTTATCCCTTTCTTCCTTTCTTTCTTTCACCTCAACATTTCTCGAGGCTAGCAAACTGAAAAAAAAATCTTTGTATCTACAGTAATACTGTTCATGTCTTATTGTGTGCTGATATCTCGTTTCGTTTCTATACATAACGGCCGGCAGGAGACTACAAGAGTTAAGAAACAGAACAGAAAAAATGGGGAGGAATTTGTTTGCAAGTCAGTCACACTAGCCCAGAACATATATCAAGCTTTCTTTTTGAATTAGAACATTACAGCTTGGTATAAATATTTGGTATGTGCCTTATGACTAGAAATACTCAGCTGGAAACTGGCCATATGTGTTGGATCTTGTCTTCTTCGAGCGGAAGTTTGAGTAAATACATATCCAGCTGGTAACTGTCACAGATACCAAGGAACTACAAACTCAATGTACAGTTTATTTGTGTGAAAAGTCTCTTCTCTCTCTCTCTTCCCCTCTCTCTCTCTCTCTCTCTCTCTCTTCTCTCTCTCTTATAGTATTATCTATACCTCTCATATGTATATTACTATAAGCTATATATATATGTGTGTGATGTTGTAGTGTGTGTGTGTGTGTGTGTGTTGTGGGTGTGTTATGTGTGAGTCGGTATTTTTCTTTTTTTTCATATCAAGCAATGGCAATACCTTGGAACCACCGAGTTTGCTGGCCCATCATATATATAATGTTTGTATATAAATATGAATAAATAGTAACAAATAAATATAAATATAATAGAACTGATAAGAAAGAAAATAAGATAATAAAATATAATGAATAAATTAATAATATATATGTTCCAATATATATGTGAATATAGAATAGATAGAAAGAAAATTAATAAGATGGTGAATAGAACCTCGTGTGTGTTGTGGGTGTATATGTGTGAGGTGTATATGTATATATATCTGTATGTACTATCATGGTCTGCTGCTGTATGTTAAAAAAAAATATAATATATATATATATATATTGATATAGTATGTATGTATGCACAATCATTAATATATGTGTGTTGTACGGTTATACTATATTATTATATATATATATTATATA
>CM042139.1:57805475-57840475 GCA_023376005.1 Doryteuthis pealeii
AAAGGAGAGAGAATAAGAAAGACAGCGAAAAAAAGAAACGAAAGAAAGGGAAAAGAAAAAAGGAAAAAAAGATAGGAAAACAGGGAAAAGAAGAAAGGAAAACAGAAGAAAGGAAAAAGAAAGAAGAAAGAAAGGGAAAAGAGAAAGGGAAGAAGGATGATGATAAAAGAAGAAGAAAAGGGAAAAGACGAACGGAAAAAGAAAACAAGGAAAGGAACAAAGAAAGAAAGGGAAACAGAAAGGAAAGAAAAGAAAGAAAGAGAAAGGGAAAAGGAGAAAGAAAAACGAAAGAAGGAAAAGGGAAAGAAGAAAGGGAAACGCAGAAAGAAGACAAAAGAAAGAAAGAAAGCAAAGAAGAATGGGAAAAGAAAGAAAGGGAAACAGAGGAGCATGATAAAGGAAGAACGAGAAAGAAGGGAAAAAGAAACAAAGCGAAAGAAAGAAAGAAAAAGGGAAAAGAAAGAAAGGAAAACAGAAGAAAGAAAAGAAGAAAGAAAGAAAGGAAAAGAAAAGAGGGAACAGAAGGAGATAAAAAGAAAGAAAGAAAGAAAGGAAAAGAAAGAAAGGAAAAAGAAAGAAAGGAAAAACGGGAAAAAGAAAAAAAGGGAAACAGAAAGAAAGAAAAAAAGAAAGAAAGAAAGGAAAGGGAAAAGAAGAAACGGGAAGACAGAAGAGATGAAAAGAAAGAAAGAAGAAAGGGAAAAGAAAACGGAAAAAAGAAAAGAAGGAAACAGGGGAAAAGAAGAAAGGTTAAACAAAAGAAAAGAAGAAAGAAAGGAAGTAAAGAAAGAAAGGGAAAAGCAAAGAAAAGGAAAAGACAAGACACGGAAAAAGGCGGAAAAGAAAGAAAGGGAAACAGAAGCAAAAAGGAGAAAAGAAAGAAAGGAAAAAGAAAGAGAGAAAAAGAAGAAGACAGAAAGAAGAAGAAGAAGAAACGTGGAAAAGAAAGAAAGGAAAAAAGGAAAAAGAAAGAGATAGAAATGGAAAAAGAAGCAAAGAAAGAGAATAGGGAAAAGAAAGAAAGGAACAAAGAAAAGAAAGGAATAAAGAAAGAAAGAAGAAAGAAAGAAGAAAAAAAAGAAAAAGAAAAGAAAGAAGAAAAAGAACAAGAAGAAAGGAAAACAGAAAGCAAAGAAGGGGAAAAAGAAAAAGAACAGAAAGTTTAAGGACATGAAACATCACTGTCACGCTGTACTGCAATCTTACACCAAATTAAACACACATTTAGTATCTAACGACATATAAACGCATATTTTGTTTTTTAGAAAAAATTACGTATAGCTACTTAATTGTGGATTTATTCACGACTAATTGGTTCACTCACTTTATTGTTAATCTTTACGCAAATTCGAACAGAACCCTTTATTTTTAATCCACGGGCGGATTAGACGACCAGCAGGACGACATAATCCGAAATATTCCAAATATCAGCGAACATCTAAAAGATCAGAGTAATAGAAAATACTAATATAAATCGTTATTGTTTCCATTTGAAAAACTGAAGACACGATACTGTAAGCCACTATTCGCTCATCGTATACTGTAAGTGTTTGAAACAAAATGAGGAATCGATATGAACACAAAAACATACTGTAACATTTTTTTTACTTTATTCTAATTTTTCAATATAAAATCATACTAGGATTGGCTTTAATACGTTTGCAGAAGAAATCAAATGAATGTTCAGAAACCAATCCGGGTGCCAAATATTTTAATTTATGTCATAGAAATAGTAATAACGACATATATAAACTATATGTATATTATAACTAACAAAATATAAATATGATCTAAGAAGATTACACTTATTAATCTATATGCTTAATTGGCGTTCTAAATAAAATCTATTCAATGGATTGCTATTTTAATACGTTGTTGGAGCAATAATAATATACCAATACTTAGACATTTTAGAAGCAGACAATATCAAGCAGCAGAAATGAAAGAAAAAGTTTTTTTTAAATACTCAGGAGAACTTAGAAAATTCTAGAACAAAACTTAAACAGCACGAATATCTAATCAAAGGAATCATACCTGGGCTGTCCCCGGAACTATAAGAAATACTCGGCACCACTTCTTAAAATGGACAAAGAGACTCAGACAGATTGACCAAAGGACGAGAAAAATTAAATGACCATGCAAGTGTCTCTCACCTAGAGACGATAGAGACAAAATTGTGTCAAGAAAAAGAAGGGCGGACGAGGTCTTGCCAACAAGAGGGATCTGCGTAGCAACCAACAATCCAAACAACCAAGACGCACAAAAAATACGCAAAGACAGATTACTTATGGCGCGCCAAACAATAGAAGACTTACATACTGGACAAACAGAAAAACTACAAAATACAGAAAACAAAAATGGGAAGAAAACAATTGTATGCAGCACTCAAAAACGAAAATTGGACGCAGGTGGGCACATGAAAACCTGGTTTACGTGGTTACAGAAAGAAACCTTAAAAGGAACTGAATACTAATAATGCGCAACAGAAATACACGGCATGATAGACAAGACAAGACGAATGTAAGCAAACTAAGCACAACGGGAGTTACAAAATAGAGACGACTGGGTGGAAAGGTGGATTGGCCGCATATGGGAATTATGCAAAATTAAATTTTGACCATAAAGACAAAATGGGTAATATGCATAAACAGAATCTGTTCTTCGAAACGAAACCGACATGAATTCTCTGTTATTTGAGAATAAAACAAGATTACTTTATCCCGCAAGAAGACCAAGCATCTATGTGTTGATCAATCTAAAAAAGTAGAACTTGTCAACTGTGGAATTTTGGCCAGTCCCAGCAAATCACAGGTGAAGCTTGACAAGAAAATGAAAATGGACAAATAGTCTGGAACCTTGCAGAGAACTGAAAGTGATGGAAATATAAAGCAAAGTGAACATTGTCATTCGCTGACTTGGGAACCGGTCCCAAAGGATTCGGAAAGGGTTTGAAGTCTGAAAATCACGAGGAACGCGATTGGCAACCATTCAACACTAGCCTGTCTCGCAATCTGCCATAATACTCAGCAAGAGTCTGGAGACCTCGGAGGAGATTTGCTGATCACCCAGACTCCAGTGAAGACCATCAGCTAACTGCGTGATGTTAAAACTTTGGAGGAAATATAATTCAGCATGTATCAAAGAGACATCGGTGATACATAAGATGTTTATTCTTAACGCATAATGATTCTTTAACTATGACTACTAACTATTGATACTCATTGAACAAACTTACACAATTCGTGAGGTTATTGTGACATATAGCAGGTGATGTAAGTTCTCGCGTCATACCAGACACCGAAATTCCATTATAACACTGTTGGTTTGTTATTGAAAATCTCATCTCAGCACAAGACAAGAGCTCCCACAAGTATTCTCAAGTAATTCTCCAGTTCGGAGAACAGCTGAGAATGCTATTCAGGCCCAACAAAAGCATTCTACTTAACAGACACAGACAGACAGACAATCCACTACCATCCCCACCAACAGTCGTGCCGCAGCACGCTTGAGGAACATACCACATACTCAAAGGCGGTATAAAGTATTCTTATTCGTTCTTTCCAAGTATACTATAGCAAGATTAAATTTCAATAGACGGGTCCTCTCTGAAACTACTTTCCTGATTTCTTATCATTCTTATTCTGTTCAGCCAAGAGTGTTGTTCTCACGCTTTTTCATTGCACGTCCGTGAAATTTCAGTTTAAAAGCAGGAGATCTTCCCCGGGGATTTATATTCCCTACTCATACCGTTTATTGAAATCATTATCACAGACCCAACTGGAACGGCAAAGAAATAGTTACAGTAGCAGACTAGCCATAGACATTATTATCATTTCAACGTCTATCCGCTCTTTAAATCGAAACCCGGTTGAAAATATTAAGCAAAGCTCAAAAGTTTTCAGCTAGAGCCAGTCTTATTAGAATTCAAATCTATGATATTACTCATCTTGTTCCTTACATCTCTCATGACGGTATCATCTTTGCAACTCGCTCTGATTAAAAATGAGACCGGTGCCCAAATGCACGAGGGGGGGGGAGATCAAATGCCAAAAAAGTAAATCCCTGAGAATCTGGTGTGCTTATACGTCGAAATTCTTATTTATTATCAAGTGTCGTCACCTCAACTAAATGGAATTCCGTTTTTATTATAAAGACAAAGGAAGAAAATAACATGCTCACAGAAAAATACATGAGAAAGAAAGAAGAAAGAAAGAAAAGAAAGGGAGTAGGGAATATATACGAGGAGCCGTGAGCGCGCAGAAGGGATAACTCTACTGTTTCAATGAACATAATGAAAAATGAAAAGAAGGAAGAAAGTAAAAAGTAGAGAGGAGAGAGAGAAAAAAAATTATTGCATAAAAAACGTTACGTTAGTTTCATAGTTGGACCTTTAAAATGCAGAATGCGATCTTTAACTGAGGTCGCATTAACAGTCAAATGACTCATTAAAGATACAATTCGTTTGTTTGAACGATATGAACAGATGCAGTTGTAAACGTGGTGCAGAAAGTTATTGAATTTAAATTTGTCTGCTTTTGCCGCTGAATTTTGGAGACTGTAGTCTCAACGCAGAAGCGTATGTCTACACACATTAAGAATAAACGGGTGTAATTCTCAGCCAGTAGCGATACAACTAGATTTTTGGTTGATTAGATTTTACGATATGTCAACCATTGTTGGGTTATTTTATACCGAAACATTTTGTTTCATTCATTCCGATGGGTATTTCAATTTTCTTTTTTTTTTTCAAAATTCAATTTTTTAACACACATTTTTAATACACTCATATTTTATCTTTAACTCATAAATGGACCCTATCAAGGTACTACTACAAGAGTGGACCTGGGAGTAATGGTCATGAAGGAATACTCTATATTCCCCTGAGCTCCAGAATTGAAACTTCACCATCAGACAGAGTTTAACGTCATACCCAGAACATTAAGACCGCCAGCCACTGACTTCTAGCACATATATGATAAGAAGGGTCGGGATAATTTTACGGGTGTTAGGCTCGACTTGGCCAGCCGATTGATCGGAGGGGGCCTCTCCGACCACCCGTCTCGCCTAAATAAGGATCAAAATGGAGGTGTTGCATGTTCATGGACTGCTCAGCCACCAGGATTCCGTCCTTGAGCATCACGGGGTCGTCACTCATGGGCAACAGGTGGCTCCATTGGAGGAGGGGCCTTACCCCTCTACAGAGGTGCAGTCGGGTTTTCTACAGTCCCAGCCGACTGAATGATTCACTTGTCTGTGAAAACCACATTTGCATCCCGTTGTTTCCTCAGCTTAAATACTTTTGTATGGTAATTGATCCAGATTTGTGGTTCATATATTAGCTTAATACTTTTTTGTATGGTATTGATCAGATTTGTGTTCATATATTTTTTGGTATAATTCTATTTATCTCAAAAAGTATAGAATGTCATAAAATATTTTAAACTATAGAAAATCCTGAGTTCTGACCAATCCGTTTTTGTTTCCGACAAAAAAAATGCTTTAACATTTACGAAATTTGCATCGTATTTGGGTATGTCTGCACATTAAGAATAACGGGTGTAATTCCTCAGCCAGTAGCGATACAACTAGATTTTGGTTGATTAGATTTTAACGACATGTCAACCTTGTTGGGTATTTTTTATACCGAAACATTTTGTTTTCATTCATTCTCGATGGTATTCAATAATTGCTTTAAAATTTCATTCGCAATTAAATGTACTTGCAAAAAATTATTGCGTTAAAAAAATTATCGCTTAGTTTATAGTTAACACTTTCTAAAATCAGATGCGATATCACTAAGCCGCATAACCAGTCAAATAGCTCATTATAACAGACAATTTCGTTTTGTTTGAACGCACTGAACCGAACAGTTGTAAATGTGTAGCAGAAAATTCTTGAATTTGAAGTTGTCTGGCTACTCGCCGCTGAATTTTGAAGACTGTAGTCTCGGTGTAGATGCGTATGTCTGCACATTAAGAATAGACGGGTGTAATTCTCCGCCAGTAGCAATACAAGTGGAAACGGAATAACTTCTGTGAAAACCACATTTGCATCTTTGTTGAGTTGATTGATTCTAAACGATAAGTCATTTTGTTTGTTTCATCGACTTAAATTAGCCACTCAAGGTCAACCTCTCCCTTATCGCAAGTTTCATTTTCCTTTGAATTAAGTCTTCAGTTTCTATCATCCCAATTGTTCACGCTTTTTTTATTTTCTTCTTGAAAGAGAGATTTTGGTAATTCTTTGGCTTGTTTCGTCATTTCAGACACTTTTTTTCTTGTTTACATCTTGTGTAAATTAATTAAAGCAACTGTTTTAGTTTCCTTTCTTTCACCAGACGGTCAGTCTTAAACCCACTGGAGTGACAGAGTGTAATCGATGGGGCTGGTTTAGCTCAGTCGGTAGAGCATCCAACTAGGAATCTTAAGGTTCCTGGTTCGATACCGGTCCCCGCCAACTCAGCACAAGAATAGCACAGTTTGGGTAATGTAATCCGTGTGGTAAAATGGGGAGCTGACGGTAGGTGTGTCACTGCACTTCAGCAAAAAAGACTCCTTGGTCGAGCGCTAACAAAAACGGGATAGACTCCCTTGCTGTCCGGGTGATACCGAAAATAGGCCACTTCGCCAAGTTACTTTTTTTTACTTAGTGGTATGCAGTTATTATTAAGTAAGATCAAACATGGCAACGGAAGGTAATAAAAAAATGTTTGAAACTATTACCTAAGATTAGGGAATTGTCTAAATGGCTAGGTTCCAGTTTCGGATACCTGAGGTGGGTGAGGTACCCTTTCATTAACATTACTCCCTGGTCCACTTTGACAGGTAATACCTGTGAGAGTCCTATGGGTCAAATAGCTGTGTATATTTCTTTCTTTCTCATTATATTTTATCTGTGTAGAATGTTCTTTTTCTTCCTTTTCTTTCTTTATGATAAAAACGGAATGGTCCATTATTTAGCTGAGGTGACGTCACTCTGTTGAGTATCTGGCCGCCATCCTTAGTTCCAGATGTAGTAAATAAGTAAGCAAGCCAATAAGAATCCGATGTTATAGTATTCTTTGTAAGTCCGACGTCTAAGATAATCCAAATAGCAATGAGCCAAGGTTAAGAATCAGACCAGTATAAATACAACAGTAGCAGCAGCACTGCCATTGATTGGACAATAGATTGCCTTCGGTGGTCACATGGTAGTCAACGAGTCTATATTTAGTAGTGACCGTCTGGCACACGCCTTATATCCCAAAAAATTCAGCACACTCATAGGGAAATAAGAATTTGGCAGATAAGCAACACCAGATAATCAGAATTTACATTTTTGCATTTCATCTTGGACGGTATGATTTTTAACCTGAGGGTCTTGTAAGATGATAATGATCGGAAGATTAAGGAACACGAGTATTAATATATAGATAGTTAGATTTGACACCGAGCAGAAAGAATAGGTTACATAGTGATGATCAACCTCGGCATTCAGTCTTGATATATGAGCCCAGACTGTTAACCACAACGAGGTGCTACCCTCCTATAATTTCCCTTTAAACATCATTAAATAACTTTTTTTTAGGTTTATAAATTTTTACAAACTTTTTCAAAAATAAATAAATAAATAAAAGATATACATCCCAACAACGATGCTATAAAAATGTTAGTACCTCGACCTTTCGTTCGCGTCACTGCCACTAAGTCTGGGTAGTAAGCGTGTGAAATTCCGATAAGCCGTTTTTCAATATTTGAATCAGGTGGTTGTGTAATACGTATCTACAAAGTTCATCTGATCGTATAAGACTTACTTGGGCATACTACCAGAGATAGATAGATAGATAGATAGATAGATAGATAGATTGATAGATAGATATGAACTAACTGAAATAGAGGAAAGAAAGAAAGAAAGAAAGAAAGAAAGAAAACATATATGAGCAGACTCAGATAGATAGATAGATAGATAGATAGATGTGAACCAGATAGAGGAACGGATAGAAAGAAAGAAAGAAAGAAAGAAAGAAAGAAGGCATATATAAATAAATTCAGATGCATGTTTTAGAATCTTGAACAACAGGTAGCCGTATTGGGGGGATTTTACCCCTCTGCAGAGGTTCAGTCGGTGTATTCTTCTGCTACAGCTGGTAGGGCGGGTAAATAGTAGAACAGACTATGCTCATTAACCTGTCTATGGTTGTTACATGCATAGCCTATCATTTTTGCAATGAAGTGTAGTTAGATTTTAAAATAGCTGTTAATGGATAAGTTCACTAAGTTTGAAGGACAAGCTTTAACTCCAGGTTCATTCGAACGGGTCTCTTTGATTAGTTAGGAGAGTTACGTGATCGGATGGGACACTGGGAAAGTTAGAATTTAAAGTTAGTAATATCAGAATCGAGCAACTACGCGTAATGTCAAGACACGTGTTACGTGGTGTGCTTTTTCTCCCGCGCTAGTGGTTAAAGTATGGAATTAGGGAAATAAAGTTATGTGTATATAGAATATGTCTCAGGTTTCTTGTTCACGAGAACCAAGATGGAAGCAGAGTGAGAGACACACAGATGGCCAGACAGATAGAGGTAGAGACAATTCCGTTTTTGTTATGAGGAAATAAAGAGAAGAAAAAGGACACGCTACACAGAAAATATAATAAGAAAGAAAGAAATGAATAGACAGTGTAGAGGAGAGATAGACAGAGGAAAAGATCATACCAATAAGACCGGGTATAAGGTCTTCGAATTAGTAAAAATCAGGCTGAGGAGGTAAAGAAATGCCGAAATAATTTTATATCTGTAGCAGGGTATCCATTTATTTCATTATTAATTAATTAATTTTCAAAATTAGGTACGACTCTAATTAAGCACATATTCTCCCAAAAATTGTCGGCAAAAAAAAGCCATTCCAAACATACCTTGTTTACATATATATATATATATATATATATATATATATATATATATATATATATATTAGAAAGTTTGGTATGTACGTGTTGACGTATAACTCCAAAACGGAAGGTCACTTGGATTTGAAATCTTGTATACACATTAATATCCTGCTAACTAAGAAACACGCCAAATTTGGTTATTGATTTTTACTGATTAAGTGATATAATTAATTAATTAAACAAAAATGAAATGATTTGCGATAATCATTGCATGGCTGCTGCTGCTGCTGCTAATATAAAAAGAATTCCGCTAGCTGCAGCAGCTAGCGGAATTCTTTTTATATTAGCAGCAAAAAAAGATTTTTTACAGCGAGGTAAATAACAATAATAATTGAAAACATTTATTTTAACGATTAATAATAACTCAACTTTGTTTTTATTATTAATACTTTCATTTTAGAATAAAATATATTCATTTTTAATCAGTATTTAATTTTAATTGTCATACAAGCAATTGGAAGTATTTAGTTCTAAGCATTTTATAATTACATTTTAATACGTTAAAAAAAGAAGGAATTAAAATGATACATTTCCTTTCTACCATATGAAATCAACAGGCAAGGAAGCTAGCTTTAAAAAATAAAATTGTTTCAAAAATAAACGAATATTATAATACACTCATTTTTAGCTTTGTTTATCGTTAAATGTTTAATAAAGTTTAGGAATGCATTTTTAGAAATAATATCTTAAATGTAAACAAAAATATAAACAAAAAGAAAAAATTCCTGAAATAAACAAACATACTATTATACAAATTATCGGTGATTTTTATTTAATTTGATAAATCATGTTCCTCTTATTTTCTCCCTTACTCCTGTTTTCTCCTCACTCACTCTCTATAGTTCCTTTTTTTTTTTTTTTTAGTCCGGTCATGGACCGGGTACTTTTGGTAGTATATATATATATATATATATATATATATATATATATATATATATATATGCGATAAAAAAATTTAAAAATCTTAAATCATACTGACATTATAAAATATGATATTGAACGTATATATTTCAATAAAAAATGGATTGTATATGTAATGATATTTTTCTTTTTTTTTAATGATGGTCATTATGTTGCTACTTATCGTTTTAGACAAAAGTTTGACCTTAAATAATAGATTTAATTAATTGTAATTCGTTTTTAAAACAAAAGATCTATCACGAGCAGACGAATTATGGGCCATCCTACTATTATCTTATAAAAGAAAAAATATACATCAATATTTGTTCTGTTCAAAAGGAAGGGGTCCTAAATTTTCAATATAGTGTTTCTAAAAAAATTATTAGATAACAATAATAAACTAAAGTAGTTATTAAATAGATATTTGTTTTTAGAATCTAAAAATAGGAAATTTAAAACTTAAAATTAGGCGATTCATATTATAAATGAATTCTAAATATTAATTTACCATAGCGGAAATACCTAATTAAGTCAGAAAGTTTTGAAATAAAATAACTGATGCATTATAAAATTCATTTATTGATAAATCAACACTGAAAATTTCATTAAAATTGGAAAATTCCCTGGTTTATTTTACATTATTGTGATTTTTTAACAACATAACCCGAGCTCAATGTATATATATATATATATATATATATTGTGTCTGTCTGTCTGTCTGTCGGAGAGTCTATCTGTCTGTGTAGTGGGCTGATTAGAGAAAGAAAGAAAGAAAGAGTGTTTAAGATATTTCTTAGATTTGCTTTTAAAGACTATATATAGATATTCATTTATGACATCTGAAAGAAGTCTTATAAGGCAGTATACGCTAATTTGGTCAAAGGAAACGAACAAATGACTCATTAAAACATTTTTGAAGATGCGATAAAATACCAGAATTTTTTTTTCGTTAATAGCCACATGCTTTTTCTCAATGATACTTTTTGTGTGTTTTTTAAAGAGCGACCCGTGATTTGTTCCTTGCTTCATTCAGTAAACAGAAATTCCTTAAAATCATGAATGAATAGATAAATATATATCAGAAAAAATAAATAAATAAACCAACCCAACAAAGAAAGAAATATGATGAGATCAAAAGGTCCTCATTTAAAAATGACACTAATGTATATTCTTAACCGAATAACCAAATATAGTTTGGTGTTTGTTTTTATTTACTAAAGTGTTTTGAGGAGGCGTGTTGGTGTAACGGTTAGCGTCGTAGGAAATGGAATCGGCAACACAATTTCAAATTCTAGTCCAAACTGTTTTTCAGTTGTTTGGTTGGTTGGATTTTACAGCATGTCAACCCTTGGTTATTTAATGCCGAAGACATTTTTGTTTTATTCATTCTTGATAGGTACACAATTTTCTTCTTCTGTAGCACAGGGATCTGTGCTGTAAATTGAGGAGCTGATGGTAGGTGTGGCGCTCCATCTCAGACTCCAATAAAAAAAATCTCCTTGGTCTAGCGCAAGTAAAAAGGGGATAGACTCCCTCGCTGTCTGGCTGATACCGACTTTAAGCCACCCTGACGACTTTACTTACTTTTAAAAAATGTTTATGAATGCTATGAATAAAAAGTGCGAGTTCCCTCTTATATCTACTGCGGGTCAAGACAGCTAACAAATCCCAGACACAGGGCAATAAAAACATCATAAAAGATACCTAAACGAAAGACTATTACACTGACATTTGACCTCAAGGAAAAGAACATATAAAATTAGAATAAAGCATTCTACAAAATTCTTTGACAAAAGGTGGAGGTCCGCCAGAAATATCAGGATTAAAAATAAGATTAAAAATAACAAGATTCATCAATTTGAATTTAGGTTAATATTCCTTACTTTCATTTTTTCCATACTTCCAATACAACCAAAAATGTTTCCCAACATCTATCACAGACACACACACACACACACACACACACACATATATATATATATATATATATATATATATATTATATGGTGTGTCAGAAATACTTTCCACATTTTAAACTCTCACCTATGTGGTGAATATGAACTTAGGCAAGTGCTTCATCTAGCTAAGGTCTTGACATTTTTATTTGTTTAATGAAATATTAACCATGCGTTACATCCTGCCCGAGCTTTAAAAGTTCTTACTATATTACCGGGTAAATCTTTCAATATAGTTTTGCAATATATTCCCAGGAAGATGCATATTAAGATATATCAAAAGTTGATGGGAACACGCTCGATAGCTGCTGTATGTATTTATCTCACCCCTCTGCCACGAGAAGGAAACGGCACAATTTCAATTTCTTAAGCGGGGTACAACTGGTGTAAATTCGGAGTTTTATTTCTGTTAGACAGGTTTTCCTGCAAGGCTAAACAGCCGAGTCTATACAACTATTTACCCGCCCTGTCGGATGGGAGCGTTAGAATGCACCGACTGCACCTCTGCAGAGGGGTAAGACTCCCCCAATGGGGCCACCTGTTGGCCGTGTGTGGCGACCCGTGATGATTAAGGATAGAGCCCAGGTGGATGAGCAGTTCATAACTTGCAATACTCCACTTTGGCCCTATCTTGGGCTAGACGGGCGGTCGGAGAGGCCCCCTCCGATCAGTCGGCTGGTCACGTCAAACCCTAGCACCTATATGATTTTCCCAACTCTATTGCCCTTATGGCAAGCCCCAACCCCTTTTTATCATATGGGTGCTAGAAGGCGGTGGCTGCGGGTCTACATGTCCTGGGAATGACGTTAAACTCTATCTGATGGTGAGGTTCCAGTTTTGGAGGTTTGGGGAATGTGGAGCACCCCTTAATCACCATTGCTCCCTGGTCCACTCTGACCCGGAGTGGTAGTAGCTGTTAGGGTCCCATCTATGGGTTAAATAGAAAAATGTATTTATAAAAAAATTGTATTATCCATTAAGAATTTATTTATTTCAAAACTTTATCGGCATTAAATGACCAAATGAGGTTGATATGCCGTAAAACAAAACAAACCAAACAAACCAAACAACTATTTACTCATAGCTGTAAGGAATAGTTGGATCTATACTTTTCCTAAGAGGATTAGCGCTATGTGAAATGCAAACAGCATCATCCATATATATATATATATATATATATATATATATATATATATATATATATATATATTGTTTAAGGATGCTTTGTATTGTTTTATGTATAAAGCTTCAAGTATTTTGAGTTTTTGTTTATTTTTTTCTTTGTGTATTTTCCGTTAGAATATATCGGTAATTAGAGTGGGGACATGAATGTAATTTTAGGTGTTGGGAAATGGAGCTATTATCTGATAAATGGAGAGTTAGACGACGTGACAATGTGGTTGAGGGGAAACCGATGTAGGTATTTTCATTTTCTGGGAGACTGCAATCTCCTAAGGGACATTCAAATCTAATAATTAAATCTAATTTAAATCTCCTTCCAGCCTCCACACACACACACACATATTATATATATATATATATATATATATATATATATATATAGAGAGAGAGAGAGAGAGAGAGAGAGAGAGAGAGAGTGAATAGAGAATAAAGGAGAAAAGTATTGGCATAAAAATTAATCCCTTAATTTTCGCCCTCCTTTTATTTATTAAAAAAAATCATCTGGATACCGCGTGCATTAAGACCAAAGCAAGTTTGTTTGATTATCATTTTTAACACAGCTTTAGCGTCATAACATTCCATCACGTGAACACGCTTCACATCATACAAACGCTAAACAAGCCACATTTTTAAAAAACAAAACGTTAGCTTTATAACATTCCATCGCGTGAACACGCTTCACGTTTTTATAAATGCTAAAAAACTACTGGTTTTTAAAATCTCAACCATTTCACTCATCTGAAGATTGCGTAAGCATGAAACTTATAGTTATGAGTTTATAATATCCATAATATCATTATTATTGATGGTATATATATATATATAATATATATATATATATATATATATATATATACTAGACAAAACATAACCTGTTGAGTCACCCATGGAGTTCTCGGTAGATAATTGGGATTATGGAAAAGAGAGTTTGAAAAATTAATCAAATCTAAAAAAAAAAAGAAAAAGTACGACCGGAGAGTTTTAAAAAAACATTAAAATCATTTTTTAAGATTTCTAAGAAAGGGAATGTTTGACCTAATTTAAAATGAAATGGCTCATGGAATTTTATTAAGCTACGGGATCGTCGCTGCTGATGAATCTTAACATATAAATAAAGTAAGAATTTAAATGTCTCTCTCTTTATTCACACAGAGAAACTAACATATATAACGAGGAGGCAATCAAGATATACATAGAGAGGATGAAGTGATAGACAGAATGTGAAGCGAGAGACAGGTCACTTTTTTTATTTAATTGCAAATTACAACTAATTAGAACCAATTAAAATGATTTATTTTCAAACATAACTCAATACTAAAACTATTTAATTGTTTAAAAAAGAAATACATCCGGAGAATTTTTTTAAATCCTTAAAATCATTTTGTAAGATTTCTAAGAAAGGAAAAGTTTGACCAAATTTAAATTTAAATGGACCTGATTCTTGAAATTCTATTAATAGCTACAGTGTTGGGAAGCCAAGCTGTGCGGAAGACTAACAATCATTTTTATGTAAGTAAAGTCGACGGGGCAGCCTAAAGTCGGCATCAGCCAGTCAGCGAGGGACTCTATCCCCTTTTCAATAGCGCTAGACCAAGGAGATTGTTTTAGCATCTGAGGTGGAGCGCCACACCTACCATTAGCAACTTACTTTACCGCACAGATCCCTGTGCTACTCATACGCTGAGTTGGCGGGGACCGGTATCGAACTAGAAACCTTGTGGTTTTTAGCCGAAAGCTCTACCGACTGAGCTAACCCGGCTCTCAAACGAAACTGTACTAAAAAAAAGTTTTTGAAAATAAAATTAAATGTTTTTATACTTTTTCAGTAGTTAAATAACAAAAAGAAAATACTATTGATAATTTTTACCATGACAGAAGTGAAAGAGAAGCGGAGTCGGGGATTGTTATTAGCTAAAGGGGGTGGTAAAGAGAGATTTCCTCTGACTGCTGATTTGGTGCTGATGGCAGGAGAGTGGCTTATTTCCACGTTCATTGCTCTCTCAGATATACTAAGAATTTAATAGCCGAGGGGGGATGAAATATATAGAGGGGTGTAAATTGATAGATAAAAAGATAAGAGAGAGATGGGCTGTTTTGTGAGTTAATTGCAAATTACTGCTAATTAAAACGATGAAAATTAATTATTTTTCAAACATAATTCAATCCCAGAAGTAAGGAATATTTTAGTATTTAATTTTAGCCATTAAACTAAACTGGAAAAAAGTCTTAGAGATGCAAACATTGATTCGCTCAGCTTTAGTATAATATATATATATATATATATATATATATATATATATATATATATATTGGGGAAAATAACAAAGAAAATTTAGGTTAAAAGCATAATAGATTATTTCAGGAGACCTAGAGGAATTACATTTCAGTCTCCATCTTCAGATATATATATATGTGTGTGTGTGTTTCGACTTATCAAGTCTCTTCAGTGTGGCTAGACATTTTGTGAGCTACCTACAGCCGAGATAGAACTCCGATCGATTCAGCAGCAGTGGAACAGCTTAACTGCTCGGCCATATCGTCACTAACAGAATGCGAAGGGGATTTTAACTGTTTTAATACACACATCTGTATGTATGTAAAGGCCGCCATAGAGTGCTCCATCCCTTTTTATAGGAGTGGTGCGTTTACACTTTAGTTGGCAGTAATCAGCGAAATCCCCCCCCATGTGATGGGGAGCATATATAGTCATCCACAGACACGTGTTTCGACTTATCAAGTCTCTTCAGTGTGGCTAGACATTTTCTGAGCTACCTACAGCCGGGATAGAACTTCGATCGATTCAGCAGATATATATATATATATATATAATATATATATATATATATATATATCATGTCGTGCTGGCAGCACGGATATCCATGACAATCCTCATCCAAGCATCCTAATCGATCATCGCCACCGGGAGGTTGTCTGTGCAGCCTCCAGAATCTACACAGAACTGACCGATGTAGATCCTTGCTAAACGGCCTATACGGGTGTGCACATGTGCAGGTTTCCACAAGAGAACGTTACTTAAGTGTTCGTTCATATTTCTCCAGCAATGTCCAGCATAACTTGTTCGTCTTACTCGGATGATTTGTGTGATAGAGGGCAAAGGACCGTACAGCTGTTTCCTTGCGGGGTACTGTTTCCCCGATTTGTTTAAGACAGCACAATTCTTAGGCAAATACCATCTAGCTTATTCTCTCGACCCTTCGTTAGAGTCCAAGGGGTGCAGCCGTACAATAGCACTGATAAAACCAAAACTTGGAGGAATTGTCACTTTAACTTATCAATGTGATCAAATTTTCATGTGATTGATAATCTGTTTATAGCAGATATTATCATGCCTTTCCTATGCATGCATTACGATCGCTTTCTGTGGATGGGATATTACTACCTAGGTATGTGAACTGGTACAACGATTTTACAGATTTATTAACGAAATGTCTCCGTCTTGTTTAAAATATATGAATTCAGTTTTATCGGAGTTCATATATATATATATATATATATATATATATATAATAAGTCATCCACAGACACGTGTTTCGGCGTTTCACGCCTCTTCAGTGTGGCTAGACACAACAACTATCTTTGGCTAGGGTCGAACTCAGACTGGCTGTTTGCCTGCCTGATATCTTATCCCCTCGTCCACTGACAGCTGTAGGGGGACTGGTGCCTTTAAACTATTAAATACATAGGTTTGTTTATGTATTTTACGCTCACTGAGAGATCAGGTTTCCGGGGAAACGATAATTGCTTATATGCTAGTAGTGAGTTAATTTAAATTACCAATTAGAGAGCTCATACCAAATTGGTGGGAGCATATATTAATAAGTATATATATATATATATATATATAATTATATAAACTCCGATAAAATTGAATTAATTATAATTATATAAACTCCGATAAAATTAAACAAGATGGAGGCATCTCCACACTCTAAAATCAGTGGACCAGTTCACATACTTAGGTAGTAATATTTCACACACACACACACACACACACACACACACACACATATATATATATATATATATATATATATATATATATATATATATATACCGAGACGTCAAACTTTAAAACCGAAGCTTATTAAGAAATATATAATAGACTAAAGTTCTTGAAAAAATACATTTTTCAAAGTACATTCTACCTTATGATATCTATCATCGCTCAGAAGTTTGAAAAAAATATATTCATCGCCATTTTGGGGGGTGGGGTGAGAGAAATATGTTCTGACCACACGCAACTCTGGGGCTAAAGTGATGAATGAAAGCTGTGCTTTCTCCACCCGGCTGTTACGGGATAGGTGTGGTTTTTCTTGATAGCTTATTTATCTTGAAACCGCGTAAATGCACACACATAACCACGCATGCGCACACAGACATAAAGACGCACGCGCATGCGCTCGCGTCCGTTCGTTTTATACGCACACAGAGGTCAGTGTCGAAATACAAGCACCCCCTTCTCTTTCGGGACCCAGACACTTGCACTATTCATGAATGGAAAATTGGAAGCTGTGTGAACTGACAGACAGTTCTCTTTGAGCTTCCTGTAATTTTTATTTCATTTCAGGAAATGGGAATCTGCCAATCTTTTTGACATTCTCCACGACATTCTCAAGATACTAATTCATAAGAACACTAACTGGGCCGATTTGTTCGGACCATAACTCGTTATCTTGTTAGTGGATGGCGGCACATTGACTTTCGATGACCACCTTTTCATTAAATTGGGCGACACCTATTGGATAATCCTGATTGTGCTGCAGCATATAACCCCTCAATGTTTACTATCTTGGCGTCCCCAACCAACGAGTTACACCTAGCTGTACTCGAGGCCCTCCTCATCAACATATATATATATATATATATATATGATGGCTTATAAAGTACATAAGGTGGCTTTATATATATATATATATATATATATATATATATATATATATATATATAAAGTTAATAAAGATATAAAAAAGTTAATAAGAAATACGGCATATCTTTATTAACTTTTCGTTCTCCGCGTATTCACGTTAAAGCATGCGTCATTATTTGTTCTTCACCTTCCATTTTTGCACATGCATTGATCACGCCATTTGCTTTTCGTAAACAAACGCGCATATAAAAATTAACGGTTAATAGCATCAGATTCACACAACCACTATACACTTAACATCTTTCATTTTGTTCCTCACATAAACATTACCTAACAGTGTCCTGAAGATGGTACAAAATACCGAAATGCTTAAGTATTGACACTAAAAATTGTTTCCTGATCATAACATCCTGTGTGTTATATTTTTAAAATATTTTCTTTTCATATATATATATATGGTGGCTTATAAAGTACAATATATATATGTATACATACACACACACACATACACACATATATATATATATATATATATATATATATATATATATGTGTGGTGTGCGTGGTATACTTTGGTATGTACGTGTCGACTTATAACTTACAAACCAGAGGTCATTCAGATTTGATATCTCGCATACAACTTAGTATGCTTATAACTAAGAAACACAACAAATTTTGTTATTGATTTTTACTGATTAAGGGATATAATTAATTAATTAAACAAAAATCAAACGATTTGCGACAATCGTGGCATGGCTGCTGCTGGTAATTTGAAATTGACAAATTTGTACCCTAATCGTTTCAGCTCGGAATTTCTCGCGTATCACCAGTCTAATCTTAGAAATATTTGTTTGGTTAGAAAGAAAAGAAAATAATCTCTCTAATTATGTAATTTGTATGTGGTTTTATCGGCCGAATTATTTTATACAGCGAATTAAATAATAATAAACGAAAACATTTGACGATTGATAATAACTCAACTTTGTTTTTATTATTAATACTTTCATTTTAGAATAGAATATATCCATTTTTAATCACTATAACTCAACTCTTTTTTGAAAGAAACATTATCAAATTAATATAAGGTAATGTTTAGTTATTAGCTTCTTTGTTACTTTCTTTGTTACTTTTAGGGGTCGAAAAAGGAAATAAACTAAACTGATAAACTTCTCCAAGAAGGAATTAAGAACTGAATTTCATTTTTTCGTATGTATAAAAGAGATTTAGAAAAGACAGAAAAAAAAAGAAAGACATTATAATACGAACAATTGTAAGTATTTAATTCTTAGCATTTTATTGTTACATTTTAATACGGTAAAATGAAGGAATTAAACGAATACATTTCATTTCTACCATTTGAAATCAACAGGCAAGGAACCTCGCTTAAAAAAATAATTTTTTTTTTAAATGTAAACAACAAAAAGAGACTATTCTTAAAATAAACGAATATCATCATACACTAATTCTTAGCTTTGTTTATCGTCAAATCTTTAATAAAGTTTAGGAATTCATTTTTTTTTAAAAACATTCTACTATACAAATTCTCGGCGATTTCCTTTTTAATTTGATAAATCATTTTACTTTTATTTTCTATCTTACTCCTCTTTTCTCCTTCTCTTTTTTATTAATACTTTCATTTTTGAATAATTAGTATAACTAAAATCTTTTTTGTAAGAAATTATTCATGAAATAAACATTATTAAATAGATACACGAAATATTCCAACTATAAATCAGGTAATGTTTAGTTATTAGCTTCTTTGTTACTTTTCGGGGTTAAAGAAGGAAATAAATTAAACTGATAAATTCTCCAACAAGGAATTAAGAAGTGAATTTTGATTTGTCGCATGTACAAAAAAAGTTTTTTTAAATAAATAAATAAATAAAACACTATTATAAACAAAAACTGTAATACGGACAATTGTAAATATTTAATTCTTAGCATTTATTGTTACATTAAACGAATACATTTTCTAACATGGTAAATTAAGATTGTTTAAAAAATGTAAACAACAAAAAGAGACTATTCTTAAATTTTTCTGCAAATAAAGATACATGGATTTTACAGCATGTTAACCTTTGAGTGAAGTCCTGTTTGTTTTTATTCATTATTATTGAATATTTGTGTTTTATTTTATTCATTATAATTGTTTTTTTAACTCATTTTTTATTCATTTACCCCATAGGTGGGACTCTAACAGGTACTACCACTCTGGGTCAAAGTGGACTTGGAAGTAATGGCAATACAGGGGTAATCCACACTTCTAAAAACCCCAGAGTGGGAACTTCAACACAAGAGGCAGTTTAACGTCATACCCAAGACACTAAGACCCTCAGCAACCGCCTTTTAGCACATCTATGATAAATAAGGATGATAGTTTGCAAGAGTAATACAGTCGGTATAATAATCATATAGCTTCTAGGGCTTGGCGGGACCAGCCGATTGATCGGGATGGGGGCCTTTCCAATTGACCTAGTCAACGTAAGGATCAAAGTGGATTGTAGCATGTCATGGATTGCTCAGCTACCAGGATTCCGTCCATAAGCATCACGGGTCGCCACCCAAGGCTTACAGGTGGCCCAATTGGAAGGAGGTCTTATTCCTCAACAGAAGCGCAGTCGGTGTATTATACAGTCCCAGCCAACCGACCTAAATAAATAAAGAAGTTTAATACCTAGCTCCTTTAAATTGTTACTTTTTTAGGGATAAAAAAGAAAATAAACTAAACGAATTTATTTTAATCACTTTAACGCAACAAGCAATTGAATTTAAGTTGTTGTCATATATACAAAACGTTTTTGAAAAAAATATATTTCAAAACTCTCAAGTTTAGGAATACATTTTTAAAAAATGATATTTTAAATGTAAACAAAGAGAAAAATATTTCCTAAAATAAACAAACATTGTACTATACGAATTATCAGTGATTTTTAAAATTTGATTAATCATTTTCAGCACTTTTTTTAAATTTGATAAATCATATTCACTCTCTTACTCCCGTTTTCTCTTTCTCACTCCCTCTCTGGTGTTCCTAATTTTTTTAAAGTCCGGTCATGGACCGGGTACTTTTGCTAGTATATATATATATATATATATATATATATATATATATATATATAATACTCTTCATCAGTTTCAGGAATTTTTTCAACCGTATATAAAAGATAAAGGAAATCTACTAAAAAAATCAAAGAAAAATTGTTTTCTAAGCAGACTGAGGTGTGTAAATAGCCATACACTCACCGAGGTGAATATATATATATATATATATATATATATATATATATATATATATATATATTCAAGACGTTAGAGTACTGTTGTGATGTTAGTCCCAACAGTAAAAAGAAGTCAAGTCGAGATGGGGTAAAATAAGACAAGTGTATTTACAATTAATGGTACATGTACGACTAGCTTGTCGTTAACGGGAACAGTGCTCCTTTCCACTCGGTGTCTCACTATTTATAGTGAGAACCGGTGCATGTTCTCCACTGTAGGAACGGCCGGTACAACACCCCCCTTTGAAAATATCCCGTCTGGGGATTAATAACGTTTTTGTTTGGGGTTCACCATAATCAACTCAGTCGATTTCCGTTTTCTTTTTGATCTCCTATTCTCAGGAGTAGTCTCTGGTATGGTCACCTGAAAAGTATCAAACACTGTGTCCATGGTGTCCTC
Organism: Doryteuthis pealeii; assembly: GCA_023376005.1. NCBI lineage: Eukaryota > Metazoa > Mollusca > Cephalopoda > Myopsida > Loliginidae > Doryteuthis > Doryteuthis pealeii. The sequence goes on from CM042139.1 coordinate 57,827,007, forward strand.
TTCGGGTGATATGGTCACCTCACTGTTCGAGTATCTTTTCCGGATTTGGTTAGTGTGACGTTTGTGCACGAAATATGGTCCCTTAATCATATAGACCATGTTGCCTATTTGTTTATCCACAGTGCCGGACTCCCAGAAAGTCCTATTGTTTTTGTGAATCTTAAAAAAAAATTTTTCGCCAACTTTATACCGTTTTTTTGTTATTGGTTTTTTTCGCTTGGGATTATAATGTGCCAGAAACAAGTCTGACGTTAAGATATTTTTAATTTTCTTTTTCTTAACATAAACTGTAGGTGAACTCCACTCAATTTTTGAAATGACACCCATGTTTTCGAGTCTTTCTAATTCACCGTTTATTTGCTCTATAGCAGCGTATGGAACATTTCTTTTCTTTCTGAACACTGGCTGTTCATTCAATTTGACTTCAAATCTTGCAACCGCTTTCGTACACCTTCCAAGACCCCCTGAAAATACGTCTGGAAAATTTTCTTTTAATTCCCTCTTGAGTTTTTCTGCCTCCGCATTTGAATCCTCAACCTTTTGGCAAAAAGAACTTAAAGGCAGATCCCATAGTCTAAACTTTTCGATCAGATCAGTTCCAAAGAGGTTATTTGATTTTCGCATGACGAAGATTTTGGCTTTTTCGGTCTTATTCTGGAAAGAAATATTCGTCAATAATTCCCCCTCGAAGGTTATTTTTTCACCACTGACACTTCTCGCCGTTTTTTGTGATTTGATCATAGTGGGTCGCCCAAGCTTCTTCCATGTCTGTACATTAATGATGGAAATGTCAGACCCACTATCAAGCTGTAGTCATACTTTCTTTTTAAACATTTTGACCTGTACATATTTCCGGATATTTTGTTCCTCAGGTTCAATTTTTGTCAGTTTAATGGATGTCTTTCTACCAGATTTTCTTTTACAACATGATGCCTTATGACCCTTCTGGTGGCAGTTGTAACATTGTTTAAGTTTGTAGGGACACTCATTATACCAATGTTTGTCTCCACACCTCCAACACGGTCCCGGTGGATTTTTACCATGTTTTTTTCTCTGGTTATTCGTTGAAGTCAATTTTTTCTTCTGATGGATCTTTTTAATGTGCGACACTCCGCTTTCCTCTATGTCACGACTGTCCTGTTTTAACGCAACAAAACGTTCACAGTCTTCCGCTAGGTTTTGAAGTGTTAGATTCGGTACACTTTCGAGTTTATTTAACACACGACGTCTGATTTCAGAGTCTTTATTTAAGACCAGACCTTGCACGAATATTAAACATTTAAAATTATCTGATGATAATTCCTCAAGTTTGAAATCGTCGCAATGCTTATTCACTATACTTGCATACGTAGTGTAGTCGTCTTCCTCTCTTCTAGTGACATTCATACACTTATATCTCCTGTGAAAAAGAGAAGTTTTTGTCGAAAACAGTTCTGTTAGTAAAGTAACTGTTTCTTGGAAGTTCAAATCACTGGTCTTTTTTGGAAGGATAAAATTCACGAACTTTGTATGCTCGGCAGCCCCTAATTTTCTTAGCAAAAATCTAACTTTTTTAGAGTCTGTCCATGTACTGCAGTCCGATACAAAAATATCCTCATATCTTCTATAGAAGTGCTCAAAAGTGACATCGTCTTCTGGATTATATTTGAAATTTTCAATAGCGTTCCACACAGCCGTCTGGGAGAATGCATTATGATTCTCGCTTGCTTTCGATAACTGTGTTGCCTCTAAAAATTTCCTCTGTTCCTCCTGTGTTTTTACCAAAAGTTCTTCGAAGTGTCTCTGCTGTTGTAGCAGTCTTTCTTGGAATTTTTCTTCCAGTGCGGTCGCAAGCTCTTTTTGTTCAGCATTTATTTTTCTTTGGGCTTTTTGCTGGTCCAAAAGCTCTCTTTTAAATTTCTCCTCACTTTCAATTCGTTTTCTTTCTAGTTCTAATTGTTGTTCGGTTTGGAATTTAACTAATTGAAGAAGAGAATCTTTGAATTCAGTATCCATCCTTACTTTTACACTTGTACAATTCAGTTTTCCGTTCAACGTGCTTAATTAGTTGTTCAACTAATACAGTTTTAGTTCCAGTTGTTTTGTTTGAAAATAGAAACTAAATAAAAAGTTTTTTTTTTTCTTTTTTTTTTTTTTGCACGTAAAAACAAAGTCCGACCAATAGCTTCTTTTTTTTTTTCTGCATGTAAAAAACAGTCCGACCAATAGATTCTGTTCAACACAAAAGAAAAAAAAAAGCACAGCTTTTATTTCTTTATTTCCATTTGTTGTAAAAAATAAAGTTCGTCGCTATAAGCATAATAAGACTAGTTTTATCGGAATCTTTTTTTTTTTTTTTTTTTTTTTTTAACCCCCCACTTTTTTTTTAATTCTGACTTGCTTATTTAACGTCTTTTGTTTAGAAACACAAATGACTTACGCGAATATTGTTTTTCTTGTCTGCCTTTTCTTTCCCTTGGCCAATTTGGTAGACCGTTTTGATAAATAGTCAAGCGAATTTTGCTCTAATAAATAGTCAAGCGAATTTTGCTCAAACAATTATCTTAACGAGTCAGTGAACTTAAAAAATTTAAAGTCTTACCGTGAACAGATTTCTCGAATATGGGGAAGGCAGTCAACTTTTTTTTCTTTTGAACACTTAAGGTGTCAGTATATTCAATTAACTTAATAATTGAGAATATTTTTCGCGTTCTTTTTGAATTTTGTAGTAATTACTTTGCTGTTAACTCTGAATCCAAAAATCTGTTTGCAATGACGAAGCTGTTTTCCGTGAAGATCCTGTATATCAATCACTTTAGGTGATTTTTCTTTCAGTGAACTCGTTCCGACTACTCGTCGCCAAACTGTTGTGATGTTAGTCCCAACAGTAAAAAGAAGTCAAGTCGAGATGGGGTAAAATAAGACAAGTGTATTTACAATTAATGGTACATGTACGACTAGCTTGTCGTTAACGGGAACAGTGCTCCTTTCCATTCGGTGTCTCACTATTTATAGTGAGAACCGGTGCATGTTCTCCACTGTAGGAACGGCCGGTACAACAAGTACCCAAATGCTGATCTTGCTAATGTCCAGAAGTGGGGGGGGATAGGATTATTTTTTACTATATTAACCGTACAAAATCCCTCCCCTTAAGAAATTGGCCTTGTGTCACATCCTGTCTGTGGAGGTGGGGTTGGCTAAATACATATTAGCTGTACCCGTAGAATTTTCACGGAATCATCATCATCATAATCATCATCATCATCAATGCATGAATTCATTGACTCTTTCTCTCACAATCCGTTTCAATCTTCCATCGAATTGATAAGTTCTCTCGACGGTACCCAGTGTCTCTACAGAGCTGATGAATATGTGAATTTACCCAACTTCTTTGCCACTAACGGGATGTGACACAAGCGAAATTTAACAGGTTTGAATCAGAGATTTCCTTATCCTACACTGGTTTCTATACCAAGCTTAAAGAGCCGAGTATACACTACAATTTACCCGTAGCTAGAGAGAGAATATTTGAATCCATATCTTTCCCAATGGTATTTGCGCTATGTGAAATGCAAATAGACTCGTCCACGATTTAAACTTGGGTCGTATGCCCATATATATAGATAGATATATACAAACATATATATATATATATATATATATATATATATATATATATATATATATATATGGAGCATTAGAAACAGAATTGTGATTAAGATTACTAGCAAATATATGCACCCTCCGGGTGCAAATATTTAAGTTTTTATATAATAAAATATTATGTTAAATTAGAAAGACTAACGAAACTAAATAAGAATGCAAATAAAAAGATTTTAAACAGAGTGGGTATAATCAAAAAATAGAACAACTGAAACTTACTCTTCTATCACTCTCGTCTTTAATTGCTAAATTTTCCTAAATTAACTATGTAGTTAAAATAGGAAGTAAAGAATAAAATTACAATTATTTCTTCTTGTTAATGGATTTCTTTTAAGATTTATCCCCGAGATTTTTGCTCATATTCATTAAGATAAAACCAAACAATTAGAAATCAATAACACCAAGCACATATTTATTAAAATCAAATTTTTAATATCAATATACAAATTACCCTTCCCGTTCACACTGTAAACCGCTATTTTGTTGTATATATAAAATACAATTGCAAGTTATTCATATGTAAATATGGTCAACAGTATTAATAATGTCAACCAATTTTATAAATAATTGAGGTTTAAATAAAATTAAAATCATGGAGAATGGGACGTAAATAACTAAGGGAATTGTGACTTGAGTAGTGATAATAGTTTTGGTTACAGACAGACAAACACACAATCTTCATTATAGTAAGATACATATCTGCATAGAATAGATGATAGTATATGAGGGATTAAAGAGACTCACCCTTTTTTTACCCAGAGACCCAGATTTATATCAACCCACTCCTAATGAAAACACTATTCAAATGCACTCTTACAATTTAAGTAAATAGATATTTTCTTTTCAGATATCAACTATATCAGTGTTGAAGGACGTAGCACTCCACAACGTTTTCTTTTAAATAAAATATTTTGAGCGGATTTGAGTAAAATTAGGGCCGGATGAATCATTGTTTTTCTCAAGTAGAATAAAGTACATTAAGCGTCAAGAATTTTTCGAAACCAAGAATATCTCAAGAACTCCTTGTCGACATCATACAACATAAGTGTTTCCTACTATAACCAACTTTGTACACATATGCATTCACAGTACTTAAAGATATGGCTCGGTGGCCGAACATACACCGGAAGTTTTATGTTCTAATAAAACCAGAGATTGGTTACCGTAAATGCATGAAGGGAAGGACTTCTAAAAATGAATGCTTGGGGGTTTTTAACGCTTCTTTTGACACTATTATAATTCTAGAAAGAAACAGTTAAAGCCTAACATTTCTCCTAAGTATTTTTGTAATCTTGGAACCACAATGTTCCGAGTTTGCTACTGAAAATCGTTTTGTAAGTGATTATTTGAAAGTAACCACGGTAATCACTTTCCCAACTGCAAAAGTCTACTGACAAAGTCTTTCCGCCTGCAAAAATATTACAGCAGTCTTCGCGCAATCCGCCAAAATTTACTCGTTTTTTTACCAACGCACGTTTGTGTTCTCGTTAGCAAGATCAAACACAACTGACACTTGGTGTGGGAAGGCAGGACTTAAATAATGATTAACGGCTATGACCAAGATCCCACATCCGAGCCAATCACGCCCAACAATGTAGAAATTTGCATACGCACCGAGGGTGAGTAGTTGGACTTCGAGCCACGAATCACGATGAGGAGGTTGCGAGTTCAGTCTCTGTGGTGACCCGCTACACACACACACACACACACACACACACACACACTCGATCTCCTCATTTTTCAGGCCAAACACGTTTGTGCTCGCTTTGAGGTCCCACGTAAGTAATTTCTCTCGCAACAGATACATAACCCAGATATTTATAACTGTAGAGAAATTATTTGGTTTTCTTTAATTGCTACAAGTTTTTTTTTTTAATTCACTTTCTCTTAAATTAACCTTCCTCACAATTCTTTTGTTTTTCCGCCACGCTTTCCTTACTCTCATCTACAAGGCGTTCCAATAAAAAATCTTTTCTAACTAAAATATAAAATTATTTTTTATATCGAGTAATAGTAAAAAAAAAAAAAAAAAAAAAAAAAAAAAAAAAAAAAAAAACAAGAAGCTTTCCAAGATTTGTTTACTTATTGCGTAAAACGTGTGGCAAAATATTCCCTATTTTGATTTCACACCAAAATAAATAAAACAGAAATATTCGTTCAGTTTTCATGATTTTGAGGTAAAGTTCAACGTTCGCATGGGAAAAAGTGTAACGTCGTAAATACACATAGTAGTTAGCAAAACATAAGCTTAAGTGAATTTATTTGGCGTAATAAATTTTTAAACTTAAATGATTTTAGTGAACTTATTAACACAATATGCGAATTCTGTGCTGAAATATATGTGAGGATTATCTCCCCTCCCTGCCAAATTACACTCACAACTACCAGTAAGAGACGATATCATCCGTTGCCATAGTGACACATCCTGGTATTCAAATAAATGTCGAGGGAGTGAATCAAAGCTTATATATATATATGCGTGTGTGTGTGTGTGAGAGAGAGAGAGAGAGAGAGAGAGAGAGAGAGAGAGTATGTGTGTGTGTGTGTGTGTGTGTGTGTGTTGGCATCCTTCCGTCTACTAGAGACGATGGCGCAGTGGACCCACATAGCCTGACCGGTTTGATATGAAGGATGAGCTGTCGCCCAAGCAGTATGTCCCCCTATCCACACGGTTGAAAATAGAAAATATTTTTTAAAATGCAGTTTGGCAGCCATAGTGTCGCTGGAGTTGCTGGACAGTAGTGAATTTCAGCATCACACCACCTAAGGGACCCCAGCTCCGAATTTAATTTAAGGGTTTACTCTCCTCGCCTTTCCTTGGAATGAGGTATATATATATATATATATATATATATATATATATATATATATATATATATGAGGAAAAATGAGTAAAGAAAAGAAATGTAAATGGATAAAATGAATTTAATCGATATCACATTAATCGATATCACTTACACATGTGTTTCGGTCAGTTTATGTGTGTGAAAATATTTCGCACACATCAGAGTGAACATTTGTTTTGAATGAAAAAATTCGTTGGGAAAAACAACAGAGATTTTTGGAAATATTCGAAAATCGAATTTTTTTTTTATTCTTCTATGTGTGCGAAATATTTTCACACACATAAACTGACCGAAACACATGTGTAAGTGATATCGATTAATGTGATATCGATTAAATTCATTTTAACCATTTACATTTCTTTTCTTTACTCATTTTTCCTCATATTGTCGGATTCAATTCCTTTTCCATTTTTACATATATATATATATATATATATATATATGTGTGTGTGTGTGTGTGTGTGTGTGTGTGTGTGTGTGTGTCCTGGGTATGACGTTAAACACTATCTGATGGTGAAGTTTCAATTCTGGAACTCTAGGGAATGTGGAGTATCCCTTCATCACCATTATTAGTGGTAGTATCCATTAGGGTCCCATTTATGGGTTAAATAGAACAAAATGAATTTTAATTAATGTGTTTAAAAAATGTTATATTGAGTACACATTAAGAATGAATAAAACAAAAGTTCTTGGGCATACCAACCAACCAACCAACCTTCAGAGTTGCAATTTCATATATCGCCAATAAGTTGAGGATTTGAATAATATCAAACATAAATTGAAAGAGAAAAAAATAGGGGAGATAACAATAGCAAGGCAGGTAATTCTAATAATTGTATTAAGAGTTACTTCCCTTGCTATATTGTCAATTTTTTTTAGATGAAATAAATTTGATTTTGACAGGGGATGGGGTCAAAGTTTAGGTACTTGACATATATGCCGAAAGGAGGGATTCCCTTAAAAAAAATGTGATATTGTAAAAAGTATCTGGTACCTCTAAAAAAAGCGGCTTCATTCGTGAAATGAGGTAACTAAGTGATTACATGTTAATATTAGTGTCCTTGTAATTTAACAATTGTAGTTCTTTTTGACAATAACAAATAAATACAATTATTCTAATCCATTTTTATTCTGATATCTCTATTAGATTTCCATATGCCACAATTGAATGAGTTGTATATCTTTATTAAATTATAAAATGACTTGATTATTAAAGTTAAAAGTTAAAGTTAATAGAAAAAATTACATCGTGACGTGCATTTAAAAATATTGAAATAGTTTATCATAAAACATTTTAATTTATTATCTAGATATATAAATGAATTCTTTATATCATATCTACATCTTATTATAATGGAGATTGTGTGTTTTTCTGTCTGTAACCGAAACTATATTACTACTACTAGCAAATATATGCACCCTCCGGGTGCAAGTATTTAAGTTTTAATATAATAAAATATCATATTAAATTAGAAAGGCTAATGAAACTGACTAAGAATGCAGATAAAAAGATCTGCAACAGAGGGGTATAATCGAAAAATAGAACAACTTTGAAACTAACTATTCCATCATTTTCCATTACTCCCTTCTTTCATTGGTAAATTTTCCTAATTTAACTATTTAGTTAAAATAGGAAGTAAAGGATAATATTACAGTTATTTCTTCTTGTAAATAAATTTCTTTTAAGATTTATCCACGAGATTTTTGTTTATATTTCTTAAGATAAAACCAAACAATTAGAAATCAATAATACCAAGCACATATTTATTAAAATGAAATTTTAAATATCAATATGCAAATTAGCCTTCTCGTTCAAACTGTAAACCGCTATTTTGTTGTATATATAAATACAATTGCATGTTATTAGTACGTAGATATGATCAACAGTATTAATAATGTAAAACAATTTTTATTAATAACTGAAGGTTTAAAAGAATGAAATCATGTAGAATTTGACGTAAATAATTAAGGGAATTGTGACTTGAGTAGTAATATAGTTTCGGTTACAGACAGAAAAACACACAATCTCCATTATAATAAGATTTACGTCAAATTCTCCATAATTTCATTCTTTTAAACCTTCAGTTATTAATAAAAATTGTTTTACATTATTAATACTGTTGACCATATCTAAGTACTATTAACATGCAATTGTATTTATATATACAACAAAATAGCGGTTTACAGTTTGAATGAGAAGGATAATTTGCATATTGATATTTAAAATGTTATTTTAATAAATATTTGCTTGGTATTATTGATTTCTAATTGTTTGGTTTTATCTTAAGAAATATAAACAAAAATCTCGTGGATAAATCTTAAAAGAAATTTATTTACCAGAAGAAATAACTGTAATATTATCATTTACTTCCTATTTTAACTAAATAGTTAAATTAGGAAAATTTACCAATGAAAGAGGGGAGTAATGGAAAATGATGGAATAGTTAGTTTCAAAGTTGTTCTATTTTTCGATTATACCCCCTCTGTTGTAGATCTTTTTATCTGCATTCTTATTCAGTTTCATTAACCTTTCTAATTTAATATGATATTTTATTATATCAAAACTTAAATACTTGCACCCGGAGGGTGCATATATTTGCTAGTCTATATAATCATTTTTTATGGTTAAGTTATAGGTACCTGGTACTTTTCACAATATCACAATTTTTCCTTAAGGGAACCCCCCTTTTCGGTATACATGTCAGGTACCTAAACTGTAACCCTCCCCCATCGAGTTCGACAACCTTGTTCTACAGAGAAGCCAGGGACCAGGTCTGTCAGATGATAGCGAGCCACATATACCACTTCAGTCCTTGCAGCATACAATAATGATTCATCACGAGGGGCAGGGAGTAAGTAGTATGATTGTTGTTTCGTAGAATTGTATAAGACTTATACACCAGATGTATTCATGGACATATTACAACCTTTCGCTAAATTTTGATAATCAAGTTCCAGTTCTGGAGATCTTGGGAATGGGGAGTACCCCTTCATCACCATTGCTCTGAAAAAAATCTATATTCTTCTATTTCTATATTCTTAAATTTTAACGCGATGGTTCTAAACATGTTTTACCCCTTTCACCCTTCTCACAATGTCAGACAGCCCTGTCGGTTGGGGCTTTCGAATCCACCGACTGCACCTCCGCAGAAGGGTAAAATCCCTCCCAATGGGGCCACCTATTCGCCGCGGATGGCGACCCATGATGCTTAATGATGGAACCCTGGTTTCTTAACAGTTCATGACATGCAACACTTCATTTTGGTCCTTACTTATGCTAGACTTAGGCTAGACTGGCGGTCAGAGACCCCTTTCAATTAATCGACTGGCCACGTCAAGCCCTAGCACCTATATGATTGTCCCAGCTCTATTGCCCTTATGGCAAGACTACCCTTTTTATTATATTTGGGGCGATGGCTGAGGGTTTTAATGCCTGGGTATGACGTTAAACTCTATCTGAGCTAGAAGTTTCAATTCTGGAGCTCTGGAGAATATGGAGTTCCTCTTCATCATCATTACTACCAGGTCCACTCTGACCCGGAGTGGCAGTACCTGTTAGGGTCCCATCTATGGGTTAAATAAAAAAATTAGTTTAAAAGATGTGTTTTAAAAAATTGAGTTAAAAAAAATTGAGTACCTATCAAGAATGAATTTTTTTAAATGTCTTTGGCATTACATGACCCAATGTATGTGCATATTTACATGCAGTAAAACCCAACCAACCAAAAAAATATGGCCTTAAGACAAAGTGATCAAATTACTGATTTTACTAAACAGTAAAAGTATCAAACCATTACTTGACGGTCGTGAGCCCGTTGTATTCCTGTTATAACAGCAGAGTATTGATACTTATAACTTAGAAAGAGGGAGTGAAAAATTGATTTTAGCACTTAGTAATTACCTTCCTTAGATCAAGAATTTAAATTGTTAAAAAAATCACGTTCAGACGCTACACAATCGTCGCTCAGTTACAAATTCGACGGGAAATTGATTAATCAACTCAAAGCATTTTACTTGTACTCCTCTAATAAAAAATCTCGCAAAATTTCTAGGGTTATAGCTATGCATACCCGGTAGAGCTCTCTAGATGGGACTTTAACTGACTTTCACCGTTAGCGCATAGCAAGGGTCGTCATTTTTTTACAGGTTTGAGCTCTCTAGTGATCGTAACATGATGTATGTATTCATCAGTTAAAACTCCGCTTCTTACTGGCCGCTGAAGACGGCCGAAGGGTGAAGGATTTGGACTGGTGAAAAGTCAATGGCGTTTCGCTCTTGGCTAGAAGCAGTTGCTAAGTCTAGCTACGCTGAAGAGACGTGAAACGTCGAAGCACGATGTCTATGGATGACAATATATATATATATATATATATATATATATATATATATATATATATATATGTGTGTGTGTGTGTGTGTGTGTGTGTGTGTAAAATTCATAAAAATTGAATCCAACAGTTTTCGAATAAAATTACATCACACGATATGGACGCAAATGTTACGTGACGTTTTAAATTGTCTTTTTTTTCATATTTGAGTACCAACAGAAGCCGCCGTACACTAAAAGCAGAGGCTCGTAGACTTCAATTTACCAATAATTTCTTTTTTACACAGACGATGGCTCCGATGATGGTTTGATAAACCAACCGAAACGCTGTAGCGTCGGCTTAATAAACATCAGCCTACAATGCTAATTTTTCCCTTTTATAAAATTACATAGTATATATATATATATATATATATATATATATATATATATATATATATATATATAAATTATCTTAAATCCCTTCGTATATATATATTATTTGTTGAATGTGTCTCATATATATATATATATATATATATATATATATATGTGTGTGTGTGTGTGTGTGTGTGTGTGTGTGTGAGAGACACATTCAACAAATAATATATATATACGAAGGGATTTCTTTTTAAAGTAAGATAATTTGTAGTCGAAATTATCTATAAAAGGATATGTATTTATATTTATTTGTTTAAAATGTTGCTCATGTCATTACTGTATCTTTACTAAATTGCATTATCGTAGTTTTGAAATAGAACACTACTAACGGCTATAGAATGCTAAGATTTAGCACTTCTTTTTCATTTCATATTTATGTTGGATATCATTCAGCAGTTACACTATATATTATCAATTCCCTGATGATAGTTAAATATAATAACTTTTAACGTTGGCTAATATTTCTAACTATAAAAAAATAAATTCTAGATATCTTGTTTTTTGTTGTGCTTTTTTTCTTCTTTTTTTTTCACATTTTATATATTTATGATATGTCGGATTTATTTCCATCTTTCCGATATCTACAGGGTGTTCGGGATAAATTTAACAGTGTCATAAGGAAAAGAAAAAGTGCTTGGTAACTACAAAATGTAATGGATTGTAACGAAATTCAACAGGCACGGAAATTACACTACTATCAACAAGTTTCACTCAAAATAGCCGCCATTAGCGTCGATCACAGCCTTAATCCTGCTCCAGTACCTGGGGCAAGCTGATGTTACAGTTTCCCGGGGAAGGGTCACAAAAACTACCTTAATTCTGTCGATTAACTGAGCTTTGTAATACTGGCACGGTGATTGGTGTCTTTCTCAACAGCGCCACATACATAATAATCCATGGGGTTAAGATCTGGGGAGTACGGAGGCCAAATATTGGGACTGTTGTAATCTTAAAAATTCGGTGACAACTATTTTTGATTTTTCCTAGAGGTATGGCAGAGGGCTGAATCCTGCTGCCATACATATGGCCTACCATTGGCTACCCTTGTTATCCAGGGCTTGACTACAGTGTTTAGAAACTCCATGTAGGCATCTGAATTCAACCTGATGCCCTCTCTGAAAAAATGCGGAGGCATCACATCACCCTCAGAGGACATACATCTGAAAACCATCACAGTTTGGGGAAATTTAGTCTGCATGACACGAGGAGTGTCCTTTGGACTGTATGCATGTCATCTGTTATTCTGTGTGTTGTGCTTTTGATCTTGGCAAAAGTTTTTCTTGTCGGAAAATAACCAGATTGTTTGTGGTTCAGCAGGATATTTCACTTTGCTCAGAAGTTTCATCGCCTTTGTCAGACGATTTTCACGGGCCTTTTCTCGGAGCAGTTGACCTCTGTGACGCTTGCCTGAGTAGTAGCGAAGGTCTTCATTGAGTTCAAGCTTCATGGTAGAGGCTGAAACATTCAATTCACGTGACAAAGCTCGAATTCCAATGCCAGGGTCCTCCAACACTTTTATCTGCAAATTTTCGAGGAATTCTGCTGTACGAACACAATCAGATTGTCTGTTACGTTGCTTTCTTCTAACCGCAGCCTCGTAGTCTCCATTGTAATTCTCCAGTTCATGCCTGATTGTTTTTACAGTGTTCAGGGAGCATTGGGCAGTAACCATAATCTCCCTATTTTGATGGCCGGCGCAGATCATCATGATACAAGTTATTCTCTTCCATGATTCTGTGGGTTCCAATCATCCATTCTATCTGTCAACACGTATGTGAATTAAGAAGGGTTCAAGCTTTTAAATGATGCGTATTGTGCGTCAATACTTCCAACAAAATAACCAAATATAAATTTATCCCGAACACCCTTTATATACATATTGAGCACTGTCTACTAGCAAATATGGTATTATATTATCTACAATATATATATATATATATATAAATATATATATATATATATATAGCTCTGCTGAAGAGACCTAATAGGTCTAAATATATATTCAGAGATTGATTTTTCTCGATTTGTTTAGCCTTACATTTAAGTAGTTAAATCCCGCCTAATTAACCATAAATGAATTAACTTTAAAAAAAAATTAGGTCTGACTAAAATTAAAAGCACATATTCTCCCAAAATACACTGTCGGCTGAAAATAGCTAAAAGTTGTTTACATTTGCGTATATATATATATATTATATATATATATATATATATATATATATATAAAGACAGAC
>CM042139.1:57845475-57870475 GCA_023376005.1 Doryteuthis pealeii
GAGTTTTCCTTCTCCTAGAAAGGATGCCTAACCAAGGTTAAAGAGCCCATTCTGTCCTACTATTTTACCCATAGCTGGAGGAATAGGTGGAGAATAGTTGGATGCATACCTTTCACAAGGATATTAGCGCTATGTGAAATGCACATAGCCGCATCCAGGATTTGAACTCGGATCGCCGCGTCCATTTCCTACAACGATAAGCATTGCACAATGCACATCTTTTTTTAGGTTATTTAATGTCAAAGCTGTCATTGTATATCAGCAGTTATACTACTCAACCCATAGCTAGGGGGATGATGAGTATATAAATTTCCCGAGGCTATTACTGAAAGTAAACGTAATAGAACGACCGGTGTTCGAACTCGCTTACTATGATCTCGTAGTCCAGGACGTTAGCCACTATGCCACGGTGATTCCCCAATATTTTTCCCATTGAAACTGATCATATATATACTTGCAGTACTTAGATGTATTCTACATGGGTTATATGGTTTCAAGTATTCCTATCTAATACCAATAATGTTTCTAATAGATTGATCCAGAGATGTATGAATTCAGCCAAATCCTCTGCTACAAGGTCGATTTTAAATGGGATAAAACTGGTTTGAATTCAGAGTTTTCCTTCTCCTAGACTGGTTGCCTAGCCAAGGCTAAAGAACTCCGTCTGTCTACTTTCCCAGTAGAATTGTAGAAGTGGAAAGCAAACTGTCTCGTCCAGGATTTGAACTCGGGTTGCTGATTCCATTTCAAAGATAGCCGTTGCGCTAAGCGTGCCTACCAATAGATGTAGAATAGAAAATAGAAAAATACCAAGATCTTGCCAGAGAGCTGAAGAGGCCGTGGAACCTGATAGTGATACTAATTGCATTTGGTGTCCTTGGTACGGTCCCCAAAAGCCTGGAAAAGCGGATGGAGGAACTGGAAATCAGAGGAAGAATCGAGACCATCCAGATCATATCACTGTTAAGATCAGCTAGAATACTTTTAAAAGTCCTGGAGTCCTGAGAAGACTTTCTGACACACAGATTTCAGTGAAATATCTCCAGTTAACACTGCTGTGAAAAACTCGCGAGTAGTAAAATAATTTGCCAATATTCATAATAAGTATTCTTAATACAAATAATTTGCACGGAGTTTTATGGTTTTAGGTAATTATTCTTATTTAACGATAATAATTTACTAACAATTATATATCGTCAATTAAATATTCCTATCAAATACTAATTTACAAGTGTTTATATTAATTTGAGTAATAATTCCTATCTAATACAAATAATCTGTACATAATTATTGTATGGTTTCAAATATTTGAAACATCAATGTTTTAAAAGCCAATATATTCAGTTATATGTAGTTCAAAATAATTTTAAACACATCTTAAACTAGGGGTAGGCAATTGTTTTGGCCGGGGGCCAACTTTGTTAAAATTACAATTACAATTACACGGAAACAGGAGATAATTGTTGGCTCTATCGAGGCTAGAAATTGAAAGAGACTTTTTGATTTGGTCGCTTCTGGTTTTATACTTCTGTTCGTTATGCTACTTAACGCCTAAGACAGGGGAGGTAACCGTGTAAAGTAAAAAAATTGTAATTCCTACATGATAATGATTATTATTACTAACACAAAAAACGCTCTCTGGGCGGTATAGAATTTTTTTTTTTAAATAAAAATATTTTAACTGGTGGGTTAAAAATTCAATGTTAGAGGGTTTGTGTCATAATAAGTAAAATCATCAAATTTATTAAAGGAGTAAAAAAAATGCTACAATTACAAATGGAAACTTCTGTTCCACTCAAATAAAATGTTGCGTGCATCTATTGATTATTGCTTGAATGATTATCTTGAATATTTTACGCATTAATTTTACACAAAATCGTAGGTATTATTTGTAAAATTTTGTAAATCTCTTATTACTAAAAAAGTGTCCAGAGTAAAAAAAAATAATTTTTAAAAGTTATTACAGGGTTGTACTTTATTCTATGTATTGACGATTTTCGGTATTGTGATGTAAGCAATGACGTAGTTTCGGTTACAGACAAATTGAGACTGAACCTCCATTATTAATAGATCTAATAGGATTAATGTAGGCAATTGTTGCCATTTACTAAACTTATCCAAGTTCGGCACAAGACCAGAAGAATAGGGCACCCAGTGGGAATGGAACTCACCAGTAATTGTCTGTTAATCTGAGTTGATACTAATACAGACTACAGTAATCAGAGTAGACATTTACTAAGTATAGTTAAGGTTGGTGCAAGGTTCAAGGCTAGAGGTATGTGACACCCAGTGAGAATCTAAGTCATTAACAATTGTTGTGTGCCTTATTCGTAGATGATAAATTTAAATGTGGCCTTTGAAAATGAAAAGATGCCCCAGACATTTAAGTCGGGTTTTCAAAAACAATCTTCCGCGGTTAGTGAATCGACCTTATCTACCGACCTAGTGACCTACTCACCGAAACAAATATACATAAAAGAGAGACAGACAGACAGACAGACAGAGTGTGGGTGAGTGAGTGAGTGAGGGGAGTGGCACATAAACATCTGAGAGACACATATACACATCGTATTACACACACACACACACAAACACACACACACACACACATATATATATATATATATATATATATATATAATATATATATATATATACTAGACCAACCATGGCACGTTGTGTCACCCATTGATCTCTGGGTAGATAATTGGGATTAGTGAAAAGTGAGTTTGCAAAGCGAACAATAAAATAAACCCGGCCGGTGAATTAAAAAAAAACATTAAAATCATTTTGTAAGATTTCTAAGAAAGGAAACGTTTGACCTAATTTAAATTTATTAAGAGCCAAGATGTTAGCTAGGCTGGCTGCTTATGAAACTTAACATACAAATACATTTCTCTCTCTCTCTCTCTCTCTCTCTCTCTCTCTCTCTCTCTCTCTCTCTCTCTCTCTCTCTCTCTCTCTCTCTCTCTCTCTCCACTCACTGAGAAACTGACATATATAACGTGGAAGTAATCAAAAAATACAGAGAGGGAGAAAGTAACAGGCAGAATGTGGTGCAAGAGACGGGTCAGTTTTTTACTTAATTGCAAATTTCGACTAATTAGAACCAATTAAAATTAATTTTTTTCAAACATAACTCAGGAATAATTTAGTATAACTTTCGTGTCATTAAACTAAACAGTAAAAAAAACCCTTTAGGAGACAAACGTTGATTCGCTCAGCTTTTTTATAATATATATATATGTGGGGGGGGGTGTAACACGATGTGTACATGTGAGTATACGTATATACGCAGCCGGTTTAATTCAGTTGGAATAACACCAGCCTAGGAATCGCAAGTTTCCGGTTTCGATACCGGTCCCAGCCAACTCAGCCCATGAGTAGCACAGATTGGGTAATCTTATCTGTGCGGTAACGCGAGGAGCTGACGGTAAGTGTGGCGTTCCACATCAGCAAAAACAATCTCCCAGGTCTATCGCTAGCGAAAAGGGGATAGACTCCCTCGCCGCTGTCCGGCTGATATCGACAATAGGCCACTCTGCCAACTTTACCTACTATATATATATACACACATTGATGAATGTACTCGTGTGTGCATGTGTATATGGAGAAACACATGAATGCATGCACATTAAAATAGCTCGTATCTATATCTATATATTAATACGCAACCCTTAATTGTACGACCGTTATCAACCTGTAACACCCTCTGGTTTAAAAACGAGACCGTCCAGATTGTCCAAGATGAAATGCAAAAATATAAATCCTGATTACTTGGTATTGCTTACCCATCGAATTCGTATTAGTGTCAACTAAATAATGGACCATTCCGGTTTTATCATAAAGAAAGAAACGGAAGAAAATGGACATGCTATACAGAAAAAAAATAAAAAACAAAGAAAGCTGTTAAACTCCGCTTAAAAACAGACCTTGTGTCACATTTTGTTCCTGTGGAGAGGTTGGTAAATACATATACATGAGATTGACGTATACTCGAGTATACACAGTATACAGTAGCGGTATTTCTCAAAATGGCTGATGTGTACCAAACAATGAGGGGAGAGTAGTGGAACCATCTATGGCTCCAAAAATTATGATGTGACTATTAATCAAGATCAACTTATACTCGAATATACACGGTATACAGAGCCGGTATCTTCTTATTATAATGGAAAATCACTGTCAGTCTGTAACCGAAACTATGTCACTGCATACTTCGCAATATCCTCAGGAATTGAGTAAGTTTATCAAGGAGTATTTAATTTATAGTCAAAATCATTAATATATAGAATAAATATTACTTATTAACGATGTCTGAAAAAAATGAAAATCTGAGTTAGATTTACCTCAAAACATCCCATATTATTAGCGCGTTCAAAATCCTTCAATGTGTCTTATATATCACTAAGAAATAAAGATTTACATAGTATATTGTTGTGGTTAATTTGCATACTGGTTTTAACAAAACCAGATTTAATAAATAATTACTTGGTGTTATTGATCTCTAATATTATTGTTTTATTCTCCAACGTATTACAACCAATCCTATGAATGATTTTATAAAGAAACCAATTAAAATATAATTAAAATAAGTGTAATCTTTTTATATGCGTTCTTGTTTAATTTCGTTAATTTGCTAGTTTTCATAACATTTGATACGTATCGGAACATAATGGGAAAGAGGTGGAACCATCCTTGGCTCCAAAAATTAATTCCATCAAGATCGACGTATACACGAGGTCGACGTATACTCGATTATGCACGGTATTTTGAAAGTGGATGATGTGCACCAGAATATCACGATGGAAAATATTTGTTTTAAATGATTCAGCATTTGTGGTCGTTAATGCTAAATAAAATCACTGGACATTGGATAGAGAAAAAAAAGTGGAACAAGTAGAAAAAAAGGTGTGGTTATTCGTTTAAATATGGACGCGATACTTGCATGCATCGAAAAAATCCAAAAAATCCACATGAATATTTCATATAAATCCTGTTTAACATTCTACACGGTTTAGGAAACTGGAAATATTTTAAATACAATTAATATATTATTAGGCCATTATATCGTTATACGATTAATACAATCCTTATTGTGTCAACGTTCCAATAAACGACAAACTGGTGTTCATTTTTATCATTCTCCTTATTATCAAATGTGTGCCTGGGTTGGAAGAGGAGAATGATAAAAACATCACTCATACGGTCGTACAATTAAGGAACACGGGTATTAATATAGAGATATAAATACGACCTATTTTCATGTGAGCGAACATGTATTCATGTGTGTATACATATACACATCCACACAAGAGTGCGTTCATCAATATAGCTCAGTCGGTAGAGCGTTCGGCTAGTAACCACAGGGTTCCTAGTTCGATACCCGCCCTCAGCGTATGAGTAGCACAGGGATCTGTGCGGTAAAGTAAGGAGCTGATGGTAGGTGTGGCGCTCCACCTCAGACGCTAAAAATAATCTCCTTGGTCTAGCGCTAGTAAGAAGGGGATAGACTCCCTCGCTGCATGGCTGATACCGACATTAGGCCGCCCCGACGACTTTACTTTTACTTTTACTTATATATATATACCCGGATTATCAAACCCTAAGAAAATCTTTTAATTTTCATATTTTTTTAAATAATGATCTTTTTTAAAAAAAAAGAAACTCTCTAAAAACAATTTCTTCAAGCAAGAAATTTTCTCCTGACGATGAACTAAGGTCGAAAGTAGTTGAGAATAATAAACATAAAAGAAATATTCCTGTTTGTCTTATCACTTTTTGTTCATATATATATATATATATATATATATAAAAAGTCAGTAATTCGTCGGGGTGGCCTAAAGTCCATAGACAACGAGGGAGTCTATCCCCTTTTCACTAGCGTTATAGCAAGAGATTTTTTAGGCGCCTGAGATGGAGCACCACACCTACCATCTTCCCTTTACCACACAGATTCCTGTGCCACTCGTACGCTGAGTTGGCGAGGGCCGGTATTGATCCCGGTACCTTGTGGTTCCTAGTCGAACACTCTACCAACTGAGCTAAATCGGCCCTTATATATATATATATATATATATATATATATATATATATATATATATATATATATATATTATATATATATATATATATATATATATATATATATATATATATATATATATATATATATATATATATATATATATATATATATATATATATATATATATATATATATATATATATATATATATATATATATATATATATATATATATATATATATATATATATATATATATATATATATATATATATATATATATATATATATATATATATATATATATATATATATATATATATATATATATATATATATATATATATATATATATATATATGTGTGTGTGTGTGTGTGTGTGTGTGTGTGTGTGTGTGTGTGTGTGTGTGTGTGTGATTTTTTATAAAAAAAGAAAAAAACACACGTTTCATTGATGAGTGATTTTTAATAAGCCGACGGTGTAGTGTTTTGGTTTGTTTAACAAACCTTCGTCAGGGCCTGGGAAAAAGACATACTTTAAAAGGCCGAATAACGTTTGCGTCCTCATTTAAACTGCGTGGCGTAATTTTTTTTTTTTCGAAAATTGTTAGAAATTATTTTAGTGAATAGAAAAATACCTTATTTGATTGAGTCTTAAATATATATATATATATATATATATATATATATATATATTATATATATATATATATATGTGTGTGTGTGTGTGTGTGTGTGTGTGTGTGTGTGTGTAAAGAGGATTGGAATGAATCCGACAGAATGTGGTGGAGATGTGAGGAACAAAAGAACAAAACTCAGACAAAAGTGTGTAGGATATATTTCGCTAGAGCTTTGAGCTCGGCATCATCTCTAGCGAAATATATCCTACACACTTTTGTCTGAGCTTTGTTCTTTGTTCCTCACATCTCCACCATATATATATATATATATATATATATATATATATATATATATATATATATGAATAGTTTATTGGCAGTACTGAATTTAAAAAGGACGCGTAAAAGCATATGCATGTTGTAAAATAAATTGCTTTTTTTTTTCTTAAAAATAAAAGTAAGGGTACCCTAGTTAGATTTAAAATCGGAAATGATTTCATCTATTTTTCGTTCAATGCTCCTCAGAGAAAAAATTACATTGAAAGATGGTAATGTAGTTTTGTTTTTGTTTTGTTGTAGACAATGGAATAGTCAGAAAGCAATGAGAAAAAGGATTTTTTTTCTCAATAGGACAAAAGAATTCATAAAACTAAGAAACTTATGAAAACTGAAAACAGCTATGTTTTCAGTCCTTTGCAGTTCCAACAGCGAGCTACAACTACAGATTCTTGAGTCCCTGTTTATCTCCCGCACTCAACCTTTCCTGTGCGTTCAGAAGCAGTCCCATCAGTTACTCCTTTTTGGCACTTCAAGCCTCATCTTATCTAACGGGGGGACTCGTAATTTTCGACCCCCCCCCCTTATGAGTTGTAAGTTTCTTAGTTTTACGAAAACTTCTTAAGAAAAAAAAACAACAATTTATTTTACAACATGCATATGCTTTTACGCGTCCTTTATATATATATATATATATATATATATATATATATATATATATATATTATGGGACTATATTACTGTTACATTACACTAATAGATAGATAATTAATCAATCATGTCACGCTAGTAGCACGGATATCTACGACAGTCTCTTACCAACCGCCTCTATCATTCATTGTCCTCGGGAGGAGCATCCAGTATCTGCGCAGAGTTGGTCAATGTAGGTCTTTACTGGACAGCCCACACTGGCATGTACATGTGCTGGTTTTCACTGAAAGACGTCGCTTAAGATTTCTACCTTTCTTCTCCAGCATGTCTTGTTCGTCACACTCGGATTGTTTGTGATAGGGGACAGATGACCATGCAGATGCTTCCTTGTGGGGTGTTGTTTCCACGATTTGTTTGAGGTCGCATGTGGAATTCTTGTGTAGCTCCCATCAAGCTTATTCTCTAGGCGCCTCATTAGGGTCAAAGTTGTGCGGCCATACAGTAGTATTGATACAACTACAGATTGGAAGAATTGTCGCTTTAACTTCTCAGTGAGATGGGATTTCCACATGACTGATAATCTATTTATAGCAAACCCTGTCTTCCCTATTCGTGCATTAATATCGCTTTCTGTGGATGAGATATTACTACCTGGTTACGTGAATTGTTCTACTGGATTTAGAGACTTACCGTCGAGTTATACACACAGATAATTAATAAAAAAATTTTTTCGGAATAAAAGAACAAAAAATGATTACATAGATTGATACTAAACATGTATTTAGCCACCCCTCCGCACGAGCAGGATGCGACGTGAGGTTAATTTCTTAAGCGGAGTTTAACAGGTTTGAATTCAGAGTGTTCCTTCTCCTAGACTGGTTGCCTAAACAAGGTTAAAGATCAGTCTAAACTACTATTTTACCCATAGCTAGAGGGGTAATAGTTGGTTGCATATCTTTCCAAAGCGCAATATTTGATACAAACAGCCTCATCCAAGATTTGAACTCGTGTCAATGAGTACATTTCCTTTGACCAATAACCATTACACAACGCGTCACTGCCACTAAGTCTGGGTAGTAAGTGTGTGAAATTCCGATAAGCCGTTTTACAATATTTGAATCAGGTGGTTGTGTAGGGGGATGTGTAATACGTACCTACAAAGTTCATCTGATCGTATAAGACTTACTTGGGCATACTACCAGAGATAGATAGATAGATAGATAGATAGATATGAACTAACTGAAATAGAGGGATGCATGAATGAATGAATGAATGAATGAAAGAAGACAGATATGAACAAACTCGGATAGATAGATAGATAGATAGATAGATATGGACTAACTGAAATAGAGGGATGCATGAATGCATTTCATCTTGGATGATTTGGACAGTCTCATTTTTAACCAGAGGGTGTTGCAAAATGGTAACGGTCGTAGAATTAAGGAACTCGAGTATTGATATATGCTTGATGTGCACTAAGACGTCGCAATTGAAAAAAATTAAATGTTTCAGCTTTTGTGGTCTTTATTACTTTAAACTTTAATTCCATAAATCGTTCTGTGATCTTCAGTCAAGAGTCGACTCATACACGAGTATGCAAACGTTGCAAGGGAAAACATTTTAAAGTTTCAGCTTTTATGTTCCCTATTACTTTAAACTTTAATTCCATAAATCATTCTGTGATCTTCAGTCAAGTGTCGACTTATACACGAATATAGCAGGAATGTTTCAAAATGCTTGATGTGCACTAAGACATCGCAATTGAAAGAAATTGAAAATGTTTCAGCGTTTGTGGTCTCTATTGCTAAATATCTGTGAAATACGCGTAGTGTTTATTCTCTTTTAATTTCTAGCTGAGTGGTTCCGGAATACGAAGGAATTTAGGTAACAAACAAAAGGGTGTGAGGGTGATATGCAGTCAAGTGGAAGTCGACGCTGGGTAGAGGGGGCTTAGAGGAGTGTTTAACATACTGCAACATTGACGGTGGTGTGTAAGCCCCCCTGCTTTGCTCAGGGGTGGGCTCCGGTTAGGGACCGTCCTGTATGTCAAGTTTTGCAAATTGCCCAGCAGAATTCTGCGTTTGTTTACATTGGCAAAACCACGTGCAACAAGCAGAGCTGTCGGCTTTTCACAGAGGGACCCGCAGTCGGGGTCCGTTTTATGTACCCCATTGTTTTACATCCCAAGCTTCAACAATCCGATAGAAAGATCACACGAAGCAGCAGTGTTAAATAGAGTAAAGTCTTGAAAGGCCGCCATAAAAGAAGTGAGGGGATTTAGAACTTTGCATTCACCCTGACCACAGAAAAAAGGAAAAAAATAAAAATAAAAAAATAAAATACATATATATATAAAGGTAAGGAATCCGTATCCCTACCCCCGTTGAGTGATCCCCCACTGAAGTACGAACAAAACGTATCGAGTTGTTCACCCGTTTCGCCGCCAGGTGTCCTGATTTTTGTTAAACGAAGGGGCTGGTCGTTTCTTTCATTGTCGGTCCGCCCAGTGCTTAAGTGAATGTATTTAAAAACGCTTTTACATAATCTTGGCTAATGCTTAGCGTCTTTGTTCTCGTTCACTTCCTCCGGCTTTTTTGACGCCTTCCACAACGATGAACTTGTTAGAAGCACTCCAGCTCCGAAGAAAAGAAAAGGTCCGGGTAGAAATGAGAGGGAAGAGAGAAAGAAAGCAAGAAATAAGAAAAAAGAGAAAGATAGCTAGGAAGCACTAAAGGAGGAAAAGAAAACGGTAAAAAGAGAGAGAGAGAGAGATAGAAAGAGAGAGAAAGGGAGAAAAAGAGAGGGGCATGAAAGTGTACATGAAAGAAGAAAGGAAGAGGGTATTAGATTGAGTCTGAACGAGAGAAAGAAAGGTTTGTGTTAAAGAGAGAGGGGGGCAGATAGAAAGAAAAAAGAAAAAAAGAAAGGAAAGCTAGGAAGCACTAAAGAAGAAAAACGGTAAAAGAAAGAAAGAGAGAGAGAGGGGCATGAAAGAAAGGGAGGAAGTATTAGAAAGAGTCTGGATGGAAAGAAAGATGTGCGTTAGAGAGAGAGAGAGAGAGAGAGAAAGTGAGAGAGAGAGAGAGAGAGAGAGAGAAGAAATGAGTAAAAAAAGCAAGGAAGCACTAAAGAAGACAAAAACGGTAAAAAGAAAGTAGAGAAGCGGGAGAGAGAGAGGGGGGGATAAAAAAAGAGAGGAAAATGAAAGTGTATATGAAAGGAGAAAGGGGGAGGTATTAGAAAGAGTCTGAACGAGAGAAAGAAAGATGTGTGACAGAGAGAGAGAGAGAGAGAGGGGGAAAGAAAGATAGAAAAGTGTGTGGGAATGAGAGAGCACCTATGAAACAGAGAAAAATGTTTGTGTGAGAGAGACAGGGGAGAGTCTATGCATATAAAAAAAGAAAACATGAGAGAAAGAGAAAGATAGAGAGAGATAGAAAGATAGAGAGAGAAAGAGAGAGAGAGGGGGAGAAATATATATAGAGAGAGAGAGAGAAAGAGAGAGAGAGGGGGGAGAGGAAGAGAGTCTATATGAAAGAAAGAAAACGAGTTAACATGAAAGAAAATTATGGTGTGGTTATTCGTTTAATTATTTCTTTTTTCTTTTCTTCTTTTCTCTTCTCTCGTTTGAGAGAACATAACAATAAAATTAAAAAACAATAAAAACAAGTACCAAAAAGAACAAATGTGGACGCGATACTTGAACATGAAAATTCAATGTAACACTCCCCCCCCCCCGTTTAACAGTTTACACTACTTAGGAAAGAAGAAATATGTTTAATACATTAATACATTATTGTGCCATTATATCGTTATAAGATTAATAGAATCATTAGTGTCAACATTTTAATATGTGAAAAACTATTCACCTAGTCATTCACCACACGCGCACACGGGCGCACATACAAACTCACTGACACATATGCATAGATAGATAGATAGATAGATAGATAGATAGATAGATAGATGTTTGATAGATAGATAGATAGATAGATAGATAGATAGATAGATAGATTGATTGAGAGATAGATAGATAGATAGATAAATGTTTGTTTGATAGATAGATAGATAGATAGATAGATAGATGTTTGTTAGATAGATAGATAGATAGATAGATAGATAGAGTTTGTTGAGATAGATAAATAGATAGATAGATAGATAAATGTTTGTTTGATAGATAGTGAGATAGATAGATAGATAGATAGATAGATAGATAGATAGATAGATAGATAGATAGATAGATAGATGTTTGATAGATAGATAGATAGATAGATAGATAGATAATGTTTGTTTGATAGAAAGATAGATAGATAGATAGACGTTTGAGATATAGAGACACACGTATAGATAGATAGATAGATAGATAGATAGATAGATAGATAGATAGATAGATAGATAGATAGATAGATAGATAGATAGATAGATAGATGTTTGATAGATAGATAGATAGATAGATAGATAGATAGATAGATAATGTTTGTTTGATAGAAAGATAGATAGATAGACGTTTGAGATATAGAGACACACGCATAGATAGATAGATAGATAGATAGATAGATAGATAGATGTTTGATAGATAGATAGATAGATAGATAGATGCTTGTTTGATAGATAGATAGATAGATAGCTCGATAGACGTTTGAGATATAGAGACACACGTATAGATAGCTAGATAGCTCGATATCTAGCTAGCTAGCTAGCTAGCTAGATAGATAGATAGATAGATAGATAGATAGATGTTTGTTTGATAGATAGATAGATAGATAGATAGATAGATAGATAGACGTTTGTTTGATAGATAGATAGATAGATAGATAGATAGATGTCAAACTTTGTTGGGTGTCCTGGTCATTACGTTAGACTGCATCTGAAGTAGCAATTCTGGAGCTCTGGGGAGTGTGGTGTAGCCCTTCATTGCCATTAAAAAAATTTAATACCTAACAAGAATGAATAAAACAAAATGACTTCAGCATAAAATAATCCAAGGGTTGACGTGCCGTAAAATCCAACCATCCAACTTTTGTTGGGTTATTTAATTTTGGAGTCATTTTTGTTTTCAAGTAATTATATGGTTTCGAGTAACTATTCCTATTTAATAATAGGTATCATTTATAAACAACTAGAAGTGTGACCCAGCCTTGTTCGGGATTCAAAAAGTTTTTTTTTTAAATCTCTTATCTATTTAGATCAATAAAAATTATTTTTCTGTATATTATTTTTATTATCTTTTATTCTTTATATATATTCTTGTTTTTAAATTGTTTATTTTTATTATTATTCTTATTTGTATATTTTCTTTTATTTGTTTTTTTATGTTTTATCCTTCATTAATTTGTTTTATTTTTTAATCATTTTTAAATCATTTTTTAATATATCTTTGATGTATACCCTTATATTTTAATGTAGCTTTTCTTATGGAAAATAATGGGTTAAAAGGTTTTTTTTAACCCTCTCTCGAACAAATGTAGGCTGTGCATTTTATGGAATTTTGGTCTTTGATGGTCTTTGCTAATATTCCTTTATTAAAGGACGTGCGTTCAGTCGTTGTACAAACAAACATATAGACAGAATCTTTCTTTTATATATACTAGCAAATATATGCACCCTCCGGGTGCAAGTATTTAAGTTTTAATGTAATAAAATATTGTATTAAATTAGAAAGGCTAATGAAACTAAATAAGAATACAGATAAAAAGATTTGAAACAGAGGGGGTATAATAAAAAATGGAACAACTGAAACTTACTCTTCCATCACTCTCGTCTTTCATTGTTATTTTTTCTAATTTAAGAATTTAGTTATAAGAGGAAGTAAAGAATAAGATGACAGTTATTTTATCTTGTTAATGGATTTCATTTAAGATTCATTGAAGAGATTTTTGCTTATATTCATTAAAATAAAACCAAACAGTTAGAAATCAATAATACTAAGCACATATTTATTAAATTCGATTTTTTAATATTAATATGCAAATTAGCCTTCCCGTTTATACTGTAAACCGCTATTTTGTTGTATATAAATATAATTGCATGTTGTCAGTATGAGGACATAGTTAACAGTATTAATAATGTAAGACAATTTTATTAATAATTGAGGTTAAATAAAAATAAAATTATGGAGAATTTGATGCCAATAACTAAGAGAATTGTGACTTGAGTAGGAATATAGTTTCGGTTACAGACAGAAAAACACACAATCTCCATTATAATAAGATATATATATATATATATTAAGATATATATATATATATATATATAGTAGAAAACCCGTGACCCACTGGGTCACACATTGAGCTCGGGTTATATTGTAAAAAAATCACAATAATGTAAAATAAAATCAGGGAATTTTCCAATTTTAATGAAATTTTCAGTGTTTATTTATCAATAAATGAATTTTATAATGCATCAGTTATCTTATTTCAAAACCTTCTGACTTAATTAGGTATTTCTGCTATGGTAAATTAATATTTAGAATTCATTTATAATATGAAACGCCTTTCAAATTTCAAATTTCCTATTTTTAGATTCTAAAAACAAATATCTATTTAATAACTACTTTAGTTTGTTATTGTTATCTAATAATTTTTTTAGAAACACTATATTGAAAATTTAGGACCCCTTCCTTTTGAACAGAAAAAATATTGATGTATATTTTTTCTTTTATAAGATAATAGTAGGATAGTCCATAATTCGTCTGCTCGCGACAGATCTTTTGTTTTAAAAACGAATCAAAATTAATTAAATCAATTATTTAAAGTCAACTTTTGTCTAAAACGATAAGTCATTATGACCATCATTAAAAAAAAAGAAAAATATCTTTACATATACAATTTTAAAAAAAACAACATTTAAACATTTCGGTCAATTTCTATCGCTTTCGGTCTGAGATGCTGGTTTAAAATGTCTTAAAATGGCTTTTTTACAAATTTAATATAACATTCGCGATTGCAAAAAAATTACCAAAAATCAGGGAATTATCCGATTTTTATGAAATTTTCAGTATTGATTTATCAATTAATGAATTTTATAACGCATTAGTTAGTTTATTTCAAAACTTTAATTTAGTATTTTTGCTATGAATAATTAATATATAAAATTCATTTAGAATATGAAAACCCTGATGTTAAGTTTAAAATGTTATATATTTAGTTTCTAGAAATACATATCTATCTAATGCAAACCTTATTTTAGATACAAAAAGTAATAAGTTTTGAAGAAAAACTCTATTGAAAATTTAACCCCCTTTTTAAGCAGAAAAAATATCGATGTATAATTTTTCTTTTATAAGATAATTAAATGATTATCGAAACGAGTAAAAAAGAAATCTCCAAAACATTAATTATTTATTGTTTTTTTATATTTTATTTTTCGATTTTCGGTACTTATTTTTTCATAGAAAAGCCACCGTAAAAAATGTTTTGTTGTTTCTATTCATAACTTTGGTCTTTTGTCTCTTTATTTATACTGTAATTAGTACAGAAAATGACCAACTCGCAAAACATTTTACGCCCCCAACATAAGAGGGGGGTTCAAAATTAAGTGACCTGAAAAAAATGAGAAAGTTTTGAAATAAAATAAATAATGCATTATAAACATCATTCATTGATAAATAAACACTGAAAATTTCATTAAAATCCGATAATTCCCTGATTCTTGGTAAATTATTTTCTGTAGGGGGTGCTAAAGTAATTTTGTAAAAACAGCATTTTAGGCTCATTATGTTTACCTTAAAAAGAGATATATATATACATAGAGAGAGGGGGGGTAAAATCAGTCATCAGTCAGCGCAGCTACAAGTAATTTTTTTCAAGCACATTAATGTTTCTCTCTCCTCATTTTATACTCTATTCTACATGTATTGAGAGAGGGTGAGAGAAATAAACTATACTTATGACAGAGATTGGTCGGTCTTTGACTTAATTGTAAATTACGATAATTAGAAGCAAATGAAGCGGGATTTTTTTCAAACATTGATTAGATTTATGATAAGATAATATTTTGAGATGGTTTTTATATCATTAGTATACGTAGAAAAAAAGCCTTTAGCTGGCAAAGTTGGATTTGCTCAGCTTTAGTATAATAATAGAATATATATATATATATATGTGTATATATATATATATATATATATATATATATATAGAGAGAGAGAGAGAGAGGGGGGGGGGAGAGAGAGAGATTATTGTAAAGTCGGTGGGATGGCCAGTTGTCGGTATATGCCGGACAGCGCAGGAGTCTATCCCCTTCTCACTGGCGCTAGACCAGGGAAATTGTTTTTGCGCCAGAGTACAGATACCCACTTTGCTGCACACATCCAAGCTGTGCTATTCATGCGCTGCAAAACATGTTAAACACCCATCACTGACAAACATTTCCTTATAGAATGTGGAACTTTCGCTCATATCAGAAATAAATTTTTCAACGCAAATGATATGAGGGATCAGTTTGACAATACTAACATGGATGAAATGTTATCTTTCTTGAGGGAAATATACAGAATATTATGAAACAGAAAATGCACCTCTAAAGGAAACTTGAGTACCAACTCTGATCTCACACTCTAACAGTGTTGTCATTAAATAATCCACAGGGTTGATATACCATTAAACAAATTAAAACAAAACAAATTGCACTAGCAATATTTTAAGATGCAATGTAGTTCAAAATTACTTTCAATTTTTAATCTTAGATCTGTTTAAACCTAACAGGTATTACCACTTCAGGTCAGAGGAGATTTGAGGATAATGGCAATAATGTTGTGGCTACATTCTCCAGAACTCCAGAATTGAAGTGTCACCACCAGATGCAGTTTAATGCCACACCCATAACTTACATAGATATATATATGTATTTACCAACCCCTCCGCACGAGCAGGATGCGACACAAGGTCAATTTCTTAAGCGGAGTTTAACAGGTTTGAATTCAGAGTTTTCCTTCTCCTAGACCGGTTGCCTAACCAAGGTTAAAGTCTTCCC
The DNA here is from genome assembly GCA_023376005.1 of Doryteuthis pealeii. Taxonomy (NCBI): domain Eukaryota; kingdom Metazoa; phylum Mollusca; class Cephalopoda; order Myopsida; family Loliginidae; genus Doryteuthis; species Doryteuthis pealeii. The sequence continues at coordinate 57,862,024 of CM042139.1, forward strand.
TACTATTCACCCATAGCTGGAGGGAGAGTAGGATTCATACCTTTCCCAAGGGTATTAGCGCTAAGTTAAATGCAATTAACACGTCCAGGATTTGAACTCGGGGCGACGAGTCCATTTCCCATGACTTTAACCATTACAACACGCGCTTCCATAATAGATATAGATATATATATATGGGCAATTCTAAAGGCAAGGTCCCCAAAATATTTAGAAATCACAGAAACGTTTATTGATTATTGACTTTGTACCGTAAACGACACCGGGTTTCTGTTAGAACATTACCATTAAAAGTGCCACCACTTGAAGAATAAAGCAAATTCTAAACCAGTTTTCAATTTAATAATGATGTGCGGCTTCAGTCCGTACTCACTGTTACATAATTTATAGGTAGCCTATTAATTATGTACGGTAAGTGAAGTTTAGATTTTTTTTAACTAACGGGAAATGATTGACACTTTTTAACCCTGTGTTGACCTCTCTTCCAGAGCGAGTTGTGTGAAAGTAGCTAGAAATGTCAGATATAGCTGAGAGCTGGAACGAGTAAGATATATGGTGTCTCTCGTCTCAATACCCAATATCTCCGCGCGTTTGATTTGATATGGGATACTTATAAAATAAAATATGGGCTCAAAAAAGAGTCTTGTGTCGTTAATTAAAGATAAAGTAACAACGCGTGTTGTCCCAGTATCAATCCAGGAAGAATCCCAGATCCAGAAGAAACCAGCTTAGAACCAGTCAAGATAAAAGACAGAAGATGACAGAAAATCGACAGATAGCAACGACTCCGAGACGATAGAAGGTGAGTATACTGCCATGGGTATACTCACCACAATCAGCAATATACAAAGATATAAGATATGGTTATACTCTACGGGTATAACATGTTACTATACACTCATACTGAAAAGAACAATTCGATTTATGTGTGCTTATTTACACTGAGTGTAACGGTTATCGTTATCGGAAACTTCCAAATAACTTCCAAACAGATATTTTTGACCCATACAATGGATCCTAATTAGGATGCGCACTAGTGTAATGGTTATCGTTGTAGTAAATGGGGTCGGCGACACGAATTCAAATCCTGGACGGGGTTGATTGCGTTACACTTGGTGCTATATATATATATATATATATATATATATATATATATATATATATACTATAGTGTGGGGTTGTCACTGTTTCAGCTTTTACTGGAACGGTGTGTCAAACGCATTATTATTGGGAGAGTGCTCAATATAAAATAGAGCTGTTATATAATATAATAAAATAAATATATAAAGGTTTTACATATCTATTTATTTGGTGACAAAGGAACATTCACTCTTTATATATTCCTTTGTCACCAAATAAATAGATATGTAAAACCTTTATATATTTATTTTATTATATTATATTATATTATATTATATATATATATATATATATATAGCACCAAGTGATAAAACAAACAGGGATATTTCTTTTATGTTGTTTATTTTTCTCAGCTAGTTTCGACATTAGGTCATTGTCAGGAGAAAACTTCTTGTTAAAGAAATTATTTTTAGAAACATCAAAATGTTTTTTTAAGTGTTTGACTATAATCCGGGCAGAGAAGAGACCAAGAGAGAAATGTGATTGCGGGAGGCTCCGATAGAGTGACGTTGATTAGGTTAAACCTGTCCAAAACTGAAGTCTTCCGATATTTAGCCTTTTAGGTAAGAAAATATAACTTTGTGTAATTAATATCTAAATTTTCTGTCATTTCCAGATATTTACCAATCAATTAGATATTAATTCGTATTTACGCTTCTCATTACGTTAATTTATATATCATTAATGTCAGTTCCATATTTAAGCTATTTAATCATTTTCATGTTTTCAACGTTCTAGTTTGGTGTGTGGTGTGCGTCTTAGGGGAAATTTTAATAATAATAATAATAATAATAATAATAATAATAATAAAAGAACAAGGAATTAAAATACAAAAAAAAAGCAAAAAGGCCGGTGGGCACCTCACGTGGCTTTTCATCCCCTTTCATTACTCTTTGTAAGGTCCTTATTCTGGATGGACACACCCGATAAGAGGTAAGGCTTCCATTCAAATCAGCATTTGGGCAACACTTGAAACAGAAGCCTCCTCCTTCCCTCTTTTCTCCCCCCTCTCTCTCACACACACACACACACACACACACATCCCCCCCTCTCTCTCTCTCTCTCTCTCTCTCTCTCTCTCTCTCTCTCTCTCTCTCTCTCTCTCTCTCGTTTTTTTTAATTCGATGACGTTACAAGAGTTAAGTGCAGCTGTTATGATGAGTAGGCTTGAGTTAATGGCGTATACATAAATAAACACTTGAAAAATACATATACATACTAACACACACATACACACTGCGTGCTTACGCGAATGCCCATATATTGGCATATACACATACGCACATATGTATAAATATATATATATATATATATATATATATATATATAAAGGGGTATTATATAGATACATATATATATATCATAAAGGTGTATAATATATATATATATATATATATATATATATATATATATATATATATATATATATATATATATATATATATATAGGGATCAACGCTATTATGTCCAAGAAGAAACTAATACCAAATAACTAATATCAAACATATTATTGATATTTCTTTTAATTTATGATACTCTTCACGGTGTCACACATACACACACACACACACACACACACACACACACGTATATATATACATATATATATATATATACTAGCTAAAGTACCCGGTCCATGACCGGACTAAAAGAATTGAGAATACCAGAGAGTGTTTTCAGACACATTTACATCCAAAGGTAAATAGTTATGGAAATTTTCGTGAAAATCGGACCATTAGTTGATTTTTCATAGATTTTTTAAAATCCTCTTGTCGTAACTTGTTTTTGGCTACGTTGCATTTCAGTTGATTTAACGGTGCAAACATGAAAACATTGTTTTTCAATCATAATTTTCATTATTTCCGTAAGCTGAAAAATTTTTTTTAAATCATCAGGAATTTGTTTAATGTTTCTTCTTTCGAATGAAAAAAAATTTTTCAAGATAATATTAAATTTTATGCAAGTTTCATTGTGTTAAATATAGGGGGGGGGATTTCACAGGGAAAATTGGTGGTACCTAATATTTGTCGAAGGACCATTTATCTTAACGGTTTTTAGTAAAAAAAAAAAAAAAAAAAGAAAGAAAGAAAAAAAGGGAAGTGGTGACTTAATTTTTTTTAAAAATCTGTCTATTTATTTATCATTTGAATTATATTCTTTATTAAATAACAACTTTTCTTATTCAAGTTATATAAATTAGGATCATGTTTATTTTATGTTTGTTTAGTGTTTAAACACTAAACTTCATATAAGTTATTCAACTACCTCGTACTTTTACTTTTAAAATTTTATTATTGTTACTAGCAAATATATGCACCCTCCGGGTGCAAGTATCTAAGTTTTAATGTGATAAAATATTGTATTAAATTAGAAAGGCTAATGAAACTAAATAAGAATGCAGATAAAATGATTTGAAACCGAGGGACGTATAATCGAAAAATAGAACTACTGAAACTTACTCTTCCATCACTCCCGTCTTTCATTGTTATTTTTTCTAATTTAAGTATTTAGTTAAAAGAGGAACTAAAGAATAAAATGACAGTTATTTTATCTTGTTAATGGATTTCATTTAAGATTCATTGAAGAGATTTTTGCTTATATTCATTAAAATAAAACCAAACAATTAGAAATCAATAATACTAAACACATATTTAATAAAATCACATTTTTAATATCAATATGCATATTAGCCTTCCCATTCACACTATAAACCGCTATTTTGTTTTATATATAAATATAATTGCATGCTGTTAATATGTAGATATGGTTAATAGTATTCATAATTGAGATTTAAATAAAATTAATATCATGGAGAATGTGGTGTCAATAAGTAAGGAAATTGTGGCTTGAGTAGTAATATAGTTTCGGTTACAGACAGAAAAACACACAATCTCCATTATAATAAGATTATTGTTATACATTTACTTGTTATTGTAAATTTTTTTTATATAGAGAGATGTTTGTTTAGCAAACATCGTAATACCGTTGCAGTACATTGTATTTCACATTTAAATGTTAAGCTAAGTGTTAGAAAAAAAATATAAAGATAAATAAACTTTCGGCAACTATATGTATGTATTTATTTAGATATTTCTTTATTCTTTTACTGTTTGACAGTATTTTTTGAGATTGTAAAATAATTTCGTAAATAAGTAAACAGTGTTTGTTCACTTATTTACGAAATGTAAGTTAAGTTTCTTCAAATAAATTATATAACTTAACTGCCTCATGTCTAGATTTTTGAAAAAGGCTTTTCTAAAACTCTTTTGTACATACGAAAAATATTAAATACTGATTTTTTTTTTTAGTTCGGTCATGGACCGGGTACTTTTGCTTGTAAGTTATATGACTTAACTATCTCGTATTTTTTAACTCATGTCTAGATTTCTGCAAAAGGCTTTTTTTTTAACTCTTTTGTAAATACGAAAAAAATTAAATACTGATTATAATTAAATACCGGGTACTTTTGCTAGTTAATAATGAAAACAAAGTTGGGTTATTATTAATCGTTAAATTAAATGTTTTTGTTTATTATTGTTATTTACTTCGATGTAAAAAAATAATTCAATCGATAAAACCACATACAAATTACATATTTAGAAAGATTATTTTATTTTCCTTCAAACAAAATAAATATTAGACCGGTGATACGCGAGAAATTCCGAGCTGAAACGATTAAGGCACAAATTTGTCAACCTTAATTTACCAGCAGCGGTGCCATTTTACTGTTGATACAGGCAGCAGCCAGCGGAATCTTTTTAATATTAGCAGCAGCAGCTATGCCACGATTATCGCAAATCATTTGATTTTTGTTTAATTAATTAATTATATCAGTAAAAATCAATAACTAAATTTGGCGTGTTTCTTAGTTAGACGTATATCAATGTGTATGCAAGATTTCGAATCCGAGTGACCTCCCTTTTTGGAGTTATACGTCGACACGTACATACCAAACTCATTTTTTATATATAGATATATGCATATATATATATATATATATATATATGTGTGTGTGTGTGTGTGTGTGTGTGTGTGTGTACCGGTTCCTCTACCCTTTCTCCTTTTCTTTGTCCACCCTCTATTCGGGATGGGTAGGAGTGGGTCATTTGAATTCCTTTGATTTATCAGCAATATTCTCTACTTTACATAACACACACACACACACACACACACATATATATATATATATATATATGACCTGGTTGGTAGAAATTTTAACTGAAGAAAAATCGGTCGAGTTTCGATCACGGTCTGAGGCAGCTCACAATGTCTAGCCGCACTGAAGAGTTGTGATACAGCGAAACATGTGTATGACAATATATATATATATATATATATATATATAATATATATATATATAATATATATATATATGCCCCCCATTTCACAGACCATCCGAGTAAGACGGACTAGACATGCAGGACACTGTTGGAGAAGCAAGTACGAGCTCATAAGCAACATTCTCCTGTGGAAACCAACACATGGGCATGCTAATGTGGGCCGCCCACCAAGGACCTGCATTGACTAACTATGTGAGGATGCTGGTTGCTGCACAGAAGAACTTCCAGGGGCAATGAATGATAGGGAAAGTTGGCGAGAGATTGTCATGGATATCCGTGGTAATTGCGCGACATGATGATGATGATGATGATGATTAAGGAAACTCCACAGATGAGAGATTAAGAACAATTTAAATTTGGTTAGCAAACATCTGTAAAGCAAAATATTTCTCCTATATTTACATAAGGTGCAATAAGTTATGAATATAAATAGGGATAGATAGACAGATTGAGACGTCGATAAGAAAGGCACATAGGGGAGTAATAGCGTTCTTTACGACATTTTGAAATTTCTGTATTTGAATATGCAATTTTCTTCCATTATATTTTTTCTACATCTAATCACATTTCTGCCAATAAGTCTGGTGGCATTCATGCTGCTTGGAGCACCCTTGAACTAGAGGTAAGAATTTCAGCTCTGAAACCACGTTTGAATTCAAGGTAATCGTCTGAAGATGACTTATTTTAAGGTAATTAAAAAAAATATACCTAAACAAGCCTCACCGATGTTACAGTGGTCTGAACATTGTGTTTATACACAATATAGATGAGGACAACACTTCGAAATATCAAAATTATTCAAATAATTTTTACATATGATTTTTGAAAATCCTTCCTCTTCCTAATTCAGCAAAACTTACGTGAAGTTTCATTCATTTGTTCCGAGGATTGTTGAATTTTTATTCATGGGAGAATTAAAGATCAGGACAAAAGTCCGAAATATCCAATTTATTCATATCAAGCTTCATCTCATAAATATAGACAAGTACGAAAATTATTTGTTTTACAGTCTCCAAAGTGCCACAATAAAACTACTGGAACTTACTGTGCCGAGAATTGTCGTAGCAGAGACGAAATCTAAGGCGAAATGTTTTTCTACGATCAGAAACCAAAATGGCCGCCGAAATCAAAGAAATTGTATAAAATAGTTGTGCGCCCCATCCTACCCCTTAAGTCAATCGGATAACATTGGAGAAAAAAATTTAAGCTGCGTTTTACAGGAACAATAATCGAACAATTCTATTTCTCTTTGGTCAGCCATGCCTCGAAACTGGTGTGTGGCTAAGGAGCTAGGCAAATTTGTTTACCGTAAAAATCAGGCAAGTATATTTGGCGACCAGCCAAATGAAACACAGTTTGAAAAGACAGGTTCACAAGTGTCATTTTTGGAAAAGATGAGATTGACACTAGGGTGGCAAATTGCCGCGAGCAATAACGTTAGATAATGGAAGTACAAATATCCACGTGACCCCCCGTTTACAATGCTGTGAGAAAGAAAAGGACGAAGGTAGCGAGAGACGCTTGCTGTTTAACAGAGACGAACAACAGTGAAGGAAGCGAGAAACCAAGCAAATGCAACGCGTTTCTTCGCGGGAACGGAGATTATTTCAAGACTATAAGAGGCCTTAGTAGATAATAAGTACCCTTCAGCCATTAAAAACCTGCGCTGCAAAACATATCTGAACTAATGTAAATGACTTCCTGTACGCCTCGATCTGATAGAACGTTTCAAAACGGAAAGAGATGGAAATAGTGGACATCTTTTCCTTCAACGTTCGAAGTGTTAACCACTGGGCGAAATATATTTGTTGATAATAACGCCTGACAGGGAAAAAACGATCCGCCACATTTCGCGCAATTATTTGTGTATAAGACGCACTCTTGTATAGCACGCACCTTAACTTTTAAGTACGAAATCCTAGAGAAAAAAATATTGTATATAATACGCACTGACTTTTAGAATTAGTAGCAGCTAATTATCTGTATATAATACGCACCCCAAACTTTGGACAAGAAAATCCTAGAGAAAATATATCGTATATAATTCGTGCTGATTTTAGAAACCATACTGCTTAATTACAGGTTAATTTCGCAAGGATTTTCCCGTGCTGTATCGTGGCCGAAGCAGTATGGTTTCTGTCTATCCTGCTGAAGTCCTGATTTCGATTTCTGTCGGAGGGAAATCGTTAGTATACATCGCTGATGAGACTTAATAAAGTTGAAACAGTCTGTACGATGTTCTACACACAGAATAATTCTTTACAGAAATTCACTAGTCATTATCATCTTCTATAATTATCGAATTTTATGCGATATACGCATTGTAACTGCCTTCAAGCAAAAATATAAATAATAATATATGCTTTTTTCAACAATGATTCTAAAATAAACAAACATCAAAAAATCTTATTTCCTTCGCCGAAGAGCATAAGGCCCAGGTTTGTTATTATTCACTCAACGTCCCCTTACCTCATATGGTAGAGATGTATCAGTATCATTGACAGGTTAATTTCGCAAGGATTTTCCCGTGCTGTATCGTGGCCGAAGCAGTTTAGTTTCTGACTATCCTGCTGAAGTCCCGGTTTCGATTTCTGTCGGAGGGAAATCGTTAGTATACATCGCTGATGAGACTTAATAAAGTTGAAACAGTCTGTACGATGTTCTACACACAGAATAATTATTTACCGAAATTCCCTTGTCATTATTATCTTCTATAATTATCGAATTTTATGCGATATACGCATTGTAACTGCCTTCAAGCAAAAATATAAATAATAATATATACTTTATTTAACAATGCTTCTAAAATAAACAAACAGCCAATATATATGATATATATATATATAATTTAGGTTACAAATTATCCACATTATATATCGTGTAAACCTTTATTTCTTCAGGATATATAAGACATATCGCAGGATTTTAAACGCACATGGGCTGTTTTTTAGGTAAACTAGCAAATATATGCACCC
>CM042139.1:57875475-57887975 GCA_023376005.1 Doryteuthis pealeii
TAATTTACCAAAAATTATCGGATTTTAATGAAATTTTCAGTGTTTATTCATCAATGAATGATCTTTATAATGCATTATTTATTTTATTTAAAAACTTTTTCATTTTTTTTCAGGTCACTTAATTTTGACACCCCTTATGTTGGGGGCGTAAAATGTTTTTCAAGTTGGTCATATATTGTACTAATTACAGTATAAATAATGAGATAAAAGATCGAACATATGAATAGAAACAAAACAAAAAAATTTTACGGTTGCGCTTCTGTGAGAAAATAAGTACCGAAAATCGAAAAATAAGATGTAAAGAAATAATAAATAATTTATTTTTGGAGATTTCTTTTTTACTCATTTCGATGATTATTTAATTGGCTATTATTTTATAAAAGAAAAAAATATCCATCCATGTTTTTTTGTGCTTAAAAAGGGGAGGGGGTACATTTTCAATCGAGTTTTTCTTCAAAACGTATACTTTTTTCGAAAAAATAAAGTTTGCATTAAGTAGATATTTATTTTCAGAATCTAAAAATATAACATCTTAAACTTAAAATCCGAAAATGTTTATTTTAAATGAATTTTATATATTAATTTTTCATAGCAAAAATACTAAATTAAATTTTTGAAATAAAACAACTGATGCATTATAAAATTCATTAATTGTTAAATCAATACTGAAAATTTTATTAAAACCGGATAATTCCCTGATTTTTGGTAATTTTTTTCCCATCCCAAATGTTACGTTAAAATTGTAATCAAGCGCCTAAAACCATTGAAAAAGAGCCAAAACGGCGGATCGCGTCGAAATTGACCAAAACAAATAGTTTTAAATCTTTTAAAAATAAACTGCATATGTAATTATATTTTTCTTTTTTTAATGGTGGTTATTATGTCACTACTTATCGATTTAGATAAAGTTTAACCTTAAATAATAGATTTAATTATTCTTAATTCGCTTTTAAATCTCGTAGCATCCGATTTTTTTGCCAGTCCCTAATATATATATATATATATATATATATATATATATATATATATATATATATATAAAGGTCGGTTGGTACGTATGTATGTATGTCCGGATGAGACTAAGAAAATACAACAATTAACAACAAAGTAAATATATATACAGATTAAATATCACCGGTTCTTGCTTTTTGTGCAAAAATTATGAAGATTCGAAGATATTTAAAAATTAAAATATACATAGAAATAGCATTTAAATTTTATTTAGAAATGTCCAGCATTTGTAAGTCTCAAAAGTAAACAAATAAATAAACAAGTGTTTCCACCCTCTACCCCGGTGACGCTGGGTAGCCGCTTCTAGTGTTTATTAAAGAGTAGTGAATACAATAAAATTACAATCACACCCCGATTCCAAAAGCTATGACGTAACACGGTTTTTGACTGATGTAATGGTTATGTCGTAAAAAATGGACACGGTGCTATTTCGATGCTGGACATTTCTAAATAAAATCTAAATGCTATTTCTATGTATATTTTATTTTTTAAATATCTTCGAATACATTGTTCAATATTAGCTATGAATATGATATAAATATTTTAATTTTAACTGCATTGTATGTTTTGATATTCTTTTATCTATACTCATACCGTCGGATTCATTTCCTTACTCTTAACTTATATATATCTATATCTATATCTATATCTATATATATATATATATATATATATATATATATATATATATTAAAAGATTAATTTTTAAAATGATTAAAACATGAAACAAATTGGTAAAGGATAAAACATAATCCTCAAAGAAGTTCCCTTTGAAATTGATGAAGAGTGTCGAGTTAAATCAAATCTAAGGATTATTAGTTGGTTGGTTGGTTGGTTGGTTGGCTGGTTAGTTGTTTAACGGCATATCAATACCTTTTGGGTCATTTTATGCTGACTAAAATCATTTCGATATTCGCTTTACTTACTGTTGTGATGTTAGTCCAACAGTAAAAAAGAAGTCAAGTCGAGATAGGGTAAAATAAGACAAGTGTATTTACAATAATGGTACAGGAACGGCTAGCTTGCCGTTAACGGTAACAGTACAACCTTTTCACTCGGTGTCTCACTATTTATAGTGAGAACCGGTGTATATTCTCCACTGTATGAACGGCCGGTACAACACTTACAGAACCCGCTGTTGCTTAAATGGTCACCCATCTAATTATTGAACAGGATCATCGCAGCTTAACTTCGGTGATCTAGTGGGAACAGGTGCTTTCAACGTGATTACACCATATGCAAGGATTTTTGGACCAAAAGTTTAAAATAATAAACTATAAAATTTGGAATGATCTAGAAACAGCCAACATTAAGATTAATTACTTTCTAATTAGCCGCTGGAATCCTAAAAGGAGATATGTAAGCTCGATATATATCTATATTAAGCCTAGTACTTCGAATAGCATTAAATCCCATTAAAGAAGAGGCCTCACGCTAAATTAAAAAGTCAAGAAGCATGTGATGTCCGCATAGACTATTACGGACGCTGACTACACAGATGATCTGTAACTTCTCGCAAATATACGAATGTACGGTCACTTGCTTCCTATCACACAAAGCATGTCCATACCGGACATTGCTGGTGAAGCAAGGGCGAACTCATAAGCGACGTTCTCCTGTGGACACCAGCATACGGGCACACCAGTGCGGGCCTTCGAGCAAAGATTTACATTGACCACCTCTGCGCGGACACTGGATGATGTGCAGTGGACCTTCCGAGGTCGATGAATGATAAGGACGGTTGGCGAGAGATTATCATGGATATCCGTGCTACTAGCGCGACATGATGATGATGATGATGATGATGACTTTTTAATTACTTTTTGGGATATAAATATAGATAAGGTGTACCCAAAAATTCGGCTGCTTTTCATTTTAAAAACGAACTAGAATTAATTAAATCGATTATTCAAGGTCAAATTTTTGTCTAAGTCGAAAAGTAGTAACATATCAGTAAAAAAGCAAAATATTATTACACATGTAATTTATTTTTAATACATTTAAAACGATTTTTTCCGTCAATTTCGATCGCGTATGGTCAAATGCTGTTTAAAGATGGAGCAAAATTCGTGTTTGCAAAATAAATTTAACATTGAAAACAATTTACCAAAAATCAGAAAATTATGCGATTTTAATGAAATGTTCAGTATTGATTTATCAATGAATGAATTTTCTAATGCATCAGTTATTTTATTTCAAAACTTTAATTAGGTATTTCAGCTATGATAAATTAATATATAAAATTCATTTAAAATATGAGCAGCATGATTTTAAGTTTAAAATATTATTTTATTAGATTCTAAAAATATATATTTTTAATAACTACTTTACTTTAGTATCAATCAACCATAGTTTTTGGGTCGAAAACTGTATTGGAAATTTAGCGCCCCCCGCCTTTTATTTGGAACGAATATTGATGTATATTTTTTTTTTCTTTTATAAGACAATAGCCAATTAAATAATTATCGAAATGAGTAAAAAAACATCTCCAAAAATTATTTTTTTAGTTTTTATTTTCATTTTATTTTCCGATTTTCGGTACTTATTTACTACCCGAGCAGATTTTTTTACTTCTATTTACACCTTCGACCTTTTCTCTTTTTATCTATGCAGAAAAAAGTATCAATCACATATAACCCCCAATCACATATAACGCCCCCAAAATAAGGGGGGTCAAAGTTAAGTGACCTAAAAAAATCAGAAAGTTTTGAAATAAAATAACTAATGAATTATAAAATTAATTTATTGCTAATACTGAAAATTTCATTAAAATCAGATAATTCCCTGATTTTTGGTTAAAAAAAAAATTAATGGGGGGGGGGGTAATTGTTTTGTAAAAACACGGATTTTTCGACAAATTGGCTAATACCTAATATAGATCCAGAGAAAGGAATTTAGTTGATCCTAGCAGCCCACTTGCATGCCTTTCTGTCTCTGCTCCCTCCACCTACCGCGCGTGTGGATCGACAATGTATCGAGGGGGTGGAGCATTCTGGGGAATAAAAGTGTATACATATAACAAAATATCTCCGTGTTGTTTCCTAATAAAAAGAACAAGATAGAACTCAGAGAGCTCAGAGAGGCACCCCCCAAACAGAGAGAAAGAGAGAGTAGGAAATGTCCAACCCGGCACGAAGAAATACCCAGCTCTCGAAGAAATAAAATCCGTCCCGATAATAACAGAGAACACGGCCCGAAGGAGAAGCAGAAACCTCGATACGACCCAATAAAACCCGATAGAAGAATTTATGAAGACTTGACTACGTTCCATAAATAGATTTGGTTGGTTGTTTGGTTTTACGGCACATCAATCAATTTCGGGTCATTTAATGCCGAATCAAGTCATTTCGATAAATAAAGGACTCAGGTAACTTACAGTGCCCGCTTTTGCTTATGTGGTCACCCAATTAAGTATTTAATAGGCTCATCGCTGCTAAACTTCGTTGGAGGTGCAGTCAGTGTTGACATGCCGTAAAACCATTTAATCATTCTTATGATAAGAGATTATAATTTATGCATGACGTAAATTTTACGCCCGAATATTAACTACGTGGCTTATTTATTTAGCAATAAAAAATCTGTGCATATTTGTCTTGATTCATTCAAGCATTGATTCTTTTGTGTTGTGTTGTCTATGTTCCCTTCTAAAGTTGATCGTATTTCGCGTGTGAGAGATTAAGTTAATGAGTATTTTACATAATCGACAGGTCCCAACAAGTCAGAAATACTGCAGTTGCTCTGTAAATTTCGGGAGGTAGTGCACAAAATCAAAAGACTTAAGACTCGTGATCTTTGTTAACTACACCAGTTCGCCCTGTCGTCTGGTGCTGTAGACTACGCCGACTACACCTTAATGGGACCACCAGTTTGCCGTGGGTGGCGACCCGTGATGCTTAAAGACAAAATCCTGGTGGCTGAGCAGTCAATATATGTGCTAGAAGGAGTTGGTTGAGGGTCATTATTCTGGGTATGACGTTAAACTGCATCTAATGGTGAGGTTCCAATTCGGAGCTTTGGGGAATGTGGAGTACCCATTCATCACCATTACCCCCAGGTCCACTCTGATCCGGAATGGTAGTACCCGTTAGGGTCTCATCTATGGGTTAAATAGATAAAGAAATGAGTTTACAAAATATGTGTTAAAAAAATGAAAAAATTGAATACTCAACAAGAATAAATAAAATACGTCTTCGGCATAAAATGACGCAATGGCTGACATGCCTTAAAATCCAACCAACCAACCAACCAACTATATCAGTTCTCAATGATGCCTAACTACTCGCTACAGTCTGTTAGGCGTGATTCTTTTCTTTTTATCTAGGTGTAATTTGTAATGGTTTCTGGATCTTTGCCGATTGGGATGAGTACAGCTGCCTTTTTTTTCTCAAGGCTAGAAAAAAGAAACAATAGTTTAAATACAAGTGTAACATAATAGATAGATAGATAGATAGATAGAGATAGAGAGAGAGAAAGAGAGAGAGAGAATGGAAAGAACCTGTAGGTTAGCGAGGAATTTTTTTAAGGATGAATCAGCACAACGCGACATGACGTTTTCTCATTGGTCGACGGGACGTCACGTGGCGAAGTAGGGGAGAGGAAGAGAGGGAGAGGTGAGAATGTTAGGAGAGTTTGTAAAGATGCGTTAACTGAGTGAGATGTGGGCTCTCTCTCAGGGTAGTTTTGACTTGGGGGCGGGGGGAATAAAAAAAATCTCATGAGAAAATATAAGTCACCTTGTGTTATTTCTAAAAACTATAAATGGCATAAGGGAAGATGTCCTCCAGTATACCAAATTGGTTTCCATACTCCAAACATCACAGAATTGTCAGTCAACTCAGCATCGGATCAGCAACCAGATTCGAGCCTCTCTGCGTAGCACAGAAAATGAGATAATAAAACGACGATTATTTCTATATGACACGTCATCACTCCATTCCGACATGAGAGCCATAATGTTACAAACGTCGATTTGGCACCGTGACCGTCGATTTTCCAACAAGGAAGCGTTTAACCTGGATTACTAAAATCTGTAACGTGGCATCTTAAAACACTAGACGAATAAGGGAGGAGACAGAGTAAAGATAAAAGTCATCCACCAAAAAAAAAAAGAAAAAAAAAAATGCCCCCCCCCAAAAAAAAAGAAAAAAAAGAAAGGAAAATAATTTAAATACAAGTTGGCAAAAAGATGTTTGAACTCATTTTTAATCCTAGTTTTAAATTTTAAGACCAAGGATTTTGGATTGAGATGGGGTTAAAAGTCAGGATTCTTTTTTTTAAGTATATTTTTTTTAAGTCGAAAAAATAGGAAAGGTACATAAGTTTGTTTTTTTTGGTTTTTGATTTTTTAATTAATCTTTAAAAAAAACTGATTTTCCCTCCCGACTAAAGTCTTTTTATACATTACTTGTCTTTTTGGGGTTTTATTTGTCTAAATAAAAAATAAAAAATCTTTCATCATGAATTCGAAAAAAGATATTCACATGGATACGTCTATGGCGTACCTTAATTATCTACAAGGTCGGATAAAAAGAAATTTCGAATTCTTCAAGCCTTGGCCCTGGGAAGTTTTATTTCATGATTTATATGGTCCTTCTTGTTTTTAGTCTCATCTGTATATATTTACTAACTTCACCACATGAGCAGGATGCAACACAAGGTCAATTTCTTAAGCGGAGTTTTACAGATTTTAATTCAATGTTTTCCTTCTCCTAGACTGGTTACCTAGCTACGGTTAAAGAACCCAGTCTGTCCTACTATTTACCCAGACTTGGAGGGAGAGTAGTTGGATGCATACCTTTCCCAAGAGTATTAGCGCTATGTGAAATGCCAGGATTTGAACTTGGGTCGACGAGTCCACTTCCTACGACTCTAACCATTACACCACGTACCTCCAACTATACTGTATGTCTGTGGGCATATTAGTAATTACCTTACGACATCGATATGTCTATCTGGTCAATTTTGATGACAAGTTCGTTGGATCTAGATTTATTGTGATTTTTATTTTATTTTCGGAAGTTGGCTCGCACTTCTTGATTCACACATACACACAGACACATACACAGAAACACATACGCACACACAAATTTATATTCATATATATGTGTGTGTGTGTGTGTGAGAGAGAGAGAGAGAGAGAGAGAGAGTGTGTGTGTGTGTGTGTACGAATGTAATCCCAAAAGTAAGGTCCCCATAGCAGTGTTTTTGTGTGGATATTGGTGACTGTTGTATTTGTTGTGCATATGCTCCTGCCTCTACGTACACCTTGCTGCCACGCCCAATTTTGGCTTGGTAGTCGTTGGATATTATCATAATAACGGAATTATTTGTTTCGTTTCTATTGATTTACCCCAAAGGTTTACATCTTAAATACCCATTACCTTTTAATAATTTCATCACACCCAAATACTATTGTCTCGACTGTCAATTAGTTGTCCTATGGCAATTAACTGCGATGGACATTACTCCAAGGAAGCATACGAAAATTCTAACGCTGCCCGAACACACTGGCAAGCTCTACAGAGAGATTACGGTGACCGAATCTCCATTGTTAATAGATATATTATCTATTAACAATGGAGATTCGGTCACCATTTGTCTGTAAACGAAACTACGTCACTGCTTACATCACAATACCGAAAATCGTCCATACATAGAATAAAGAACAACCCTGTAATCAGTTTTTAAAATTATTTTTTACTCTGGCACCTTTTTTTCAGTAACAAGAGGTAAAATAAAATGTTTACAAATAAATAAATACCTACTATTTTTTGTAAAATTCATGTGTAATATATATATATATATATATATATATATATATATATATATATATATTGCTAGTAATAATAATAACGGAATTATTCGTTTTGTTTCAATTGATTTGCACCAGGGTGTACATTTTAAATACCCAGTATCTTTTAAATCATTAAATTGACAGTTACACCTTTGTGCAAATTAATTAAAACAACCGCTTTAGTTTCCTTTCTTTGATCATGCGGTCAGTTGTAGACCCACTGGAGTGACAGGGTGTAATCGATTTCTATTTTTTATCAGATTAGTTCATTTGCAGTGGTGTGCAGTAATATGAATCGATTTTCGTGTGCATGATAAAATTTCTTTGATCTTGAAAAATATTGCGTCATCTGGGCTTGCATTAGATCTTTATCAAGCCCAGACACTATTGTCTCAACAGTCAATTAGTTGCCCTATGGCCATTGTCTGCGATGGACATGACTCACGAACACACTGGCAAGCTTTACAGAGAGATCTCAGATATTATAATAATAACAGAATTATTCGTTTTGTTTCAATTGATTTGCACAAAGGTTTACATCTTAAATACCCAGTATCTTTTAATAATTTGATCACACTCAGACACTATTGTCTCGACTGTCAATTAGTTGTCCTATGACCATTCTCTGTAATGGATATTATACCTAGTATATTTTACTAATTTATTTCCAGTTGTCTATTTTTGTCGGCAACGCTTTTTATCAGACCCATTCAATTATTTATTTAAAAAATCCGAAATTGAAAAATGTAGCATCGAGTTGATTAGATTTTAATTGGGTGATATCTTTGGTGTAACATTTGAGTAGAGAGGGTTAACGATTAAAGGGTCAGGAGTAAGGTTTCTGTGTCGGTTGTGGATTGTAGGAGAACTAATCTTTTAATTGCAAACGTTTTGAACCAGGCAGAACGGCAAATGGCGGAAGACTTACATAAACAGGGTTTTAATTGCAACGTGATTTGGAAATTAATGCATAAATTTATCTTCGATAACGTGACAAAAAGAGAAAGAAAGAAAGAAAGAAGAGATAGGGGTGTTTGATTTAAAGAAAGGAAGAAAGAAAAAAAAGAAAGAAAGAAGAGACAGGGAGGGCTCATGTGAAGAAAGAAAGGAAAAAAGAAAGAAAGAAAGACAGGAAAGGTTCACGAGAAGAAATAAACAAACAAACAAATAAACAAACAAACAAGAGACAGGGAGGATCCATGGGAAGAAAGGAAGATAGAAAGAAAGACAGAAAAAGAAAAGAAAGGAAAAGAACAGAAAGAAAGAAAGAAAGAATGAAAGAAAAAGGAAAGAAAGAAGGAAAGAAGAGACAGTGAAGGTTCATGTGAAGGAAGAAAGAAGGAAAGAATGAATAAATGAAAGAAACAAGAGACAAAGGTTTCCATGGGAAGAAAGAAAGAAAGAAAGAAAGAAAGAAAAAAAAAGAAAGAAAGATAAAATAGCGCCGTTTCATAGGAAATAGGGGAAAACAAACAAACAAAAAACAGATAGAGGATTCACGGAAAAAAAGAAAGAAAGAAAGAAAGAAAGAAAAAGAAAGAGAAGGTGATCTCATTGGCTTGAATTATGCTGTTTTTCTTTTCTTTCTTTTCTTTCCGGGTTAGCTCAGTCGGTAGAGCGTTCGGCTAGAAACCACAAGGTTCCTAGTTCGCTACCGGTCCCCGCCAACTCAGCGTTATGAGTAGCACAGGGATCTGTGCGGTAAAGTAAGGAGCTGATGGTAGGTGTGGCGCTCCACCTCAGATGCTAAAAACAATCTGCTTGGTCTAGGGCTATTGAAAAGGGGATAGACTCCCTCGCTGACTGGCTGATACCGACTTTAGGCCGCCCCGTCGACTTTACTTACTTTACTTTTATTTATTTTTTAAAAAATTTTTTTTGACAAATCTGGATCTATTCTTCTCAGATAGACTGATTGTATACAAAACTAAGAACAGACATAAATGATATAACAAAGGTCATTACGTCCGTTTTTCTTTTTTCCTATTTATCAAGAAGTCCTACAATTAAGCTTACAGATTTTTTTTTCAAATCAAAATACAATTATATCATAAGAAGGAATGGCGAATAAGCTCCGACGGATGACGTCATTAATTGTTAAAATGTGTCGCAGGCGGCATTGTCAGCGTTAAGTAAAGCCAGAAAAGCTTCCTTGTTTATTAACTTTATACACTACCATTGTTTTTTTTTTCTTTACTTTTTTACTCATTTCTAGCACAAACCACCAATAACAGAAATGGTCATAAATTCACTAAATCGTTCATTTTAAAAGCTGTTCTTTTTATTAATACTAACAACAAAAAGAAATGCGCCCTCCTGGCACAAGTATTTAAGTTTTGATATAATTAAATGTTACTAGCAGGACCTGTGGATATACCACAGTATGATAATTTAAATATTAATTGATAAACTTACGCATGGTATTGTGACGTAAGCAGTTGTGAAGTTTCGGAAACAGACAGACAGACACCGAATATCCATTATAATAAGATGTCATACAAATTTCAAAACCTTTATTATGGTCTGGTGACTAAACTTGTAGAAGTTTTTGGACAACAGAAAAGTAAATGCGAGGCTTTAAATTGCAACAAGAATACCATATCCCCAAGGGTCTGTAAAAGATACTAGAGGATTGTAAATCAGAGAGAGAACCCCAGCAATCCATACAACAGTGTCGCTAAGATCAGCTAAAATACTCAGAAGAGTCCTGGAGACCTGAGAGGACCTGTCACTCAGACTCCGGTTAAAGAACACCAGCTAACACTGGGGTGAAAAATTCGCTATAATAATTTTAAAAACAGCAGATATAACAAAAGGAGAACAAGACTAGGTATGACTGAGTGGGAAAGATGATCCACTGGTAATTGTTCAAGAGCCTGAAAAATGGTATATGCACAAACCAGAACCTATTCTACAAAATAAGACGCATATAATTCTCTGGGACTTTTAGATACAAACCAAATCCCGGACAGAAAACTAGACCTAGTATTAATTAACAGAAAGAAAATAACTTGTCGTGGATTAAATAGTCGTACTATTTAACCTATAGCTGAGGTGATGATTGAGTTCTTACCTTTCCTAAGTATATTAGTCCGAAAGTGAACGTAATAGCGCTACTGGGGTTCTAATTCATTAAGAAAATAATGTTTTACATACTATATGGTGTGGTTAATTTGCATACTGGTTTTAACAAAACCGGGTTTAATAAATAATTACTTTGTATTATTGATCTCTAATATTATTCTAATTTGCTTACTACGATGTCGCAGTCCAGCACGTTAGCCACTACACCACGGGGACTACTATCAATAAGCACAATGAAAAGGGTGAGGGGATAAGAGATAAAGGGGAAGGCAAAAACTATTGTGAAACGTAAAATAAGCGCCGCCCAGACATTTCCTCGTGACCGGTTAGGGACTGCTGTAGGCACCCTGACTTCACATTAGGAAATAGTCAGACAGTTTTTATTCTCTCTGAATTTGTTTCCCATATTTTCCTATATTTTCTATTTGTAATTATGAAGTTCTAATGCCTCACACAGACACCCCATTGTAGTTAGCGTCCTTGGCAATCTTCCTTACAACCGGTATCATATAGGTCATAGTGAATTTTGTTCCATTCATAAATGCGACTAAAAGAGACTGTCCCATTCGTCCACCCCTTTATCTATCTATCTATCTATCTATAGGTGGTACCAATAAAAATAAACAATACTATAACTGATCCGGATCAACTTACTGGGATCAAGTTGTAAAGAAAAGTTGATCCCTGCTTTGAAAAAGAACAGACGCTTTATGGTAGCTTTTTCCATCTAAATGATTTTACAAAATAGTGTTGCATACCTCTTTACTTACTTCTATTCTCTTCTGGCGTCTTTGACATCTTAAGTTCTTCTAGCGTCTCTTCTAACATCTCTTGACTTCGTCTTGGGGTCGGTTGCACTTAACTCATTTCTTCTTCTAGATCAGTCTTGATACCAAGACATTCACCAACTACAAAACCGTGTTATTTTCTTAAGCTTTTATTTACTTATTATTTTACTTAACTAAACATTTCATGTAACTAACATCTGACAAACATAGCGCGCGTATGCAGTTAAGGCAGGACATCTTCTCTGCCTGACGTCAAACTGAAACTGAGGACCCAACCAGGTCCCACGTGACTTCACGTATTTCGCGGGCTTTCTGTACTATTCCATGGAAATTCCCGCCCGTGATATGAAAAAGGCCATCTCTTTAGAAATACAGGGGATTGACAATAATCTTATGCAACCGCATAGATTATGTAACAATAGATCAGTTGAATCAGAAATTTACAATGAAATCCCAACCCTGTCGGCTGGGGCTTTAGAATATACCGACTTCATCTCAGCAGAGGGGTAAGACCCCCCCCCCTAATGGCACCATCTGTTGGCAGTGACTAGGCAGTCCATGACATGCAAGACTCCACTTTGGCCCTTAGACTAGGAAGGTCAAAGAGCTCTCTCCGATCAATCGGCTGTTCACGCCAAGCCCTAGCACCTATATGATTGTTCCAACCCTATTGTCCCTATGGCAAGCCCAACCCTTTTTATCATATATGTACTAGAAGGCGATGGCTGAGGTATGACGTTAAACTCTATCTGATGAAGTCCCAATTCTGGAACTCTGGAGAATGTGGAGTATCCCTTCATCACCATTACTCCCAGGTCAACTCT
>CM042139.1:57890475-57922975 GCA_023376005.1 Doryteuthis pealeii
CATTTGTTGGCAAGGTGATGGCTTTGGGGGGGGGGTTCTGGGGACGGAATCAAGATAGACTAGCTGGAAATGGGTTGGTTGGTTGGTTTGTTTTACAGTATATCAACCCTCTTTCATGTCATTTAATGCCGAATCAAGTCATTTTGATATCAAGTGACTGATTGTATCAGCTGGTGCTTAAGTGGTCACCCATCTAAATATTGAATAGGCTCATCGCTGCTTAACTTCGGTGATCGAGCAGGAGCCTATACTTTCAAAGTGACTTGACTGAATATCGGAAAAAACTATTAATGGACGGTACTATGCATGAGAATTAAGATAAATGAAGGAAAAAAATCAAGTCGAATTGCAGAGGGAAGCTGAGAACAGATGTTTTCTTGCTCCAGGATAACTCGCCCGTTCACACACTGCTCAGGTCCAGGTAGCTGAAGCAGCTGTAAGAAAGGTTCAAAGTTATATATATTGGATACATGACTCCGACGAAGGTTAACAGACAAAACATTTAATATAGTACAGCACATGGATATGACGAGATACAAAGTACATAGGTAAAAAACAAGTTACATGTAGACAGATAAATACACATTCATGAATGGTACAAGATATACAAAAAGTACAGACATGAGACTAGGGATAGTCCATGCTGTAAATAACTTACAGTAATGTAAGGGGGGCGGAGCCCCAACAAGAAGGGTTAGACCAAAATCTACCCCATGTGTCTCGTGGTTACTGGAACAGGAAAAGAGGCAGAAGGGTTTGAACCCGGCGCTTAAATACTGTATCCCCTAGCGGGCACCAGCAAACTAAGCCGGGCAGACAACTCTCCCAGGCAAATACGAAACTAACGCTACACAGCCAACTGTGGCTTTTTATTGCTTACCAGTCCCCTTTACTCTCCAGACATAGCTCCATATGGCTTTTTCAGTTTTCTAAATTCAAATCCCACCAACATGGTTCCCATTTGGAAAACAATGATGACGTCATATATGTTGTGAGGAAGGGTTTTTTTTTGGGGGGGGGGGCAGGATGCCATCTTCTTCGTTAATGAGATTGCAATACTCGAGCAGCGTTGGACCAAATGCGTTGGTTTCAAAGGGGACTATATTGAAATATAGTGAACGTGTCTTGCTTCTCCGACTCCTTTTTGAACGACACTATACAAAAACTATATAAATTCAATTACCGACGACTCTACAATTTAAGAATTATCCAATCAGTTATGATAATTTTTCTCCAATTTGTCTCTTAACATTCACAAAGATACTAACGTATATAAGGAGTAGTTAATCAAGATATATATATATATATATATATATATATATATATATATATATATATATATATATATATATATATAATATATAAAAGAGAGATTTTGGTATGTACGTGTCGACGTATAACTCCAAAACCGGAGGTCACTCTGATTTAAAATCTTGCATACACATTGATATCGTTCTAACTAAGAAACACTCCAAATTTGGTTATTGATTTTTACTGATTAAGGGATATAATTAATTAATCAAACAAAAATCAAACGATTTTTCGAAAGCCATAGCATAGCTGCTGCTGCTTGGTGTATCAACAGGGGCTCGCCTGACTGTTTATCAGCAGAAAGAAAGAAAGAAAGAAACAACGAAAATGTTAGCGACTCGCCTGGCTGTTTTAGCAACAGAAAGAAAGAAAGAAAGAAAGAAAGAAAGAAAGAAACAATGAAAATGTTAGCGACAAACTAAATTTTAACGTAAAATAAATTCGTTTTTTTTTTATAATCTTTCTAAATATTTATTTATATTTATCGTATGTTTTTGAAACTAACTTTTATTGTACAATGTACACTCACTTGTTGTCATGCACAAAAAATTGTAGAAAAATGAAAATTGTTTCAAAACACAAGTTTACGGTTACATTTTTTTAAAATAAGATTTTAAATGTCAATAAAAATCAGTCACCAGTATAGGGTTGTATAAATGTAAATTTTTAAAAATGATAAAACGAGTTGTTTTGTAATTAATACTAATGGTTTAAAAAAAAAAGTCTTAATAGTTTAGAGAACTAATGAAAACGTTTTAAAATGTAAGCAAAAATAGATATTGCATTCTCTTTATCGTTAAAAACTAGATTTGAATTGTCATGTAGAAAAAATTCAAAGAAATAAATTACAATGTATTTCTAACTTATTAAGCAATTAAAAACTGAATTTAAAATTGTCCCCAAATACTATTATTATTTTCAAACTGGAGTTTCAGTGAAACTTTTTGTGAAAAGAAGAGAAAATAATCTTGCTCAATATATAATTTGTACGAGTCTTTATCAATTGAATTATTTTTTATAGCGAGTTAGAAAAAAAATGATTTTGTTTCGGACAGCAAAAGTATGTTTTAACGAAAAATCAAATCTTATTCATATCGCAATCTTTTTATTCCTGTCTTTAAAATATTAATTTAGTTAGAAATGAAATGAAATAATCTGTCTTACAAATATTTATTTGGTAAGAAAGAGCGAAGTAAAAAACAATAATAAGCGCTTATTATTTATTAAATAAATAATAAGCGCTTATTGTTTAATAAATTTTATTTCGTTTATTTAATAAATATAATATAACTCAACTTTGTATATATACGAAAAAAATTAAAAACAAAAGAATTTCAGAAAGAAAAGCCTTTTACAAAAATAGGTAGTTAAATTATAACTACTTATTTCGTAACTAAGTAAACATAGTTGTATTCGTATTGTAATAAAAACAAAACAAAAATTATAATAAAAATACGATGTAGTTAACATTTCGTATATAAACAAAACAGTGTATGATATGTTCTTACCTTAAACATGAAATAAAAATGATTCTAATGTACGTAACTTGAATGAGAAAATGTGTTCTTTAATTTATCATAATTCTAATGATAAATAAATAGGTGGATTTTTTTTTAAATTAAGGGCGGACCTGAACTTTTGGAACACCCCTCTAAAAAATTTAAAAAAATTTTTTTTTTCTTCTTTCAATGGATTATTATTGATTGCACACCAATCTATCAGACTGTAAAAAAAAATTCAAAAAAGTTATTTATTTTTCGAGTTTTCAGGGATGCTCAGTTTCCCGTATAAGTTTATCGTAAATTGAACCCCCTTATCGGAACCGCTAAAAAGAAAATTTTATTTATTTATTTTTCCTTCAATGATTTATTATCGATTACACACCAATCTATCAGATTTTTCTGTTTTTTCCGTGTCACCTTAATTTTGACACCTTAGTGCAAATTCAGCCCAACTGTTAAGATAGAGCGTTTCCGATATGGGGGTTCGATTTACTATAAACTTATACGGGGAAATGAGCACCCCTGAAAACTCGAAAAATAAAGAACTTTTTAGAATTTTTTTTTACAATCTGATAGATTGGTGTGTAAACGATAATAATCCATTGAAGAAAAAGAAAAGAAATTACAAAGAAAATTTTTTTTTCAGCGGTTCCGATATGGGGGATCGGTTTACGATAAACTTATACGGGGAAATGAGCCCCCTGAAAACTCGAAAAATAAATAACTTTAAAAAAATTTTTTTTTTACAATCGGATAGATTGGTGTGCAATCGATAATAATCCGTTGAAAAAAAAATTAAAAACGAACATTTTAGAGGGCGTGGGGTTCCAAAAGTTCAGGTCCGCCAAATTAAGTCAACACTTTTTTCTCTCTCTCTCTTTTTTTACTAAAAACCGCCAGAAATGGTCTTTCGAATTTATCTCTGCTGAACTTGAAAAACGGTCGGAAAATTAGGGTGACCCAGAAAAACAGAACCCACAAAATTTGTAATAAAACTGTTAGTTTTAACTAGGTGGGTTTAGGTTAAGGTTGGGGTTTAGGGTTAGTTTAATGGGAAAATAAATAATTTGGGTTCTGTTTTTTTTGTTTTTTTTAGTCCGGTCATGGACCGGGTACTTTAGCTAGTATATATATAAAAGAGAGATTTTGGTATGTACGTGTCGACGTATAACAAAAAACGGGAGGTCACTCAGATTCAAAATCTTGCATACACATTGATATCGTTCTAACTAAGAAAAACTCAAAATTTGGTTATTGATTTTTACTGATTAAGGGATTTAATCGATTAATTAATCCCAAATCACCCAATTTGCGGAACTGTCCGTATATCAGCCCCTCCTGATAATAAAATATTGTCTCTGCCTGCTTATTGTTAAAGCGATAACAGCAGCGAAGTTTTGATTTTAATGAATTAATTTTGCAGTCTAAGCCGTTCAGCTCCGAATTTATGGCCTATTTATGGTCCAATCTTTAATAATTTTTATATCGTTAGAAAGATAAGAAAATACTCTTTCAAAATATGTAATTTGTGTGAGTTTTTATCAATTGAATCATCTTTTACAGCGAGTTAAAAAATTAAAAAATGGCTTCGAATAGCCACGCCGCCTATGATTATTGCGATACAAGCAGTGCAGTCTATACCAGTCAGATCGGAATCTCTTTCCTATTTAGGATCTAATATTTAAAATATTTATATCTTTAGTAATAAGATGAAATAGTCTTTCTGAATATGTAATTTGTATGTGTTTTTATAGATTTTTTTTTTTTTTTTACAGAGAGTTAAAAAAAAATACTACGTATAGCCGATAAATAGGCGACAATACGAATAAGGCAGCTCGGAATCTCTTACCTATTTAGGATCTAATCTTTAAAATATTTATATCTTTAGAAATAAGATGAAATAGTCTTTCTGAATATGTAATTTGTATGTGTTTTTATAGATTAAATTATTTTTTACAGCAAGTTTGTCCATATTCTTAAATTGTACAGTACACTCATTCTAATTTTTGTAATGCATAAAAATTGTAGAAAATCAAAATTTACGCTTTACAGTTACATTATTGAAAAAATATTTTAATCGTAAATAACAGTATCATGAAAATCAGTTTACGTCGTAACTACGGTTACATATTTGTATAAATTAAACTAAGATTTTCATTCGAATAAAATGACTTTTAATTCTTTAATTTATTTATTAATTTTTATTGTTAGAGTTTTAAAGGGTTAAAAATAACAATAAGATTGACGAAGGTCCTTAGAAACTGTTTTTCTTTTGGTTCGTTAACTAATTATTTTCTAAAACCACGATAAAAAAAACAAAAACAAAGGTTACTAATACGGACAAAATCCGGTGTTTTATCTTTAGTCGAAGGCCCGACTGGAGATAAGTAGTCAATTATTTGTAAGACGAAATTTATTTCAAGTATTTCCGACAATATCCAGTTATTGGAATATTTCAAGAATTTTTTATATGTAAGTACGAAAAATTGTAAGCGCTTTGTTTATCAAAATGACATGATTCGTTAGTAAATTACCCGAAAAGTTGATATCCCATAAAACAAAACAACTAACAACCAACATTTAAATTATTATTCAAAATACAATTCAAAATATTCCTCAGAATTTGCCTTACAAATTAAATTTTAAATTTTATGTATTTTACTCTTTATCGCTGAGTTTATAGTGCAACTTTTCAGTTCTGAAAAATTGGCATGTTTAAATAGAGATTTCATAGGTGACATGTGAACTTTTACGAAAATTGTTGTTTTGTAATTAATAAAAATTTTGTAATAAAACTAAATTTTAACTAGGGGGGTTTAGGGTTAGGGGTTAGGGTTAGTTTAATGGGAAAATAAATAAATAATGTGGGTTCCGTTCAAGCGGTTCCGATATGGGGGATCAATTTACTATAAACTTATACGAGGAAATGAGCACTCGTGAATACTCAAAAAATAAAGAACTTTTAAGAATTTTTTTTTTACAATCTGATAGATTGGTGTGTAATCGATAATAATCAACTGAAGGAAAAAGAATAGACGGGGAGGGGGGAGTCCAGATAATCAGGTCCACCAAAACGTTTTTAAACAATGTTTTTAAAATACTAGGTACCACCAATTTTACCCTGTGAAATTTAACACTATGAAACTTGCAGAAAAATTAATATTTTCTTGAAAATTTTTTTTCTATTTGAAAGAAAAAAACATTAAATAAACTCCTGATGATTTTTTTTTTTTTTTTCAGCTCACGGAAATAATGAAAATTATGATTGAAAAACAATGTTTTCATTTTTGCACTGTTAAATCAACTGAAATTTAACGTAGCTAAAAACAAGTTACGATAAGAGGTTTTTCTTTTTTAATTCTATGAAAAATCAATTAATTATAAATAATAACAAAATATTTCCGTTTTATTCAAGATGGCCTAAACTGATCAATTGGTGGTCCCTATAATACTATCTTAAGTTTTAGAAAAATAGATATTGCAATACGAAGAATTTAAATTTTCGATTCTCAGCTTCTTTTTAAACTCAACATGCAATTAAGAACTAAATGTGAATTGTTGTCATGTACAAAAAATTTTAAACAAAAACAAACAAATATACAAACGAATACTTTCAATTTGTTGTATAATAATATGAAATAATTTTAAACTATAAAACAGAAAATACAAATCCTGAAATATACAAATTCTCAATGATTTTAGTTTCAAGAATTATTTTCCTCTTACCCCCTCTCTAACTACTGTCTTCCACTTTCTCTCTCACTCCGTGGTGATCCAAATTTCATTTTAGTCCGGTCATGGACCGGGTACTTTAGCTAGTATATATATATATATATATATATATATATATATATATATAGAGAGAGAGAGAGAGAGAGAGAGAGAGCGGAGTGACAGGTAATATTTAAGTAAGAGACGAGTCAGTTTTTAACTTAATTGCAAATTACGACTAATTAGAACCAATTAAAATGGATATTTTCAAACATAACTCAGTCACAGAACTAAGGAATATGATGGCATGTAATTTGTGTCATTAAACTAAATAGGAAAAAGGTATTTAGCAAACAATCATTGATTAACTCAGCTTTGGTATTATGATATATATATATATATATATATATATATATATATATTATATATATATATTAGCAGGACCTGTGGATATACCACAGTATGATAATTTAATTATTACAACGTTTGATATGCTTATTTAAGAGCTATTACGAAATAGTTCAATATGTAAAAAGTATAATAATCTCGATTTAATTTTCTCACACTATTTTTTCTTTCTTTCATCTTTTTATTATGTTTGATTGAAACAGACTAGTGTTATCGCTTCCGCGTGCTAACCCTGTCTCCCTCTGTCTGTATCTCTGTCTCTGTCTGTCTGTCTGTCTCTCCATTTCTCTTTCTTTCTTCCTTCCTTTCTTTCTTTCTTATTATATTTTTCTGTGTAGCGTGTCATTTCTCTTGCCTTTTTTATAATAAAAACGGAATGGTCCACTATTTAGCTGAGGTGATGACACTCATAAGAAATAAGAATTCGGCGCATAAGCGACACCAGATAATCAGGATTTACATTTTTGCATTTCATTTTGGACAATTTGGACGGTCTCATTTTGAAGCAGAGGGTGTTGTAAGATGATAACGGTCGGAAGATTAAGGAACACGAGTATTAATATATATGATAAAATAATAATTGTTACGATTTATGTGGCCATCCTTTGCTGAGGTTTAAACTACGTGACCTCGTCTATACATTTAAGTGGTGTATTGCAGCACGGCTTATATCACCAAAATATTCCAACAATAATAATATGATATGTAGATATATATATATAAATTCATTGGAGTTAGTTATGCTATTGTTTCTGAATTTATTTTACTGGTTGGGTAAATCTCACTCTGTAGCAAATAGTGTTTCTTTTTGGGGGAGGATGGAGGTTCTTAGATGGGACAGCTTAGTTAGAAAAATGCAGGAATTTGGTTGGTCGCTAGAAAAGGCAATCTGAAATGGAATTATAAAATCTGAAAATTCCTTGCCTAAACGCCATAATGTTCTTTTCAAAGATTTTTAAAAAATGTTTTCCTGATATCATCTCCTTGAGCCGTTCTGTTTCGTTCCGTTAATGCTCTATTTCTCTCTTTCTAATTCTCTTCCTCTCTTTCTCTAATCATCTATCTATCTATTTCTAATTCTTTTTCTCTCTTTCTAATTTTCTCTCTCTCTCTCTCTCTCTCTCTCTCTCTCTCTCTCTCTCTCTCTCTCTCTCTCTCTCTCTCTCTCTCTAATTCTCTCTCTTTCTATCTAATTCTCTCTAATTCTCTTTCTCTATTTCTCTCTATACTTCTATCTATCTAATTCTTTTTCTTTCTCTCATTTTTCTCTTTAATTTTCTCTCTCTCTCTCTCTCTCTCTCTCTCTCTCTCTCTCTCTCTCTCTCTCTCTCTCTCTCTCTATCTCTCTATCTCTCTCTCTCTCTCTCATCTCTCTCAACAAATTTTTCAAATTATCTATAGTGATCACAGCATTTGTCATCAGAAATAACTAGCGATTTGAACGAAGATGTTATTAAAAAAAATAATCTAATATCAAAGGCAGCTTTAATTTTGCTTTGTTTTCAATATGTCCCCTCATTCCATGAAAATTAACAAGACTGCATTTAATTTATTGAATTAATAGACGACACAAACAAAGACAACCGACAGAGTTAAAACGAATTGAAGACTTAAAAAGTATCCATGGTTGTCTCAAACTGCCAAAGGCCTCAAATCATCACAAAATTCACGCACACTGAAGTTTGCTGTTTTTGTATGTTTTTTTTTTCTTTTTTATCTTCTTTTTTTTTTTAATTAATAGCGCGTCTTTGTCTTGAGAAAAATATTCTTTTTAGCAATAATTCGTCGTTTGTAGACGTCGCCAATGAAGTTTTAAGACAGGATCTGGGGAGTTCGGAGGCCAAATATTGGGACTGGTGTAGTCGTAAAAATTCGCCGACAACCATTTTTGACTTTTCCCAGAGGTGTGACAGGGGGCCGAATCCTGCTGCCATACATATGGCCTACCATTGGCTCACCTTGTTATCGAGTGTTATTACTACAGTGTTTAGCAACTCTACGTAGGCATCTAAATTCAACCTGATACTCTTTCTGCAGATTTTCGAGAAATGCTGCTGTCCGAACGCAATCAAATTGTCTGTTATGGTGCTTTCTTCCAACCACAGCCTCGCAGTCTCCATTGCAATTCTCCAGTTCATGTCTGATTGTTTTTACAGTGTTCAGGGAGCATTGGGCAGCAACCATAATCTCCTTATTTTGATGGCCGGTGCAGATTATCATGATACAGGTTATTCTCTTCCATGATTCAGGTGGGTTCCAGTCACCCATTCTATCTGTCATCACGTATATGAATGAAAAAAGGTACAAGCTTTTAAATGATGCGTAGTGTGCGTCAATTCCTCCAAACTCCGGAGAAAAATAACCATATGTCAAATTTCTCCCGAACACCCTATATTTTTTTTTATATAATGGAGATAGAATGCATTTTTGTCTGAAGCCGAAACTACGTCACGGCTTACGTCACAGATTCCACAATAATCTTAAGCATTTATTAATGAGAACCTAATTTATAATCAATATAATCTATACATAAAATAAGTAGTAGAAAATTAGTTTATATACATTATGAAATTGTCGTTGTAACATCTGCTTGTCTAGGCGTTTTTTAACGAATCTTTCAATAAATGCATGTTTAGATATATTCATGTTTACATAGTTATTTTTATTTGTATTTGTATTTATAATTATTTAATGTATAAAGTTTTGCAAGAAATTTATCTATAAACAAGATACAGCTAATTATTCATAGCTTACGTTAAATCATTACTTAAGGTATTTTGCCCGTGACTGCTTCCGTTTTCGTTACCGTAAAAATACGGTAAAAAAACATTTTTGTTTGATAGAGTTATTAAGTTATAAGAAGTTATTATTTTTTTACCCATTCATTTAATTAAAATACAATTTATAGAATTGTGTAAAAATATTTATATTTAAATCTTTTTTCTTCGCATTATTTCGGTTTGTTTATTTTTTTAAAACCGGTGAAAAACAAAAAAATGACCCCTCTATTCTTATGTACCTGTTAATATATTTCATTAAACTTGACTAAACTAAATGTTTGTTGACGTTTGAAAGCAATTTATGGAAAATAGTGATGGATTTCGAGTTGTTGATGAATTTTTAAACTAACATTCGTTCAATTTTAATAAAATTTTGGAGAATTAAGTAATTTAACAAAGATATTTTCAAAACAAAACATTGTTTTCAAGAACTCAGTTGATGCATTTTAGGTAAGTAATTGATTTTAAAAAATGTTATTGTCATGTGAGTTTGTTATTTAATTTATTCTTCAATTCTTTCAGTTTAGATTTATTAAAAGTTTTATTTTATTTAAGGAAGGAAAATAAGTTATTTGCGGAGATATATTTCTTTCGGATTTGATTTCTAAAATGTGACATGGACGTAGACGGAAAAGTTTTGTTTATTTGGCGGACCTGAACTTTTGGAACCCCACCTCTAAAATTTTTGTTTTTAATTTTTGTTATTTTTCTTCAATGGATTATTATCGATTACACACCAATCTATCAGATTGTAAAGAAAAAAATTCTAAAGAGTTTCTTATTTTTCGTGTTTTCAGGGGTGCTCATTTCCCGATATAAGTTTATCGTAAATCGATCCCCCATATCGGAACCGCTTAAAAAAACTTTTTCTTTGGAATTTTTTTTCTTTTTCTTCAATGGATTATTATCGTTTACACACCAATCTATCAGATTGTAAAAAAAATTCTAAAAAGTTATTTATTTATTGAGTTTTTAGGAGTGCTCATTTCCCCGTATAAGTTTATAGTAAAACGATCCCCCATATCGGAACCGCTCTATCTTAACAGTTGGGCTGAATTTGCACTAAGGTGTCAAAAAAGCCCCCCTGAAAACTCGAAAAATAAATAACTTTTAAAAAATTTTTTTTTTACAATCGGATAGATTGGTGTGCAATCGATAATAATCCGTTGAAAAAAAAATTAAAAACGAACATTTTAGAGGGCGTGGGGTTCCAAAAGTTCAGGTCCGCCTAATTAAGTCAACACTTTTTTCTCTCTCTCTCTTTTTTTACTAAAAACCGCCAGAAATGGTCTTTCGAATTTATCTCTGCTGAACTTGAAAAACGGTCGGAAAATTAGGGTGACCCAGAAAAACAGAACCCACAAATTTTGTAATAAAACTGTTAATTTTAACTAGGGGGTAGGGTTTGGGGTTAGGGGTTAGTGTTGGGGTTTAAGGTTAGTTTATTGGGAAAATAAATAAATAATTTCGGTTCTGTTTTTTCTGGGCCACCCTAACTTTGACACCTCTGCGCAAGTTCAGTTCGAGCGGTTCCGATATAAAAATATTTTGGCATTGTTGTTTTTTATTACTTTAATTGATTTATCAATTTTACTTGGATACTCCCACTCCCCTCAGGCTATAATTTTCAAAAGTTTATTTTTACACCGCCCGAAGGGTGGTTTTGTTTTACTAGTATATATAATAAAGTTAAACTTATTGAGTCAGATTCTTACCCTGATGAGCTACTAAGCGAAACTATTAGTAGGTATATCCGACGCATTAGGTTTAACTTTATCATTTTCTCTACATAAGTATTGAGCACTTTTTTACATTTTAGCTTTCTTCTTTTAGCCAAGTGTTAATCGATTATTTACGGTTGGTGTGACCCTCTTGGTCTTTTCTTTTTTTCATTTTTTTTCCAGGTGAAGTTTGGTTGTATATTTTACTAACAAACTATTTGCCGGTTTTTTTCTTACCACAAGGGTTTACTAATAAGATTAGTATATTATATATATATATATATAATATAATGATATTAATATATATATATATATATAATATATATATATATATATATATATATATAAATATCATTTTATTGATCTTATATATTAATATATGAATATATCTATGTATATATATATGTGTGTATATGTGTATGTATATATATATGTGTGTGTGTGTATTTATATATGTATGAACATATATTTATTATATGCGTGTGTTTATAATATATATATATATATATATTATATATATATATATATATATATATATACTAGCAAAATTACCCGATCCATGACCGGACGAAAAAATTTTAGGAACACCAGGGGATTCTTAAATATAAATTTTTTTTTTAAATCACTGAAGATTTATGTATTACAGTGTTTATTTTAGGGATTTTTTTTAAACATTGTAAAAAAATCTTTAAATGTAATCCTGAATTTTTTAGCTTTTAGAAATAATTTTATGTCATAATATTAACATTTTTTTACGTAGAATTCAGAAGACGTTTTTTTTTTTATAATAAAAAAAATCCCGTATGGAAACTTCAAAAAATCTTTTGATATAATTATTCAGACTATTATCTTTATTGAAAAAAAATTATAAATCGTTTTTTTATCAGGTTATTTTTTTATTAATTAAGGTTGTTTTTAATTACATATTGCTTAAAAAAAAATTTTTAAAAACCAAATTACTATACATTTAATGTTAATTTGTTTTTTGTTGTTTATTTTTTTAAGCAATACGTAATTAAAAACAACCTTAATCCCCTAAAACCGCAACCCAATTCGCAAAAACTTAATTCATAGACTGTAATTAAACTTTCATTGGGGACCACCAAAGAAATTTTCCGTTTTAATTTTCCGACCGTTGTGCAAGTTCAGCCTTTCATTTTTAAATTTCAGTTGATTTAACGGTACGAAAATGTAAATATTGTTTTCGTTCATAATTTTCATATCTACAATAATCTTCAAAATTTTTGGACCATTCAAAAGAAATATTTAAAAAAAAAACCTGATGATTTTTTAAAAATTCAGCTTACGGAAATAATGAAAATTATTTAATTACGTATTGCTTAAAAAAATAAACAACAAAAAACAAATTAACATTAAATGTATAGTAATTTGGGGTTTTTTGTTGTTGTTATTATATAATATTATTATAAATATAAAAATATGTATATTTTATAGTATATAAATTATACTTAATATACTAAATACTGATACCAAAACTAGATCTCTTACTTGCACTATTGTTTAAGGAAATAACATCAAATATCGCCTATTAAAATGCACTAAAAGTCCTCCTTTTTGTAAAATTTAGCCTAGAAATCGGTTTGAAAATATAGCAATTTCAATATTTAAAACAGAAAAGCTTGTCATTTTAAACGAAATGAATGAAATATTATAACTAGAATTCAATTTTGAAATATATCCCCCATCACAATCGACACATCCGATATGTTGCTTTTTACATAATGATTAAGCTGTAACAGTGATAACACTAAAAGATTGAAATCTATTTCCTCAAAAAAAGCAGTTTTGAAGAAAAATATTGTGTGGCAATTCTTTATGTTAATTTGCAACTTTTGCCACATGGGAGACGTTACAGTTCCAAAATCGACCTATCCTAATATACAGACCTCTGTTGGTAATTTTTTAACGGATAAACATTACAAGATCATTTAATGATTTTTTTCCTCAATATGGAATTATTCCATAATATTTTCGTCATCATGGCCTAGAAAAATGAAACACTATTATTTTAGATAAGTGTGTCATAGCCTACCCGTGGGGAACGGATGGGCTAAATACCTACATACAGAATGTTTCAGATAAGTTGATCTACTTTCGTAAGCTAATAAAGTAAAGTCGGCAGAGTGGTCTATTGTCTGTATCAGACGAACAGTGAGGGAGTCTATACCCTTTTCGCTAGACCAGGGAAATTGCTTTTGTGTCTTGGTAGAGCAACATACCTAACATCAGCTCCCCTCTTTACCGCTCAAATCCAAACTGCTACTCATGCGCTGGGTTGGTATCGAACCCGGAGCCTTGTGGTTTTGAGGCGGATGCTCTACTAACAGAGCTAAACCGCACATGATTTCAATTATTCCTATGTAATGGTAATGATTTGAACGCTGTTATATGCTTTGAAGTAATTGTTCCTATTTGATAATAATATATATATATATATATATATATATATATATATTATAATAATGGTACACAGTAATAACCTACTCGAGTTTCACCATAAGGATCTTCAGGGTTAAATCCACTGAATTAATCAAGATATTGATTTAATTGCAGTTGATTGCATGTGTGTATTTTTTTGCTCTACTTACGTATTGAGCACTTTATATTTGTTATATCGCTGTCTGATCATTGTGAAACTTGCATCAACTAACCATTGTGACCATTTTCACCGGTGAGCCACCTTTTCCACAAATACCATATATATATATATATATATATATATATATATATATATATATGGCAGGATCAGCACAACAAGAAACTCAGTGCGGTTTTCGCTCAGGTAGAGGCATAGTAGAAATGACTTTATGTCTTCGACAGGCTCAGGAGAAGGCTCGAGAGCAAAACAAAGACTTATTCATAGTTTTTGTGGATTTCACAAAAGCCTTTGACACTGTGTCCCGGACTGCTCTGTGGAAAGTGTTGTCAAAATTCGGAGTCCCAAATAAGATGCTTCAGATCATCATCTCTTTGCATGAAGGAATGAGGGCTTCTGTGAGATCATGTAGCGAGCAATCCAGTACCTTTTCTGTCTCAAACGGTACTAAGCAAGGCTGTGTTCTTGCTCCACTTCTATTTGCATTATTTTTTTCTGCCATGCTCGAGAAAGCATTCTCAGATCTAAGCGAAGGAATAAATGTTGAATTTAGAACAAGTGGTGGCCTATACAATCAACAACGTTTTAAAGCTAGGTCAAACATTTCCATGTAGCTAGTACGTGATCTTCTCTTTGCAGACGATGCCACTCTATTAGCACACAGCCTAAAAGACATCCAGACCATCATCGATAAATTCTCTGAGACATCAAAAGCATTTGGACTTACAATCAGTATTAAAAAAAACTGAACTACTGTACCAGCCCGCAGCTTGCAATCCACATCTTGTAAATCCATCTGTCTTCATTGATGGAAAAGCATTGAAGATTGTTGACACATTTAAATATCTTGGATCAACAGTCACATCTGATGGGAAAATGGACAAAGAAATCCATTCCAGAATAGGTAAAGCTAGCACTGCATTCGGCAATCTGAAACATCGTTTATTTTAGTACCAAAGATGTATCTCTTAAAATAAAAATTAACATCTACAGAGCAGTCGTGCTTTCTACTTTACTGTATGGTGCTGAA
The DNA here is from genome assembly GCA_023376005.1 of Doryteuthis pealeii. Lineage (NCBI taxonomy): Eukaryota > Metazoa > Mollusca > Cephalopoda > Myopsida > Loliginidae > Doryteuthis > Doryteuthis pealeii. The sequence continues at coordinate 57,905,556 of CM042139.1, forward strand.
ACTTGGACATTTTACCGCAAGCACATAAACCAACTTGACGCATTTCACATGCGTTGTCTTCGTGTCATTTGCGGTATAAAATGGGATGACAAAGTAAAAAATAGCACAATTTTAAAAAGATGTGATATTGCTGGCATTGAAACCCTACTAGCCAAGATTCAACTTAGGTGGGCTGGTCACGTTGTCCGTATGAATGAAAACAGGCTTCCAAAGAAGTTTTTATACGGGCAACTACCAAATGCTAAGCGTTCCATTGGACGTCCTCTCTTACGCTACAAGGACAAATTGAAGGACAGTAACCCAGTATGCATATTCCGGTTAGGGGAAGACGATTCCCTTGCTTGCCACAGATTTTCCACCGACTCAGTGACAAGTTGGCCAAAAGCGGTTGATGATGGAGACGCCTTTTAGATTTTCGCCAGAGCCCCTTTGGCCGGATTGTGGCCCTAATACCACTGGGTGCCAAACCTGCCTGCCTTGGGTGACCTTATCAGGAACTAAAATTCCCGACGGCATGACTCTGACACTACCAAGTCTACACGGCCCTGCCACGATGAGGACGGGTTAGAAATAATGTGCTAAATGAACATTGAACAAAGAGCTTCCTCCACCTTTTTTACAGGTCTTATTTTTTTTATTCTGCAGAGTGTCTAGTCACCATCCTCATATGACAAAATATATGGGCTTACCGGTTTAGTCGTTGATGATCCGATTATGAAAGAGGTAGTACTGGGTTACAAAGAAAGGACGCTTGTTGATAGCGAAAGTGTGGAAATATCGGTGGCAATTGTATTACGCTGCCTATTCCAGATATCAAGAATGTTCTCTCAATGTACTGTAACCATTAAATACCAGAATGAGAGGTATAGTTAATTGATCAAGAAAAGTATTTCGCTGAGATTCTTTTCTGTGCTTTTCCATTGTAATAGTTATTTCATTCAAATTTTTTTCCATGTCGGATTGGACTTCAACTATATCCAAGAATGCTGAATATATCCAGATCTTAAATGGAAATTTAAAAAATAAACGTGTATTAAATATATATTCAATTAATTTTCTTAGCAAATTGCATTAACAAAAAAATCGACTTGGTGAGGATCGGTATCGAACCCGGAAACTTGTGTTTCTTGGGCGGATGCTCTGCCAAAATCTAGTAGCATGATGAATTCTTGTGCAAATGATCTTAAATTGTAACGACATGCGCAAAAACAAATCAAAGTTCTATGTTTAATGTTTCTTGGAAAACAATTAAACATTAAAGATAGAATTTTAAGTTGTTTTTATAAATTTGCCACGGGATCTCCTCAGGTTTTTGAATTCAAAGTTTTTCCTTCTTCTAGACCGGTTGTTTTACCATAGCTAGCTAGCCCACTCAGCCCTACAATTTTACCCAGAGCTTATATATATATATATATATATATATGTGTGTGTGCTTAATTGGAGTCGTACCTAATTTTGAAAATTAATTAATTAATAATGAATTAGGCGGGAATACCTATTAAATGTATGGCTAAACAAATCGAGAAAAATCAATCTCTGTATGTACATTTCGGTCTATTAGGCCTCATCAGCAGAGCTATAGATCGGAAGACCGCCCTGTGCGTGATTTGAAACCGGACTGCCAAGCTGACAGGCCGATCCCATAACCTCTACACTAAACGGACTTCCGATCTATAGCTCTGCTGATGAGGCCTAATAGGCCGAAATGTACATACAGAGATTGATTTTTCTCGATTTGTTTAGCCATACATTTAATAGGTATTCCCGCCTAATTCATTATTAATTAATTAATTTTCAAAATTAGGTACGACTCCAATTAAGCACTTATTCTCCCAAAAATTATCGGCAAAAAGCCATTCAAAACAAACCGTGTTTACATATATATATATATATATATATATATATATTATATATATATATATATAAACTTTATCACTGTATTTTATGGATTAAAATGCTTTTGTCGTTAAACTTTAATGCTGATAAAATATATATATATATATATATATATATATATATATATAATACATATATATATATATATATATATATATATATACATATACATATATATATATATTATATATACATATATATATATATATATATATATATATATATATATATATATATATATATATATACATATACATATATATATATATATATATATATATATACATATATATATATATATATATATATATATATATGTGTGTGTGTGTGTGTGTGTGTGTGTGTGTGTGTATGTGTGCACGCGCGTGTGTGTGGAGAAATGTAGACAAACACGGATGGTACAAAGGATGAATATTTATTCTTGGTTGCATTCATTTTATCATTCCGTTATATATATATATATATATATATATATATATATATATACATATACATATATATATATATATATATATATATATATATATACATATACATATATATATATATATATATATATATATATACATATACATATATATATATATATATATATATATACATATATATATATATATATATATATATATGTGTGTGTGTGTGTGTGTATGTGTGCACGCGCGTGTGTGTGGAGAAATGTAGACAAACACGGATGGTACAAAGGATGAATATTTATTCTTGGTTGCATTCATTTTATCATTCCGTTATATATATATATATATATAATATATATATATATATATATATATATAATGCATATATATATCGCTTGGCAAGTTGTTTCTGATGGTACCGCCAAGTGTTAAATTCGCGTAGTTATTCGGTTTTAGAACGCAAATCGGCAATTAACAGAAGAGTATAGTGAGTCGTGCATGGAAGACAAAAAGTGGTGTAGAAAGTTTGTTACGACGTCGTGGTCCAAAGCTTCCTCATCGACAGCTGGGAGGACATGAACTTTCAAAAATTGCCAGGGTACCGACAAAAATGCATCAGCCGAAATGGCGATTATGTAGAAAGATAGATACAAATGATGAAACTTTCAAATGATGTAAGAATCATTAACAATAAAAAATAAACGTTTCTGTGATTTCTAAATATTTTGGGGACCTTACCTTTGGGATTACCCTCGTGTATTTCTCTCTCTCTATCCCCTCTCTCCCCTCTCCCCTCTCTCTCTCTCTCTCTCTCTCTCTCTCTCTCTCTCTCTCTCTCTCTCTCTCTCATTTTCTATTTCATAAACAATAAATGTTTCTGTGATTTCTAAATATTTTGGAGACCTTACATTTGGGATGACCCTCGTATATATTTGTGTGTGTGTGTGTCTCTCTCTCTCTCTCTCTCTCTCTCTCTCTCTCACACACACACACACACACACACACACACACATTTTCTATCTTCAGTAGAGCAACATTCTATATTTCCATGAATCATTAAGTTTAGTGACATTATATATGTTATTATTTCTAATAAGCGTTTCGAGCTGTGAGAATCTTTACTTGCCAGCGTCTTCCTTCTCCCCCCGCCATTTTTTTTCTGTTGTCCAAAAAACATTATAAATAACTCTCCTATCCTTATCAGTTGCCAAAATCTGTTTGACACTCTCCGAATGGCCGGCTTCGCGTTGTCTCCCGCCATTATTAATGTTGATTAGCGATTATAACAATGACTAAAACATTAGACACTATTAATGCAGACACAACATTATCTTGGGAATCTTCACTCCTCTTTTTTTTTTCTTTTTTCTTCCAGTCAATTAAGCTATTAAGTTATTAACTGCTACAAGCATATCATCGTTGACTTTTGAACGGAGTTTTTCTATGTAAATGTCAAGCCATTGGTACGAAGGAAGTAAGATATCTCTCTCTCTCTCTCTCTCTCTCTCTCTCTCTCTCTCTCTCTCTCTCTCTCTCTCTCTCTCTCTCTCTCTCTCTCTCTCTCTCTCTCTCTCTCTCTCTCTCTCTCTCTCTCTCTCTCTCTCTCTCTCTCTCTCTCTCTCTCTCTCTCTCTCTCTCTCTCTCTCTCTCTCTCTCTCTCTCTCTCTCTCTCTCTCTCTCTCTCTCTCTCTCTCTCTCTCTCTCTCTCTCTCTCTCTCTCTCTCTCTCTCTCTCTCTCTCTCTCTCTCTCTCTCTCTCTCTCTCTCTCTCTCTCTCTCTCTCTCTCTCTCTCTCTCTCTCTCTCTCTCTCTCTCTCTCTCTCTCTCTCTCTCTCTCTCTCTCTCTCTCTCTCTCAAAATTGTATATGCAAATGATCTGTTCGAAAAATATCAATTCTGTATGAGATGGACTATTTTCTTTATCTATGCTGTTCTTTGTTCGTATCTTTTCAGTCGTGTGTCCTCCGACCTTCCGCCGCGTCGCCGGGACTTAATTCGACTGAATCCTTCCACAGAAAATCTGACACACAGACACAAATCACCCGACCCTCACCCCGAAAAAAAGGGGTATCCTCTGTATGACATTAAACTGCATCCGGTAAGGAGAATATGCTGACTGTGTTCCCTTGATAGGGGTAAGACACCATCCCAGAAACAGTAGCACCCTGGGTGTGACACGAAACTGCATCCGATTGTGAAGCTCAAGTTCGAGACCTCTAAGAAGTGTGAACTACCCCTTCGTTGATTTTACTCCCTGGTCCACTCTGACCCAAAGTGGTAGTACCATTTAGGGTCCCATCTTTGAGTCAAATAAATGTTTCGAAAATTATTGGTACTACATAAGAATATCTGAAACCATACAATTGTGCAAATTATTTATATTATAAAGTAATACTTGATACCATATAACTATGTACAAACAAATGATTATTATTATTTCGCTCCATGATAGTTTTTCAGATTTTCCATAGTCGGTGGTTCACGGGAGTCTGAGTGACAACAAGTCTACTCAGATCTCCAGGAATTTTCCAAGAATTCTAGCCGATCTTAACGATGCTGTTATTTGGGTAGTCTCGATTTTTAAAATTTCCAATTCACTCAGACTCTTATCCAAATCCTTCGGGACTGTTCCAAGGGCCTCAATTACAATTGGTGCGACCTTTACCTCTGTGTTCCACAGTTTTCTCAGTTTTCTAGCAAGGTCCAAGTATTTGTCTATCTTTTCTTTTTATTTCACTTTCACTCGGTGATCCGCCAAGTCGGTAAAATCCACGTCTTGTTAATTGACTCTAGGTCTGGCTTTCTGGTCGGGATATTTATGCGTCTCGTTCTCCAGGTCAGATTCCGGTTTGTGCATATACTATTTAGTTAGCATAGTGAAAATTGAATTTCTTGCACAATTCCCAATGGATCACCTTTCCTACCCAGTCGTGCCTAGTCTTGTACTCCCTTTGAGCTAGTTTGCTCCATTCACTTATTATATGATTAACGATTTCGTCTTTGTCTCCACACATTCTACACTTGCTATTCTGTTGTCTATTTTTGTTTTTATATAGTTTGTTCTTGTGCTGCAATTATAAAAGATTATACTTGTGCTTGTCCATATGTTACAACTGGTTTTTTTTTCTGGATGCTACAATTAGTTTGTTTTGTTTGTTTTGTTTTGTTTTATTTTGCTATTTTTAGTGTATTCTTCGAATGATCGAATTGTCGTATCTACACACTCTTCAATGCTGGCGAAACTTCTTCCGCCTTCTTTTCTTGACATATACAGTTTGTCTGTGTCGTCTCTCGGGTGTAATGCCTTGTGCTCTGTTTCCTTTCCCTTTGGTCCATATGTCGGAGTTCCTCTCGTGTCCATTTTAAGAATGGTCCAGAGTATCTTACTATGGGAACAGCTTATTATTATTATTGTTCACTCCTTTTGAATTTTTCACATCAGCGTTAGCTGATGGTCTTTCACTGGAGTCTGAGTGACAACAAGTCTCCTCAGGTCTCCAGGACTCTTCTGAGTATTTTGTCAGATTGCAGCAGTGCAGTATTCTGGATGGTCTCATTTCTTCCTCCGATTTCCAGATTTTCCAAGCTTTTTTCCAAGCTTTTTGGGACCGTTCCAAGTGCACCAACTACAATTGGTATCACTTAGACTTTCATATTCCATAACTTTTTCAGTATTCTAGCAAGGTCCAGGTATTTTATTATTATTATTATTATTATTATTATTATTATTATTATTATTATTAACTCCTTTTGAGTTTTCACATCAGCATTAGCTGATGGTCTTTCACTGGAGTCTGAGTAACAGCAAGTCTCCTCAGGTCTCCAAGACTCTTCTGAGTATTCTGGCAGATTGCAGCAGTGCAGTGTTCTGAATGGTTTCAATCCTTCCTTTGATATCCAAACTTTCCAAACCCTTTTCTAATCCTTTTGGGACTGTTCCAAGTGCACGAACCACAATTGGTATCACTTTCACGTTCCATAACTTTTTCAGTTCTCTGGCAAGGTCCAGATATTTGTCCATTTTTTCATTTTCCTTCAGCTTCACCCTGTGATCTGCTTGGCACTGCAAAATCCACCAGTTGACAAGTTCTTTCTTTTTTGTTTATCAACACTAGGTCTGGTCTTCTTGCTGGGAATTATTATTATTATTATTATTATTTCAATACTCGTGTTCCTTAATTGTACGACCGTTATTATCTTGCAACACCCTCTGGTTAAAAAAAAAATCCTCCAAGATGATAAATGTAAATCATAATTATCTTCAGTTTTTACTATAAAGAAATAAAGTGAAGTAAAAGGAATGCTACACAGAAAAATATAATAAGAAAGAAAGAAATTAGGGGGAAGATAGAGAAAGGGTATGAGCACATGGAAGCGATAACGCTAATCTGTTTATTAAATGAAGGAAAGAAAGAAAAAAAAGCGAAAGAGAGTTATATCAAGATTAGTATACTTTTTATATATAGAAGTATTTTGCAATAGCTCTTAAGTAAACATATCAAACGTAGTAATAATTAAATTATTATAATCTGATATGTCCACAGGTCCTGCTAGTTATCATAATTGCTCTATCACATATATTGAGCACTCACCTAATAATGCTGTATATATTGGCATACTACTGTCGCATTAAGTGAGATAGTGTTAACCATACACTGTGGTAATATATATATATATATATATATATATATATATATATATATATATATATATATATATTCTCTCGGTATGTCTATCTATATAGATATCGGTCTCGTAGAAATCTAGTTCGTCTATTTACTTATGTTTATAAGAGAAACATTGCGGTTCATTTCTAAAGAGAAATGTATATGCAGGGCATAAAACCAATGTTGGAATTTATCGGAGAAAAAATTCTGGCGTTAATAAAATAAAATAAAATAAAATGAAATGAAATAAAACAAAACAAAATAGAAGTTTCCCTGGAAAACATGAAAGTAAACATAAACGTGACATTACAACAAACAAACTTTATTACCTGCAGGGCGTATAAGTCTTTCCTTTCTTCGCCTCCTCTTCCTCCTCATCCTCCTACCCATTTCACACATTCTTTTATCTTTCTTTCTTTCTTTCTTTCTTTCTTTCTCACCTTTTCTCTTTCTCTCCCCCTCTCTCTATCTCTTTCTCCCTCTCTCTCTCTCTCTCTCTCTCTCTCTCTCTCTCTCTCTCTCTCTCTCTCTCTCTCTCTCCCTCCCTCACACCCACGAGCTAGCCTTAAGGGATCGCAAAACGTCTCGCTGTTTTCTCTTGTCTACAATCTTTTGATGTGAACGTTAGGCATCAACGTATATCAACCTCGATCCATAATTTCGTTTAGAAGACACACAGAAGAAAAAAAATCATATATATATATATATATATATATATATATATATATATATAGAGAGAGAGAGAGAGAGAGAGAGAGAGAGAGAGAGAAAATTTAACTTAAAGTTAAGCGTAATAAATATTTTTATGCGACACTAAAAAAATTACCACGATTGAATACAAAATATATACTTATATAGTTTTTTAACAATCTATTAAACAAATTTTAGTTTGACATATTTAAATTTATTACACACAATTGACTACACTTTGTTCTTTTATTTTTTGAAACGTCTTACTCTCTCAGGCGCTCCCTAGAATTTGGCGCCCTGTGTGACTTCGCGTGTTGCTTTAAACTTAGCTGGCACTGAGGATGCTAGTCTGAATAATTCGGAGAATTTTGATGGCAATTTTTGATAAAGTTATTAAACCGAAGCAGGACTTCATTTATTTTATCTATTCTTTTCTTTTCTTTTTTACATGTCAGTAGGGGGGGGGGGGGGCTAGAACAACAAAAAATAGGGGTCATATATAAACAGGATCACTTGTCACGAATCAGTCAGTTAATCATCTTTATCTTTATCAGTGACAAGAGAAAATTAATTCCATTCCATTTTATTCTCATGATATTTTGAGCGGAGTGATAGATATTATCTACATGACCTAAACACATTTTTTTTACATCGCTACGCGTGGAAAAATAGTTCTAATCACTCCTCGTTTCAAAGATTGGCATTCCAAACAGTTTTAACAAGATTTTGATATTTGAGACATTTCTTTGTGGTTGACGCTAGGGGAATATATCTATTGAGTTCCAAAGGCAAATATATCCTTAAAATATCCATTTGTCGTGCGATTTCTTATTATATCATTCCCATTTTCCATCTTTCATCTTCACTTTGTGTGCTTCCACCAAAACCCTTTTTCGAAATCTCATGCTACTTCAATAAACTCTTAATATTTTCGAGCCAGCTGAGAGTAGCGATATTTTCAATCTATACAAATTACATTTTCTGACAAGACACATTATGAACACTTTCAAAAATGCACTTACCTACTTTCTTCTACTGAGAAAACCGGACTAATTTAGATATAGCCGACCAATAATTCGTTCGAAATAGATTTGCTTATTGTAATGTTTATTAAACTATTTTTGGTTAAATCGAACTTAACGGACTTAAATTCTACCATCGTATGTTACCTCGCCGAAAGGAATAAAATACCAAAAATCAGGGAATTAACCAAATTTAATGAAATTTTCAGTGTTGATATATTAATGAATAAGAGATATAATGCACCAGTTATTTTATTTAAAACCCTTTTACAATTTTTCAGGTTAGTTAACTTTGAACCACGTATATTTGAGAATCTATGTTACGCCTCAAAGATACGTGGTTCAAAGTTAACTGACCTGAAAAAATGTAAAAGTTTTTTTTTTTAAATAACTGGTGCATTATATCTTTTATTTATTAATATATCAACACTGAAATTTTCATTAAATTTGGTTAATTCCCTGAATTTTCTTTATTTTTTCTTTCTTTCGGCGGGATGACATACTATGGTGGAATTTAGGTCCGTTAAGTTCGATCTAACTCTATTTTTCATTTGTACACAAATCGGAGAGTAAAAAAGCGAGCTTTGTATGGTGGTTGCCTACCTTGTTGTCATGTACTAGCTGAGGGATCCGTCTACGCCGGGAAAGATTGGTTTGGTTTGTTTTGTTTTACGGCATATCAACCTCAGTGGGTCATTTAACGCCGATAAAATTTTGAAATAAATCAATTTTTAATGGATACTCAATAGTAATCGTGATGAAGAGGTGCTCCACATTCTCCAAACCTCTAGAACTGGAACCTCACCATTAGATAGAGTTTAACATCATTCCCAGGACATGAAGACCCTCAGCCACCGCCTTCTAGAACCCATATGATGTAAAGGGTTGGGGCTTGCCATTAGGGCAATAGGGTTGGGACAATCATATAGTTACTAGCGCTTGACATGACCAGCCGATTGATCGGAGGAGGCCTCTCTCCGCCCGCCTGTCTAGCCTAAGTAATGGACTAAATGGAGTGTTGTATGTTATGGACTGCTCATCCACTAGGTTTCCGTCCGAAAGCATCACGAGTCGCCACCCACAGCCAACAGGTGGCTCTATTGGGGGGGGGGTTCTTATCCCTCAGCAGAAGTGCAGTCGGTGTATTCTAAAGCCCCGGTCGACAGGGTTGGTCGGGTAAGAGGTCGAACCTTTAATCACAGTAATTTATTATGTTTACTAGTAAAAAATATGCACCCCCGGGTGCAAGTATTTAAGTTTTAATGTAATAAAATATTATATTAAATTAGAAAGGCATATGAAACTCAATAAGAATGCAGATAAAAAGATTTGAAACAGAGGGGACCGGTATCGAAACAGATTTGAAATAGATGGCGAGGGCCGGTGTCGATTTTTTAATAGAAAAAATAATTAGGTTTAAAAAAATTGAGTTAAAAAGTTGAGTTAAAAAAATCTTAAATAGCCATCAATTATAAATAAAACAAAGCGTTTGCGGCATAAAATAACCCAACAAGTGTTGACATGGCGTAAAATTCTACCAGCCAACCAAATCCAACCTATGCAGAGAGACATTTGATATGTTAATGTACATTATGTAGGCATTTGATTTAAACCAAATTTACATTATCGGGAATAATTCCGGGTTTGAACCCATATCGACCAGACCCTGTACCTGGTGACATCAAGATCCTTTTCACCTGACCCCACCCCGCCCGGATGTCCTCGATGACCTTTTGGTTCGGCTACATAAGGTCATCATGACTGTAGCGCCTATTCATTGAATACAAACGGCGATTTTGATCCCGTTTACAAATTACTGAAATGTAAAGAATGTTCAATTCCCCTATTTTCCAAGTCACTTGGTACAGATCTATTGACGTTAAGATTTTGTAAACGTAAATATGTACCCGACGACCCGGAACAGCAATATGTATATTTATATATTTGATTTTACGTGTCAAATTTGGATCACTCAGCAACGTGAAATTCAGAGTCGTGAATTTTTGTCCTGTTTTATTCTATTCTATAGCTGAAAATAATGTGATATTGCCCTGAATTTTTGCGCATAGAACACTGTATTTTACTTATTAAAAAAGCTTTTACCCTAGATTTTTAATAAGTATATATATATATCATAATTATACTATTAATGTTGTTGGCATCCTTCCGTCTACTAAAGACGATGGTGGAGTGTCCACTTTTCTTTTTTTATTATCTGCAACTGCGTGAGTGGTTGAACAGACCAATTTTTGAATGACAATCTCTGGTGCAGTGACTGCAAACAAACAGTGATGCTTGCTGTTGTCTCTCCTTCTTTCTGGCTCTCTTTTCTGTGGCGACTTTTTTCCTCTCTTTTTCACTCCTTTTCGTTTCTTGTTTGACGAGGAGGCACCAGGTCGCACGGTCTTCTGCACAAGTCTCCCATGTGTTGGTGTTGTCTTCATGTCTCTTTTGCAGACGTCTTTTAAGCGCAGGCGTGGTCTCCCTACTGGTCTGGTGCCCTCTGCTAATTCGCCATACAGTAGGTCTTTGGGGATGCGGCCTTTGTCCATCCTTCTGACATGACCAAGCCAACACAGGCGTCTCTCGCAGATGATGGCGGGCATGCTGTTCACGTTTGCTCGTTCCAGCTCGATTGTGTAGAATGAGACGTAGGCGTCTGAGGTGGAAATTGTCCAGTTTCCTCTCGTGGCATGAGCATGTGATCAATCATAATTATACTATCATATGATATAGTATATTATAATTATACCATTAATCTGAATAATTCAATCTAGTTCGCTTAAGGTAGATTTTATGAAGGCGCCACTATATATCTATATATTTATATAGAATGTTGAGCTATTAAATATACAAGGTTTTGTGTCTTATCTTTTATTAGTTTATTTACTGGGGAAAAAAGTGAAAATCCTCTGAGTGTGCTAAATGTTGCCAGGATAGCTCAGTCGGTAGAGCGTTCGCCTAGAAACCACAAGGTTCCTAGTTCGATACCAGTCCTCGCCAACTCAGCGTATGAGTAGCACAGGGATATGTGCGGTAAAGTAAGGAGCTGATGGTAGGTGTGGCGCTCCACCTCAGATGCCAAAACAATCTCCTTGGTCTAGCGCAAGTGAAAAGGGGATAGACTCCCTCGCTGATTGGCTGATACCGACTTTAGGCCGCCTCGAACACTTTACTTTACTTTATATATTATATATATATATATATATATATATATATATATATATATATATATATATATATATGAGTGTGTGTGAGGGTGTGTGTGTGTGAGTGTAACCGTGACAAAGCAAAAATAGTATATCATATCGATATATTTATCAAACTAATTACAGTTCAAATAGTCTTAGAGAATAAAACAATTTACACTCAAATTTGCAACTGAATGATAATGTTGCGCATCTGCGTTGAACGTCAATTCCCAATGGCTAAAATTCTCAATATAACGGAGTTAATCCTAATTGGTTATCGTCTTAGGAAATGGACACAGCTTCAAACCCTCAACGAGTCTGGTAGAATTTCCCACTCCGCTTAAAAACTGACCTTGTGTCGGATCTTGCTCGGGTGGAGAGATTTGGTAAATATACACGCATACACACACGCACAAGCACACAAACACGTATGGACACACGCACACATACACACACACACACACACACACACACATATATATATATATATATATATATGCATATATATATAATAAATAAGTAATCCACAGACACGTGTTTCGAGGTTTCACCTCTCTTCAGTGTGGTTATACCTTGACAGGTACCCTTTTCTCATATATATATATATATATATATATATATAATATATATATATATATATTGTAGATAATATGGGTGCTATATTTCTAAGCACATATAATGGTAAATATCATTGATACAACGTTTATATTTGAGTTTAGGTAGCGTGGATATGGAGTCAACACCTAGTTACTGACAGTTTCTCGCCTATGCGATCCTGATACTGAAGATATCATAGGCAAGAAAATGTCAGTAACCAGGTGTTTACTCCATGCCACGCTAATTTAACTGAAATATATATATATATATATATATATATATATATATATATATATATATATATATATGTATATTAAAATGAATAGTGTATGTAGTGTATGTTCAATTAAAAACTAAAAACGATAATGTCAGTTTAAAAATTAAAACAGCAGTAAAAACTGTAGAAAATGAAACTGGTCAATACCCACCCACCCCAAACAAACAAAAAACTTGTCGACAAATACAATATCAAAATGTGAAAAAAAGGATCACCCACCCTGCAACTTTAAGTTTCACGAAGGTCGATTATAAGATGGAATATAGATGTTATAATAATGGTAATAACCTACTCGAGTTCCACCATAAGGATATTCAGGGTTAAATCCACTGGATTAATCAAGAATCGCAAAAAATACACACGTGCAATCGACTGCAATTAATCAACATCTTCATTAATCCAGTGGATTTAACCCTGAAGATCCTTATGGTGAAACTCGAGTAGGTTATTACTGTGTACCATTATTATAATAAATTTTCTCTACTCACGTATTGAGCACTTTATATTTGTTATATCGCTGTCCTATCATTGTGAAACTTGCATAAACTAACCATTGTGACCATTTTCACCGGTAAGTCACCTTTTCCACAAATACCATATATATATATATATATATATATATATATATAATTAGGTTTGAGGTTTGGAATTATTCTAAGCAGGTCTTTTAATATCGAAATATTAAAATTGGTATAGTCCATTATGAGAGCTCAATGCACAATAATTGGGGAATTATATACAGAGCAATACATTTTGCAAATAATACGATTAAATACCGGTCATATTAAGAGTTATGAATTTATTTCTACCGATATTAACCGGGTTCATAAGACTGTTTCCCACTATATATTCATCAGTCAGAACCTCTAACTACGGGGCTATGCGTACGAGGATATATGCTATTTAGCATATACATCTTAATTAGCACATATATCGGAAATATATTCTTATACTTATTCGCATAAAATTATATGTTAATAAGCATACATACATATTTATATATGTGTATGTTAATTATATATAATTATATACATTATAATTTATAAATAAAGACGCCTAAAAAGAAGGAAAGGTTTTGTGTTCGTTAATAAACGCAAGTAACGAGTACAGACAAGAAGAAATCGCAAGAAACAAATGGTTCCAGACCAAATAAGAACAGAGATGAAGGACCAGAAGACCCACCCACCTTATCCCAGCAAGAAGACCAGACCTAGTGTTGATTAACAAAAAAGAAAGAACTTATCAACAGGTGGATATTGCAGTTACAGCAGATCACAGGGTGAAGCTGATTGAAAACGAAAATATGGACATATACCTGGACCTTGCCAAAGTGATACCAATTGTAGTTGGTGCACTTGGAACGGTCTCAAAATGCTTGGAAAAAAGACCGGAAAATCAGGAAATCAGAGGAAGAATTGAGACCATCCAAAATCAGGAAATCCAGAGGAAGAATTGAGACCATCTGTACTGCTGCAATCTGCCAGAATTCTCAGAAGAGTCCTGGAGACCTGAGGAGACTTGTTGTCACTCAGACTCCAGGGAAATACCATCAGCTAATGCTGGTGTGAAAACTAATAATAATGATAATAATAATGGACATTGAGCTACAGACAGATCCCCAAAACCCGGCTAGGAAACCAGACCTAGTGTTAATTAATAATTATTAAAAAAATTGTCATCTCGTTGATTTTGCCGTCCCAGCGGATCACAGGGTGAAAGTGAAAGAAAATGAAAAGATAAATACCCAGATCTGGTCAGTGAGCTGAAAAGGCTGTGGAACAGGATGATAAAGACCGTACCAATTGTAATTGGGGCCCTTGGAACGGTCCAATATTTATTTTTACCGGCACCGCGTGCGTATTCTTGCTCATCTCTGATGAAAACGCATAACCAGTGGTGGAGACAAGGTGTACAAATTGTAGTTTTATAGCTGAAAACCTGCTCTATCTAATTGTGTAATTATGCACCCGGTATCTATTATAGTTTCAGAGGCAGTATTTTTGGAGCGCTCCTCTCATTTTTAACGAGCACAGGAGGGACAATTAAATCAATCATTATCGCTGTTCTTCGTGTAATTACAACAGAGTCAGATCAATGTTTAATAATTGATAATTGTGCAGATTTGAAACTGTTCACGTCGAGGACGATATCGCATAGCCTGTGTGTATATTGCTTCTGGGTTATAAAATTGCGAAATAAAACGAAAATGGGAATAGATATGCAAATAAATTCCTGTTCGTCGATGTTAGGTAACTAACTTAAATCCATTTTGGTGAGATAAGACGATTAAATGATGAACATAAAAAGAGAAAGTGAAACAAAAGCTGAGAATTATTTGTGCGAAAAATGATAAGATGTTCGGGAGCGACGGTAAGTGGAACAACATTAAAAGATGAAATCAAGGGACACAATTGAAAGAGAGTAGCGGGGAAAATATCATTAATAAATACCAAAATACATACGAAATATATATATATATATATATATATATATATATATATATATATATATACACGCCTCCATATATATATATATATATATATATATATATATAGCCCTGCTGATGAGGCCTAATAGGCCGAAATGTACATACAGAGATTGATTTTTCTCGATTTGTTTAGCCATCATATAAATAGGCATTCCTGCCTAATTAATTAATTAATAATTAATTAATTTTCAAAATTAGGTAGGACTCCAATTAAGCACATATTCTCCCAAAAATTGTCGGCAAAAAGCCATATCCAAAGGCATCGTGTTTACAACTTATCATATATATATATATATATATATCGAAAATCGATGAGAGAGTTCATAATATATATATATAGGTAGATAGATAGATAGATATAAATGAATATTGCTTATCAACTTTGTTCTTGTGAACTTGGGGGGGGGATATCATGAAGCATAGGAAATGAACAAGCGAACAAAAACAAAAAAACAAAACAAAAAACAGAGTTTCAATATCCAGCCGTTGTTGTCTCTGGTTCGATTTATTCATTCCACTATTTCGGGTGACCTTCACCCTTTATCAAGGTATTAACTAGACATAAAACTGGGGGATTTTACATCAGAAGAACTCAACGAAGTATTAAAGAAACTAAAAAGTAGAAAAGCAGCAGGCCTTGACGAAATACCTCCAGAGGTATGGAAGATGGGAAGTTCAACGACATACTGCTTAGGCTATGCAAGGCTGTATATAGACAAAATAGAATAGATAAATGGACAAAAGGATGCACCCTCCCATTCCCAAAAAAGGGAGACGTAGGAATCGCTAAAAACTACAGAGGCATAACTCTTACTGCTATTGCAGCTAAGATATATAATGCCCTTCTTCTTAATCGCATCCGACCTGAAATAGAGAAAATCCTTAGGAAAAACCAAAACGGATTTCGCAGAAATAGACCCACAACCTCTCAAATCCTGACTATACGACGAATCATAGAAGGGGTTCGAGCAAAAAACCTAGAGGCAACGCTACTAGTCGTAGATTTTTCTAAGGCATTTGATTCCATACACTGAGGGAAAATGGAACAAATACTACTAGTATATGGTCTCCCCAAAGAAACTGTTGCCGCCATAATGATACTCTACAAAGACACTAAAGCACTGGTACGCTCACCTGATGGCGACACAGATTTCTTTGACACCACTGCTGGGGTCCTGCAGGGAGATACTTTAGCACCATATATATTTATAATATGCCTTGACTACGTACTCCGAACTTCACTTGATACCATAAAAGAAAAAGGTTTCACACTAAGAAAGGCAAGAAGCAGGCGATACCCCGCACAAACTGTCACAGATGTAGACTATGCTGATGACCTCGCACTTCTTGCAGATACAACGGCACAGCCTGAGACACTACTACACAGCCTGAAGGAGGCAGCAAAGAACGTCGGCCTTTATGTGAACTCTGATAAAACTGAGTTCATGAGCTTCAAAAAGCAAGGAGACATCACCACACTTGACGGCAAGCCTCTTAAATCAGTAGAAAAATTCACATACCTAGGTAGTAATATCTCATCCACAGAAAGTGATGTTAACACTCGAATTGGAAAGGCATGGTTGGCCACTAACAAATTATCAGTCATATGGAAATCCGATCTACCCGACAAGCTAAACAGACGATTCTTCCAGGCTGTGGTTGTGTCGGTACTGCTGTATGGCTGTACCACCTGGGCCATAACGAAGCGCCTTGAGAATAAGCTAGATGGGAGCAGCACGGGAATGCTGCTAGCGGTCCTGAATAAGTCGTGGAAGCAGCACCCCACAATCTCACAAACCATACGAGTAAGACGGGCTAGACATCCAGGACAATGCTGGAGAAGCAAGGACGAGCTCGTAAGCGACGTACTACTGTGGAGGCCGGCACATGGGCACGCGAATGTGGGCTGCCCAGCCAGGACCTACATTGACCAACTATGTAGAGATGCTGGCTGCTGCGCGGAGAAGCTCCCAGAATCGATGAATGATAGGGAAGGTTGGCGAGAGATCGTCATGGATATCCGTGCTACTTGCGCGACATGATGATGATGATATGATATCTGTGATTAGAAAAGTGAAAACAAACAAATGCGAGAAAAAAATTGATGTGAAACGATTTGGCGTTGTTTAGCCGTTATTTTTATTTTGAAAAAATATATATATATAAGTAAAAGGGAATAA
>CM042139.1:57947975-57960475 GCA_023376005.1 Doryteuthis pealeii
CTTACCTCTAGATTATCTTTGGTGTTGCACGGTGTTTTGTTGGTCACTCGCTCTACCGTGCATCACACATAATGGTCAAGGGGATTGCATTCTGGGGAGTTAGGCGGTCAGATATTAGGAGGTGAAGTGGTGGCAGAAATTTTCTCACGGCCAGCACTGAGTTCCCTTGCTTGTATGGCATGGCACTGAGACCTGTTGCCAGAGGAAGGATCTTCCAGTATTCAATACAGCACTTTTTGCTGGCTTCTGTGTTGTGCCATGTGGAGAGATGAATAGAGGCATAACGTCACCATCGCTAGTGACCACCCCAAACACCCCAAACACCATGATGTGGACAGGGATTTTAGTTTCTAGTACATATTGGGACATATTGTGGGGACAGATATTCATCTGCTAATCAAAATATTTTTCATCCTTTCAAGCCAGGTGAATTGTTTTTTTGTTTTTTTGTTTTTTTCAATTTCATTTAGAAAAAGTAATTTCTCGTATCCAACTAGACGAACCGCGAACTCTTTAGGTTCTTGTTCTTATAGTGGTTCATGTTGATATTCATTCGGTTTAACTCAGTCAGTAGAGCATTCCTATTTTGGTTCAAAATTCAATTCTGTTGCTCTCGTACACAAATACGCACGAACATTCTCCTCAGGCACACGTAAATATACGGGCGGTTAGACCAGGGAGATTATTTTTGTGTTTGAGATGGAACGCCACACCCACCACCTAAAGCCAAGCTGTGCTACTCATGCGCTGATTTGGCGATGCTCTACTGACTGAGCTAAACCGTATGAATATCACAATGAACAATTATTGGAACATTCAATTTGCATGTCTTTGTATAAGTACAGGGTGTGTAATAAATGACACAAACATAGGGATAATAGGGTACAATTTTCACCCGAGTAAAGTTCATGAATTGGGGCGAGGTCAGGGTTCAAGTAAGCCCCTTAAATGTTGAGATCTGACTTAAGTTTCATTCAATATATAGATCTACATTTGTTAGATAAGTCAAGTCCTTAAATTATGATATGTTACTTCAGAGTTTAAACCTATATTGGCCTGTATGTAAATAACCCCCGAAAATTCTAATATTTAGTTTAGGATTCAAGCTTAGATTGACCTGCATATAACTTAACCATTAAACTTTTGATGTGTTAATTCAATCCAACGGTTCTTCAGTGATTTCGACATCTGTTTTTGGCAATAATTTATCTCATCTGAGATGCATTCGGTTTCAGTAATCCTATATATATATATATATACCCAACCGATCGGATTTCAATTCCGGCTGTAGGTAGCTTACAAAATGTCTAGCCACACTGAGGAGACTTGATAAGTCGAAACACGTGTCTGTAGATGACCCTATATATATATATATATATATATATATATATATATATATATATATATATATATAGAGAGAGAGAGAGAGAGAGAGAGAGAGAGAATATGGGTATTATAATTCTAACCAGACAGTGCTTAATATCATTTTAGAGCGTTTAAGGTAGCGTGGACATGGAGTCAACACCTGGTTGCTGACAGTTTCTCGCCTATGTGATCTTTAGATTGTCTGAAGACACAGCCCTAATGCTAATGCCAAGTACTTTGGTCCCAATAGGTGGGGACATAAGCATTTATGTAAATAAAATAACCGATGCATTATAAAATTAATTGATTAATAAGTAAACACTGAACATTTTTATTTCGAATAATTCTCTGATTTTTGCCAATTTTTTGTTTATTAATCAGAATTAGTGAATTTTTACTGTAAATAATATATATATATATATGGCAACCATAGTTTTAGAATATTTATTTTGAACAACAAAAACAATTACATTGAAATTAAATATAAACATGTGAGTCATTTTTCTGTACTTAGTGTATCTAATGTTTTTGTTATTGATTTCTAAAAAGAAAGTGTTATAAGTGTTTTCAACTTTTAATAACGTGTTTTGTTTTTACGTACGTAACATTTGTTTTCTGTTATAATTCTTGTGAATTTAATCTTTAAAATGTATTTAAAATAAATTTTGTTTGTAATTTTATACTGATGCTCATTATGTTATATTTTCTGACTAAAACTAAAATTTAACTTTGAATAATCGATTTAATTAATTTTAATTCGTTTTAAGTGAAAAAGACCGTGTTTTTAGTAATTTCTAATATATATATATATATATATATATATATATATATATATATATCCAGTTGTCTAGCCAGTATACATTTAGAATGTTTGTCTGATATATAAAGACACATCATAGATATATAAAAACATAACTTCTTATTAGAATCTTAAAAACTATAAAAAGGTTTTCTAACATATATATATATATATATATATATATATATATATATATATATATTATTTACCCAACCCCTCTGCACGAGTAGAATGCAACACAAACTAAATTTCTTAAGCGGGGTTTTCCTTGTCCTTAACTGGTTACCAGGCCAAGGTTAAAGAAACAATTCTGTCCTACTATTTACCCATAGCTGGAGGAAGAGTAGATGGATGCATACCTTTCCCAATGGTATTAGCGATATGCGAAATGCAATGAACCTCGTCCAGGATTTGAACTTGTGTCGAAGAGTCCATTTCCTATTACTCTAAACATTACACCACGCGCCTCCATCTCTCAATAAGATGTAAGACTGATTCTTAAACATGGTAAAAGAGAACACAACAATACCTGAAAAGAAAATATCATTAAACAATTCAAAATCCATACTATTTCACTTAGAGACAGCTTGGACTTTTAACAAGGGAAAAGGGGATTATTCGATATATATTTACCTAACCCCACGAGCAGGATGTGACACAAGGTCAATTCCTTAAGCAGGGTTTAACAGTTTTGAATTCAGAGTTTTCCTTCTACTAGACTGGTTGCTTAACCAATGTTAAAGAGCCCAGTCTGCCCTACTATTTACTAGAATAGTTGAATTCATATCTTTCCCAAGATTATTATTGCTATGTGAAATGCAAACAACTGCGTCCAGGATTTGAACTCGTCTCGTCGTGTCCGTTTCATACGACGTTAACCATTACACCACCACGTGTATCCATTATTCATTAGGGATTATTCGATATGTCTATGTTTTAACTTGGATATCAGAGATAAGTTACGATTTTTGACGCCATTTTAGGCATTTTAGTTCCACTGTTATATTGAGTTTCAGTGGATATTGCTTATGGCTTACAGTTTGATGGATTCCTTGAAGTAGAAATATTGTAGTTTCAGTTTACTCCCTATCTGTTAATCTGTAGTATTCCTTCCGGGGGGGGGGAATTCATCCTACAACTGATTTTAGGACAATTTATAAACGACCTTAAATACATTTTTGTCATTTTCTCATTGGTCAATCCAGCTACTTGGAATAGTCTATAAATATAAGCGTTGACCTTTTGTACAGCTTATGCCTAAAAATAATCCAACACAGAGAAATAATAGGAAGAAACATAACGAGTATTAAGGATAGGAGAAAAGGCTTATAAAGCAAAGATACAAGGTGAACAGAGTAATTACCAATTGCTAGGTTTAATTAACAAGTCCACTGAGATCTCGTTGTTTCTCTCTTCCGAGGTTTCGTCTGATATTATTCACTGGAAAAACAGACGATTCCATTCTCATTATTTAGGTACTATATGACAGTCTATAAGTTTAAATAGTACTGAGATATTTGAATCGGTGATTATAAAACTTGTCATCTGGATTGAGCAATATAATTAAGTTGAATGACACGGACCTTTATAGAGATGATGAATTATTACTATAAAGGCCTTGTCAACGGAGCGAGGAATATGCTGACTGTATCCCAAAAAGGGATAAGATCCGAAAAGGAAGTGACATAAGACGGTATCAGGGGAGTGTGTAGTACGTCTTCAGTGCTATTACACCCAAGTCCACTCTGACCTCGAGTGGTAGAATCTGTGCAGGTCCCAAGTAGGGATCAAATATATATTTTTAAGAATTATTAAATCTCATCTAATGATTGCATATTTTTAAGGACATGAAACTGGTATTAATGAGACTGTCACGAAAGGGTGAGTAAATATTCGTTCATTTTACGTTTTACCCTATTCTACTGACTAGTATTGAGCACTTTTCTAATTCATTAAAAATGATTTGTAGAACGATTTGTTCATATATATATATATATATATAATATATTATATATATATATATATATATATATATATATTGTTAAATAATGCATTTTCTGTCTGCAAGTCTTGTCCTTTGTTTTTTCATATTGCCGGATTATTTTTTAATATCTAGCGAGAATTGGCTGATGTATTCGCCATATATAGACCGAGTACTTTCTGCCCTATCATGGGCCATCTTCAAGGTATTTTAACCGTACAACAATGGGATATTCCATTTACCATTATATAGGTTGTGTTTATTATTGTTGTTGTTGTTATATTATAGAAACACAATCATGTAAACAACGATTAAAAATCTTAGAAGCAGTTCATATTAGACACAAAAATCCAAAACTAAACAAAATAAACTTTGATAATAGCACCAACATTCTAAAGCCTAATATTTACTATAAGAGCTTATTGATCGGAACGTGCACGACGCCACTCAGCAATAGCCTAAACAGCATACATTTCACAGCCATTTTTCTTAGATCAAATTGACAACAATAAACTGAATAGAACAATATCAAGATAGAATCGCGAATAAGCGACCAACTACCAAGACAATAACTTGTAAACCAACTACACACACCCTCTACTTATGAGAACAGTTGGGTAACAGTGGAACACGCGCCATGCCTATATCCCGATTGTCTGTACGTGTTAAACGATCTGGCAATACCGAGACACGTACCTCAAACTAACCCTTCGAAACGATGGGCCCGAAGATCCCGAAAATAGGACTAGAAAACGTTCTACGTCGGCGTCACTCGAACCGCAACTTTCTAATACTATAGGCGACACTCTTGATCAAGCCTCTAATCTTCCGGTTAGCTCGATAATTACAGACAACAAATAATGCCGACAAATGATGAAAAACGATACACAGTGACCACGAGCTTGCCAGACAGAGAAATTATGTGCCTGCCGATCTATTTAACAATCATATTGCCCTTACAACGGACATAATAAATGCTCGCCCTATAGATACACAACTAACCTGATATGCAGACATACGTTGAGATCGAGCACCCGCTTGAGCTAGCCACACGCGGTGGGCTATGTCTACGGGCAGGATTTAGCATACGTCTGAGACTATATAACTAGCCGCCCTAGATACCTGATATTAAAATAATATTAGTCAGGTCTTCACCTCGGCAACCTATTATAGCCTACTACCAACATAAAGAATACAGGCGTCCGACATATCATTAATACGCGTATTAGACGACACTCCGATGAGAGAGCCCGACTCACCCGACACGAGACGACGATTGAGAGATTCAGTCAGACCATATTCTCTTGTCCATCGTTGTCATTACCAGTCTCCTTAAAGTGTACTCGAATCTCAGAGTTCGGCTTCTTCACAAACATCCCCAAGGATTAGTTTGCAAGCTTAAGTTCAATTCTCAATGTCTAGCATCGCACTCTCACACACTCCCTCCATCCTTTCGCTCCTGGCGAGTTGCTTTTCAGTTTCATATACCTCTCGCTTTTCATTACGTTGTCTGTACGAGATTTATGACTCCCGTCAAGCAGTAATGTATCTCTCGATCATCAACTCAATTATGAGCCAATGTTCGACGAACTTATTACATAGATAGTGATGCGCCATCGGCCGGCACACACTAGCGTACAATGGCCGTGTTGGCTGGAAAAATACAAACATGTGTGCCCCTATTGCATTTGTCCTTTAACATTTTGAGTAATTCATCACGAGATGGCGTGGCATGTAGTATCCAGCATGCACCATATTTGCCTCGGCATGTCATCATTTTGCTTTTTCAGATATGCTCTCGGAACAACTACTTGTATTTAAACGATGACTCTTACCCATCTATCTTCATACCATTTTGTTGAACAGAAGCAAGAACTGTGATATCGCTTCAAATGAGGTGCAGCAATACTACTATATCTTGACTCTTCTGTCGTCATTTTGTTTGCCTCATCCTTCGTTCACAAGTTACCACTAGTACAGTACAAGAAACTTCCCACCCGCGAAGAGAACCGCTACACACACCGCCCGCCTCGCGGCACACACCAGTGTGTACCACAATTACCTGATCAGTCCTCGCAACGCAGCCGCCTACACCCTTAGTAATGCGAGTACTCACTATCTCATAACCGCATACAGCCCTACCACCACGACCCTGACCTTACTATTGACTCTGCTTACTACCATTCCAATCATTTAAGTTCAAATATCCTAAACTTCTACTCTGTATAGACGAAAGTCTTGTAAAAGTAGGAATCGCTCTGGAGATGGCGTATATATACTATGTCTCCGGTATCAGCGCGTGCATCACTCTAATGCTCGGTACAGGCCGAGGCTACTATCAGCGTGATCTCAATCTACGGTCGATTACTCCACAATACCATTACCAGTCAAAATTGCGATAACTCACCTCACTGCTCCCGTCTTGATCCTCTAGACACATCACTCAGCGCTCCTCCTGCATGAATGCCCGTGAGCGCCAGCTCTTATTAACTCAATCGCGTGAGCACCTCCTGAGAACGGTATCTTTCGACCTCACTCTACCATCATATCCACCATATCTATACACTTACATTCGTCACACTTATCTCACTAGTATTCCACTTATATGGATGACCTCATCATACGGCTCGTTTCGTGACTGATTGTTATCCCTCGACACGCTCAGTGCTAGTGCTAGAACGCGAATATCAATCTACTCCCTATTAGGTGTCGGGATCTTAAAATTTTGACGAGTTTCATATCAACAGAAAAAGAAAACAGTCGCCATTCTGGTTAACCTACCAAAATTTACAATGATGTAAAGAAATTTGCACACAGGCACCGTAACATATCACATCTACTGCAACAGGGTCTTCATTGCAAACGATATACCGCCAATGTTAGTGCGTTCGATCACAGCACATCCTGATTCCGGCACCTGATCAGTTAAGCTGATCGTACAGACTGCTCCATGGACGAAGTGGTCTCACTCAACCACTCACCTGTAATTCTGCGACTAACTGTGGCAGGCTTCAACATCGGCCCGCGACCTCGCAGTCACATATAGTACTTGGCGCGCGGATTGGTCTATCTCTTCCTCAACCAGCCGCCATTCTCCCATGACATAACTAACACGATCTGTTAAGGCATTTCTGGGATCCGAGGCGTGCCAAACGATTGTGGACCTGGCCCATGCTTAGTCTCGCAAAAATTCCCCAGACACACGCAATTTTGATGCACTTCCCAGAGGTGGCAGGTGGCCGAATCCTGTCGGATCTCCACTACATTTATCGGCCTACCAAATTGTCTGCCCCGAATATCCTTTCTTCATTCCCAGGGCTGACCCTGAAACTCTTACAATTCGCGGCTTTCTAGCGATCGACTCCATGTATATCTGTAGGCGACTCACGTGTAGAGTTTACCAACAATTTGTGTCGGTAGTCATTGCGATTGAGAACTCTGCCATATTATGTACCCAACACCGTGATCAGCATGGCCTGGTCTTCTGCTCTACTGTTGCCCTTTCCCTGCTATCTACGAGCCACCAGACGCATAGCGTCCAGCTCTCACACGCTGCATATCCTCCAGTTCCATTTATGCATCCAGCTGGTCTGCTTTTGTCCTGTGATTATGGGAGCATTCGGGCCAGATAGCGCTACACTCCTCTATCCTTTAATAGCCCGGCGCAGATTCATTATGATACCTTGTTTCAGGTGCGGTCTCCAAGTCCCTCCGCACTGGCTTATCGCCGTGTCATAACTTCATCCGTCTCATCATAGTCTATTATCAATGAATGATTCATAGGTCCGCAATGCTTTCTCGCAAATGGATGCGCGAGGCGCGGCTCGGTCGAAACATACGCTTCGCACAACTCATAACGGAGACTACAACGGCATAACCAAATTATACCAATGTTTATGTCAATAATTATCCCGAACACCTATATATAATAACCACCTCCGTTCTACACTAGTCAAGATAGTCTGACATTCCCGACTTATCAGCCCGGCTTTAGGTCTACTATTCATCGACCTTCCTAGGGCCTAGATATCTGCCCGCCTACCCTCCGCTCATACCCAGCAACTGCGGCTGATGATTCATCTAACACTAATACTACAACTTAGCTTTACGAGCCAGCCCACGCGGCCCGTCAAACATCGCTGGTACGCGGTTATCCTCTACTGCTATATCAATGTATGTCTTAAACGACCGCGTTAATTTGTCCTACGCTTCTCTCACATCGCCACACACACAACACTCAGTCGCGTAGAACCTACTCGGGAATTTCATCAGAGTAGATCCTGCCGATCTAAATCCCCAACGAATACCACTACGAACATGCTCCCTATAAGTCTTATAACTGCTGAGTCGCTACATAGCTATTTCAGTACTAGACCTTTCTCATCTATCTCTTCTCTATCTCAACCAGCATCTATCACTTCGATGCCTGGTTCCCTGAATCGTAGCCACACCTTCATACATGATATGTACCCCGCCATCGTATCCGTTGCCTCGACATTGGCCCAGACACTTTTCTCTCCATACAATCTATAGCTTTCTTCTAATCTGCTCAGCACATGAATTAGGGACGCTAAAGGATATAATGTCAATCTGCACACCGCATATAGTCTGTCGCATATATCGACTTAATACACTACCATACAATTTGCTACAGAACTGTGCTTCCACTGTCTCGTCGTCACTACCCTTACTCATATAAGTGGGTGTGCAAGTCTCCAAATTATCAGAGGTCTAATAGCTTCTATCCAATAAGGCAGCGCTCAGCGATCTACGAATCGCACGTCCCCAGACACCGATCTCTATGATGTTCGAATTTCTATACTGATACATAGCGGCCAAACTTATTGTGATAGCTTGTACAAATCTTGATTTTTTGAGGTACTAGACTTCCGTTAAACTGGCTTGATATTCGGAAAATTAAAGACCCTTCAACATCTGCAGCTACTTTGAAATGAGCGGAGTAATACAGAGTCCAGCAATATATCAACATTAACTCGCAAATTCCCTCTCACTCTGGCCAATCCACTAGTTATCCTCTTTTTTAACTGAACTCGAATCGTGGCATTACAGCATCTCTCATTATAAAACTCCTACAGCATCCTGTCCCTTTTGGCTTCAGTTTTATCCTAACACCCTTCCCAGCAACTTCGCGAACCCGAAACGATTTCTTGCCGTCCAATGGGACTCTCTTTGGGTTCAATTTCAGAGAACATAGGTCTTCTCTGCCTTCTTTCAAGTAACAGTCATCTCGATTAAATAAACAGAAACTAAATCAGCACAAAAGGAAATCTGGCGGAATGTGTTCTAACGCATCTGACAAATACAGAGTTCGGTGCATAAGAGTACACCTTATAGGTCCATAGCAGCATCAAAAGCTCTACTCACACGGGCAAGACCTTACGCGATTCGTCTACCTGAGTCTCCATATTTCAGTTACTACTCCGTCTATAAGGTTTCCGACTTTCCTGGTGTTCATCGGTAATCTGTAATCATACATTAATATCAAATGGGTACGATTACAATATTTCTGCAGTCAATGCATATAATCTATAATTATTCTCTCGCACTAATGAACTCACAAGCTCACAGACGCCTACCCGCGCTATAACTCCTATTAAATTTACTCATCATCATAACTGCCTCTCCAGATAACATCTCTTTCTCCTACTATTACTATACCCAAACTGTGCCGATTGACGTGCCATTCACCCCCTACGCCGTGTCAGGATGCACTGCACCCCCAGGGGTATATACATACTACACTACCAGCAACTTCTATCGCTTTCCTATTCAGTTAGATACTGAACTTGCACGTCCCAATTCCCTACGCGTCTACACTGTACCAATGACACAGTGCTAATTTATATTCCATCAAGTTCACGCCCCATCCTTTCATATACAGTACGATACACGTGGCAATCGTAAGACGCGCGTAGCTGTAGACTTACTAGAAGTATTCTTCACATCTACCTCGCGTCCATCGGAAGTAGCCTCCGGCATCCTTTACCACATCTACTTACTCAGCTGGCTATCGCACTTGGTCAAACGATTCTTCTCACTCTCACAATACGGTGACAGCTCAACACCTGCCACTACCCTGCACGTCACCACTCACTACGCTAACCGTGAGTAAGTCCTCAATAGCACGCCTGCTCACTCTCATCCACTAACCTAACCTATCGATCTGATCCGCTAGGTGATACAGTCTATTCCCCGGCACATGCGTCTCATCTCCGCTGTCGCCGGAGAGAATCGTAGCTCCTATATTACATCTACCCACCACTCTCTACGTTCCACCTCCCCGCTGGATATAATCATTGGCCTGCGAGGCTCGCCTATCAGGGACCACCGTCTTCTCACTACACGATACTTCTCGACATGATCACATCCATTAAGACCCTACGAGTAATAATAGCGAAAGATTATCAAGCTACCATAGAGCGGTACAAGCCGTGTCTCGCAGCCTCCCTCTACAAGATAGGGCGCAGACGCAACCTGCTCTTCATACGTAGCTACGTCATATCTACACAACCTAAACTGATCGCCACAGGATTGATAATTACTGTGCGCCGTCCTTATAATCAATACGGTACGTACGCTGTATATATAATACTTTCGTATCGGATCAAGCGTTTTCACACTACGGTTCGTGTAACTATAATCTACATCATATAGCGCTCGCGGCTCACGAGATCGGAGTGGTATCCTATTTATATACTACTAGCTCTAACTAAGTACTAACTAATGCACCTACACACATGAAAAATACACGCACGGTATTAGCGGGTCAGTTTAGGCTAATGCTCTAGCCATACTACATATGTATGTCGTAGTCATCATTATACCAATACGGTTATATAGTTCTTATATTATATACGGCGACAACTATCAATAGTATCCCTATCTACAATACCGCTTTAACGATAAGCTCCTACTTCTGATAGTAGACGGTTCCAATATTCATCATCTATACCCGGTTGATTCACCTACCACAGCCCGTATCACCCATCGTACCTTATCACCGTAACTGCCGACGCTGCAATCATGCCTATATACACTCGGCTTCCTGCCATTACATCAAATAAAGGTAGTCCTCCACTTACTATGCTATATAAATAAGACCCAATCCGGCACTGGCAGGTCATACGTACACGATATATTTGCAACGAGGCATCTTTACGTATATGGCATATGATAAGATCATAAAACTTATTCATGAGAAATATATTGGACATCGCTGAAACACTCATACCTTGATATAGAGCCTAACTCAATCTTCGCCAATTTCTAATAGTCAACTCACCTTACTAAGCGAACATCTACACTAGCGACATACTTCACTACGTTTACAAATAAAATGTCGTCAGAAGATATGAGCTATATAGGCTCAACTGGCGTGCTATGCCTGAACATATCTGCATACATAAATCAGCCTCTGTCGTGCCCGTTTTAGATCTATATGTGCTGTGTCGTGTGATGTGTGTGTGTGTGTGTAGTGTGACAGCTGTATGAAGCGGTTGTATTGCAATACCAGCTTATATTCATCGATCATCTAGACAATAATGTATGTGGCACTCAAACTTAACCTGTATCGTCTATACAGTAACAATACGCGCGGCTACATAATGACCGTATCTACCTTGCTGAGTCGTCTACGCCATATATAATCTCAAGTATAATATGCTAGTATGTAATCTTGACTTAATATCGTGAAGCGCCTACTATACAAGACTATTGAAATATAAATACATTCGGATAAACTACTTACAACTCATAAGATAATTACCATCAGTCCGTATATCGATTCGAGCGGTATCGGCCCTAGAGTCCCACACTACAACCGGTTCCTAGTTCGATACGACTACCGGTGTCCCCGCCCAAATCAGCGTTACGACTCATGGAGTCCAGCCACATCGGGCACTTCTGCTGCTCGGTATAATAAGGATGCTGATGGCTAGGTTTTTTGCGCCTAGCCATCCCAGAATCGCTCAAAACACCATTCATCCTTGCTGGTCTAGTGGCCTATTCGAACAAGAGGAATTAAATCTTACCGCTTGAGCTGACTGGCCGTGATAACCCTGATCTTCAAGGACGCTCCCCAAGAATCGACTTACTAGTTACATCTGCTATCAATATACAGAAGACGATAAAGGAGACCATAGAGAGAGGACGAGGATTACGCTTCACATGCCCGCTGCACACGTGTATCACTACTAGTTGGTTAGATTTCCATTCCTACACCAATTGCTCAGGGGTGGTTCTATTATTTACGCATTTCCATGGAACAGCTGTCCAAATTCCTGATTCACAGCTATGAGTCTCATCAAATGCTTACAGGGAGAATTTTAATCGTAG
>CM042139.1:57962975-57970475 GCA_023376005.1 Doryteuthis pealeii
AATAGCCATATATAATATATATATATATATATATATATATATATATCAGATTTCCAGAAGATAATTAATCTTAAAACTTGTGAATAGTTAGAGACATTAATACTTCAAATTACTCTACGTTATCTACATTTAACTCCAAATTTCATTTAAGAAGGGCAATTTTCTAATAAAACGGAAGAATATATATATATATATATATATATATATATATATATATATATTATATATATATATAAGTGTATTGTGGCAGCATTTTCTCTTTTAAACATGTTTGGTTGAATTCGATTGACAATTCCTGTCGTACGAGTTTCTGTTCAATTCTTTCAAGGTGTCTGGCCATCTTTTTGGTGTCAGGGTGGAACTGGTGTAGCAATCTACCAAAGGTGTCTCTACGAGCGCTATACCAGTTCCACCCTGACATCAAAAAAATGGCCAGACACCTTGAAAGGATTGAATAGAAACTTGTACGACAGGAATTGTTGCTCGAATTCAACCAAACACATATATATATATATATATATATATATATATATATATATATATATATATATGTAAAGCTTATATGAACTTGTATCCTTTCTCATGAAATGATGGGCCTATTGATTATATTCTCTTATCTTACTCTTTTTATAATTATATATATATATATATATATATAATATATATATATATATATATATATATATATGTGTATATATATATATATGGGGAGGTCTAAGAAATAGGATTGAAAATACCGAAGCTGGTACTAAAATTATTTCCTATGAGATTATCTAAAATCACCTTTAATTTTAACATGTTAAAATTTTAACACCAACTTATATTATATATACTAGCAAATATATGCACCCTCCGGGTGCAAGTATTTAAGTTTTGATATAATAAAATATCATATTAAATTAGAAAGGCTAATGAAACTGACTAAGAATGCAGATAAAAATATCTGCAACAGAGGGGGTATAATCGAAAAATAGAACAACTTTGAAACTAACTATTCCATCATTTTCCATTACTCCCCTCTTTCATTGGTAAATTTTCCTAATTTAACTATTTAGTTAAAATAGGAAGTAAAGGATAATATTACAGTCATTTCTTCTTGTAAATAAATTTCTTTTAAGATTTATCCACGAGATTTTTGTTTATATTTCTTAAGATAAAACCAAACAATTAGAAATCAATAATACCAAGCACATATTTATTAAAATAAAATTTTAAATATCAATATGCAAATTAGCCTTCTCGTTCAAACTGTAAACCGCTATTTTGTTGTATATATAAATAGAATTGCATGTTATTAGTACGTAGATATGGTCAACAGTATTAATAATGTAAAACAATTTTTATTAATAACTGAAGGTTTAAAAGAATGAAATCATGGAGAATTTGACGTAAATAATTAAGGGAATTGTGACTTGGGTAGTAATATAGTTTCGGTTACAGACAGAAAAATACACAATCTCCATTATATTAAGATATATATATATATATATATATATATATATATATATATATATATATATATATATAGTATTATGATTCTGCGCACGCATATAACCATATATATATATATATATATATATCAGTGATTTATTATTCATTCAATTGAAATTGAATCTAGGTCTAACCTGCATAAATAAAGATCTAATCTGTGTAGTATATTATAAATTAATCAGATTTTTTTTTCTTGGTGGGGGCGGGTGCTCATGCGAACAAGAAATAATATGCAATAATCATTACAATGAATAAACAAATACATTTTTACAAAAGCTCAGTCGCTAGAGCGTCCACCTGAAACCTGCAAGGTCCTGGTTCGATACCAGCCCCCCACCACCTCAGCGTATGAGTAGCACAGGGATCTGTGCAGTAAATTGAGCAGCTGATCGTAGGTGTGGCCCTCAACCTCAGACGGTAATAAACAATCTCCTTGGTCTAGCGCTAGTGAAAAGGGGATAGATCCCTTCACTGTCTAGCTGATACCGTCTTTAGGTCATCCCGACGACTTACTTTTATGGCTAATAATAGATGTCTATTTTTAGATAATGAACATAGAAAAAGCATAGAGATTGAGAGCTTGGTATACGCCGTCACCCCGGCAACCCCCCCCCCCCCCGATATAGACACAAACTATTCTCGCCACTTTCAGTATTAAACGGGATGTGCGCTCAGCAACAGGTTGCGAGATAACCTTGTGATATGATAATTATTAGCTGTGATTCTTAAAGAAAATTTTGATAAAAAATAACCAAGAAAAAAAGATTAATAATATCTTTTTTTTATAACTAATCTAAAAATAGATCTTATGATTCAACAAACTGATTCCTTAAAATAATTTTTTACAATTTTATTAACTTATTAATTAACTAATTAAGAATGAAGGGATATTTGCCGCGATATTAAGTTGGTCGTTGGTTGAAATGACATATCAACCCCTGTGTGCTATTTAATGCTAAATCTTATATATATATATATATATATATATATATATATATATATATATATAGAGAGAGAGAGAGAGAGAGAGAGATAGAGAGAGAGAGAGAGAGGGGGTGATTTGTTTATGGAATAAAATATTTTACACGCCCCCCTCCAGATTTTTATCAGCAAATCAATGTAGATATTTTACAACCCTTATTCTAAAAACTGTTTTTTTCGATTGAATTTGTATAAATTTCAATTGAATTTTTACAAAACTCAAACTCAAATTTTTTTAAAAATTAGATTTTTTATAAAATATTTACATCAATTTGCCGGCAAAAAGCGACAAAAACACAACTCGCAAAATATCTAAGTTGGGCCGGAAATTCGCCTGGCACCGGCTCGCTAAAACATAGCGTAAATTAGGGCAGGACGACAAAAGATCAAAATACCCTTAAATTTATATAGTTACTTTATCAAGAGGAAGGAGCATCGAGGGCGGCACGCTACACTAACCAGTCGGTTTAATTTTTTTTTTTGTTATTCATTTTTAAGTGTGTGTGTGTGTGTGTGTACTTTTTGCCTGGGTGCCTCTCCACACCCAAATAATTTCCCGACGAACCTAATGTGAAAGCTCAGTTTTATTTCATGAATGAAAATTGGCGGTAAATATCAAGAATTATATATTTTAAAAATGGGTCCGGTTTAGCTCAGTCGGTTTCTGGTTCGATACCGGTCCCCGCCAAATCAGCGCATGAGTAGCACACCTTGGGTTAATCTGATCTGTGCGGTAAAGTAGGGAGCTGATGGTATGCGTAGCGCACCACCTCCGCAGGAACAATCTCTCTGGTCTAGCGCTAGTGAAAAGGGAATAGACTCCCTTGCTGTCCGGCTGATACCAACAATAGGCCACTCCGTTAACTTAAAATTAAAGAAAATAGGACGTTTATTTTTGCTCAAGTCTGAATGTTACGTGTATAAGTCGAATTTTGAAGTTCTAATTTTTTGACAAAAATTCACTAATAATTTTGTAAGTGTGAAATTCCAGGAAGGACTAGGACAATGTACAGTGTTACCTCGACTTCCGAGTTTAATTCATTCCCCTCGTAACTCAATTTCCTCGCATATCAAATCAATTATCCCCATAGAAATAAACTGAAATGCAATTAATCCGTTCCAGCCCTCACCAAAAAAGTCATCCTAATTTTTTTTATACGTTTTTTTTTTATAAGAAAAAATAGCACTGTATGGTATAAAAACATAATAGAATAAAATGTAATGAATTATGAGTTGTAATTAATGTTTGAATTTTTATTTTTTTATAAATAATATTTTTATTTGGTGTAATAAATTTGGAAACAAATGTTTTTAGAAAACTATTTAACATATGTGGAGGCGCGTGATCCCGAGTTCAAATCCTGTTTGTATTTCACATAGCGCTAATACTCTTGGAAAAGGTGTGCATCCAATTACTCTCCCTCCAGCTATGGATAAATAGTAGGGCAGACTGGGCAGACTTGACTAGGTAATCAGTTTAGGGGGAGGAAAACTGAATTCAAGTCTGTAAGAAATTGACCTTGTGTCACATCCTGCTCGGGTGGAGGGGTTGGTAATATATTAGGGGGGATGGGAACGTGAAAACAATAAAGCTAATCTGTTTTACTCGAACATACTGAAAAGATGAAAAGAAAGAAAGAAAAAAAGAAAAAATGAGTGAGAGTTAAATCAAAATTATTATAGTTTTTACTTATTGAAGTATATGCTATAGCATATACTTCAATGGATATATCAAACGTTGTAATAATTAAGTTATCATACTGTGGTATATCCACAGGTCCTACTAGTATTATATTATTATTATATTATAGTATTATTATAATATAATTTAATATATATAATATTATTATAGTATCTAATAGTATTGTTACTATCGTATTTAACATATTAATATTTCTTTCCCATTTTTTGTTATTTTTTTAATTATTCTATTTATTTTCTATTTTTGTCATTTTTTTTTACTATCTGTTTGAATTTTTATCTACTTACTCAATTATTTTTATTTATTTTACAGCTGAAACTTTTCAAGTGAATTCCAAGTCCTCCATCTTAGATTCCACAGATATTTCGCCTTTTGAACAAATGAAAAAAATTTGAAAATTAAACAACAAAAACAAATACAAAGCTATTCCTTCCATTCTACGGATCCTATTCACTCTTCACTGATTATAAGGAGAACATCATCAACTGCTTTAATAAGAAAAGAAAGAGAGGCGGGTAAAAAGATTACATTCTAAAAAAAAAAAAACTTCCGAATTATATATAAATGCACACACATTTATTCACTTATATTTGTATAAATGCTATTAACCTTGTAAATCTATCACATAAATAACCAAAAGAAAAAGAAAAACGTCCCTAAGGTGGGACCCCGTTATCAATTTGGTGATTAATACTGTATTTATTATATGCCGGAACTTTTCAAACCTTCCGCCATTAGTGTCGATCTTTCGGCTGGTCGCTGTGGCGAAATCCGGACCGGCGCCAAACACCGCAGGGATTTTTCGCCAACCCACTACAGCAAACCCGCGAATTCAACCAGCAACCTGAATATCAACGCCCACAAAAAGCGTGGGGTCATAATGATGCAATATATGCCGTTCTGTTGCGGTCCTGGGGGTTCAGCAGCGGTCAGCGGATCGAACGGTGGAAGCAGCACACACCATCCAACGGACACTTATCAATATAGACAGGCGGCGGCTGCAGCGGCCGCAGCTGCAGCAGCAGCGGCTGCGGCTTCGGCAGGATCCACAACGCACACCATTTCCGTCCCTGGGGCCAGCGCTCCACCGGCCGCCACATTTACTATTGACAATATTCTAGCCCCACGGCCGGTCTTTCCAACAAGACACCCACATTATTTTATACCTCCACACGTGTTTCACTTTCATCAGGACTATGTGCGTACGTATTAAATTTTGTTAATATTTTTTGGGTCGATAAACGGGTTACTTGAAGCTCTCCCCCCAAAGATTGTCTGGGTGGCAGTTCATGAGGTGCGATTTGCTGAGGTGAGGTCGGATGGGGAGAGGAGGATTAATTTAGGTATTCATTAGATTATTATCTATCTATATATATATATAAAGGGCAGTTGGTGTGAATGTATGTATGTGCGGATGAAACTATAATTGCTGCAAGACTTTATGAACACCCAGTTATAGTTATATAAAAATTAAATAATAATCAGTTATTTAAAAAAATATCTCATAGTGAATTCAACGTGTATGAAAAATGAGTTTTTTTTAATTATCTACCTATACATATATAAAGGGCAGTTGGTATGCATGTATGCCTGGATGAAAATTAAATATATATATATATATATATTAAATATCATCGGTTCTTGCTTTTTGTGCAAAAATTATGAAGATTTGATTTATATTGGAAAATGATTAAAAATCAAAATATACATAGAAATATCATTGAAATTCTACTTAAAATATCCGGCATTTGTAAATCTCAAAAGTAAACAAATCAATACACCAGGGTTTTTGTCCCTCTCCTCTACCCAGGTGACGCTGGGTAGCTGCTTCTCGTATACAATAAACTAAGCTTTTGTTTTTTGTCTCTTGATTACAGTCTTTAATTTTCTGTTCTTTAAAATTCCAAAATAATTTTGAATTAATTGGTTTCAAGATGACTGTCACTTGAAATGTATCTTAAACTGTCATCATTGCCTACTTTTTTTGGTGGAGGGGGTATGAAACCTTTAATTTGAGTAATTTTCTTTCATTTTATATCTATACTAGAAGCGGCTACCTAGTATCGCCTGGGTAGAGGGGTGTTAATTCCTGATGTGTTGTTTTGTTTACTTTTAAGATTTACAAATACTGGACATTTCTGCTGTAGAATTTCAATGTTATTTCTATGTATATTTTGATTTTTAAATATCTTTGAATATAAATCAAATCTTCATAATTTTTGCACAAATAGCAAGAACCAGTGATATTCAATGTGTAAATTTAGTTTGTTGGTAATTGTTTTATTTTCGTAGTTTCACCCGGACATACATTCATACACACCAACTGCCTTTATATAAGTACAAAAAGTGGCTACCCAGCATCGCCGGGGTAGGGGGAGTAAGAAAAAACCTGGTGTATTGATTTGTTTATTTTTCAGATTCACAAATGCTGGACATTTTTAAAATTTCAATGCTATTTCTATGTGTGTTTTAATCTTTAAATAACTTCGAATATAAATCAATATTTCATAATTTTTGTACAAAAAGCAAGAACTGGTGATATTTAATGTGTTGATATATATATATATATATATATATATATATGTATATATACTTTTACGTTAATTGTTTTATTTTCGTAGTTTTACCTTGACATGCATACATACGTACATACACACCATGCTGACAATTCTTCAGGTGGACACTTTGGGGTGATGAATCTTCAATTGATCAAAAATTGTCTATTTTTTTATTTAAAATATTTTTGTTTTCTCACTGTTCCTGCTCGCGCTTTATGTAAACTCCAATATGAAAATTTGCAAATAACTTTCACTAACAATACAATTATACAAAATCCAGTTATTAATACACACCCAAGCAACACATTTTATTTGGTGTATGAAGTTTAATATGACAAATTTATTGAGTTATTACAGTTTCACCGTTTTCATGAAGGAAAAAATACTATTAAGCAATTTTTGGTGCTTTCAATTGATAATACCTTCCTTTCCTCCAGAAATTTTGAATTTGGCAAAATATATTTATTTTAATTTTTTATTTTTACATTTATTTATATTTTCATCTATTTACTTATTTGTTTATCTATTTATTTTTATTTTATCAAGGAGTGGGGTTCAGTTTCAAATAAACTGATATAGCAAAATTAACCCTTATCTATACGTAATTGAGGCTGTTTTTCTTTATGTTTCTATTTCAGTGTGTGTGTATTTTTTCGGGGGTAGGGAGGGGGTCTAAGATTTTAATTTTTGAAAATAGATAGGTTTTACTCCGATTCTTAACTATAGTTATTTAAAATAATTAAAAATTGAATACAACATTTTTTTTTT
>CM042139.1:57977975-57997975 GCA_023376005.1 Doryteuthis pealeii
ATGATAAAAAGGGGTGGGGCTTGCCAAAAGGGCAATAGGGTTTGGAAAATCATATAGGTGCTAGGGCTTGACGTGACCAGCCGATTGATCGGAGGGGGCCTCTCCGACCGCACGTCTAGCCTAAGATAGGGCCAAAGTGGAGT
Organism: Doryteuthis pealeii; assembly: GCA_023376005.1. NCBI lineage: Eukaryota > Metazoa > Mollusca > Cephalopoda > Myopsida > Loliginidae > Doryteuthis > Doryteuthis pealeii. Next base: position 57,978,119 of record CM042139.1, read on the forward strand.
ATTGCATGTCATGATCTGCTCATCCACCTGGGCTCTATCCTTAAGCATCACGGGTCGCCACCCACAGCCAACAGGTGGCCCCATTGGGGGAGTCTTACCCCTCTGCAGAGGTGCAGTCGGTGCATTCTAACGCCCCAGCCGACAGGGCGGTATTTCCGGCTGGGATTGGAATGTAATTTGTTTTCCTTAGCTGTGTTATTGCCTGTGTATGACCACCCCACCCAAACAATGTTTTAAGGTCCCTTTTAAATCTATTTAACCCATAAATTGGAAATTAATTGGTACTACCACTCCGGGTCAGAGTAGACCTGGGAGTAATGGCAATGATGTGGTACTCCACACTAGGTTGGGTTGATCTTCCCCTTTTTTTTTAAATATCAAATTCTCTCAAACATCTAAAGTTCTGTGGTGGTATAATGAGTACTGATACCAAAAATTAGATCCCTTACTCCGTTCTTTGAGGAAATAGCATCAAAGATCGTCTACTAAAATGCACCAAAAATCCTCGTTTTTGTAACATTTAGCCTAGAAATTGGTTAGAAAATTTAGCAATTTCAATATCTAAAACAGAAAAGACTGTTATTTGAAACGAAACGAATAAGATATTTTAACTAGAATTCAGATTGAAAATATGCCCTCCATCACCACCGCCACCTCCAATATGCTGCTTCTTTACCTAATAATTAAGCTGATAACATTTTAAAAGATTGAAATCTATTTCCTCAAACGAAAGCAAAGTTTTAAAGAAAAATATTTTGTGTGGTAATTCTTCATCAATTTGCAACTTTCGCTACATAGGAGACGTTACAGTTTCAAAATCGACATAACCTACTCCACACTCCCCAGAGCCCCAAAATTGGAACGTCACCACTAGATACAGTTTAAAGCGAAGTTGGTGGCTCATCATTTAATTCAAGGATCGCCAAAGTTTTTTTTTCCCGTTGGGCCGGATAATTGAAAAAATAACGAGCGCGAGCCACATTATTATTGTAACAAGTCGTAACAAGTGAAAATTCGGGATCGCGTAAGTAACAAGTGAAATGCTCACACGCCAGAAATTTTGCAACCTTCCTACAGTAGTGAAGTCTATGAAGATTTAGTAAGCTTAACATGATATTTAAATTTAAATGGTATCAGAATGTCTTGCGTTCCGTACGTTTAGTTGGAGGTAAGTGGTATAATGGTTAGAGTCGTAGGAAATGAACTCGTCAACGTTCAAATCCTGGACGAAGCTAAAGTTCACATAGCGCTAATACCTTTGTGAAAGGTATTATAAGGATGATTCAAAATTATTAGATACTTTGCATACAAATAACTCCGACGAAGGTTAACGGACAAAACATTTAATATACACAGCACATGGATAACAGTTGATACAACGTACATAGTAAAAGAGTACATATAAAAAGGGGTACACAAATAAAGATAAAGACACATTCATGAATGGTACATTATAACATATAAAAGTACAGACATGAGACTAGGAATAGTCCATGCTGTGAAGACTTACAGTAATGTAAGGGGGTCGGAGCCCCAACGAGAGGGGTTAGCTAAAATCTACCCCATGTGACTCGTAGTTGCTGAAACCGGAAAAAAGAGGCCGAAAGGTTTTGAACCCGGCGCTTAAATACTATGGTGCCCTAGCGGGCACCCAGCAAACTAAAATGGGCAGACAACTCCCCCAAGCGAATACAAACTAACGCTACAGTATGAATCCAACTACTCTCCCTCCAGCTATGGGTAAATAGTAGGGCAGACTGGGCTCTTTAACTTTGGTTAGGCAACCAGTCTAGGAGAAGGAAAATTCTGAATTCAAACCTGTTAAATCCACTTGGGGTGGTCACTACTAGAATAGGCTCAGTCCTAATTAGTGATCTATTAAAAAAAAATTAAATAACAAACAAATTCTAGTACCGTCGGTGGGCCTGATAAAATGCTTTCGAGGGCCGGATCCGGCCCGTGGGCCGTAGTTTAGTGACCCCTGATTTAACCGAATAAAAAATGATAAAGGGATAACTTTTATTTATATACAATCAGATCAATTCCATATTAAGAGTTCCTGCAATAATGACACCGCCCCACATTTTATTCTGATATATTCCTTTTAGTATTCTTTCTCTGTTTTGTACTTTCATTTGCTCACCTTATTATTATTTACGTTTTAGTTTGTTGTTTTTTTGTTGTTGTTTTTTTCTTTCTTTCTTTATCATTTTTCTTTCTTTTTCTTTTTAATTTTTAATTTCTCTTTTTCTTTTTTCTTTTTTTTTTTTACTTTACGTTTCTTTTCTTCGGTTTTCCCTTTTTTATTTCTCTTTTCTTTTTCTTCTTCTTTGCCTTTTCTTTCACTTTCATTTTCTTTCTTCTTCTTTTTAACTCTTCTTTTTCTTTCCCTTTTCTTTCTCTTTCTCTTCTTTCGCTTTCTCTTTCTCTTTTTATGACCCTTTTCTTTATATTTTTCTGTCTATTTCTCTTTTCTTTCTCTTCCTTTTTCTTTTTTTACTTTTCTTCCTCTTTCCTTTTTCTTTCTTTGTCTTTCCCTTTTGTCTTTTTCTTTCTCTTTTCCTTTTCTTTCTCTCTCTCTCTCTTTTTCTATTTCTCCTTCCATCCTTCCCTTTCTTTGCTATATCTCTTTCCCATTTCTCCTTCTCTTTTCTCTTTATTTTATTATTCTTTTTTTCTTCTTCTATTCTTCTCTAGTTGTCTTTATTTTTCTCTTGTTACCTTATTTGCTCTCTCTCTCTCTCTCTCTCTCTCTCTCTCTCTCTCTCTCTCTCTCTCTCTCTCTCTCCACTCCCTTTTTCTTTCTTTTATATCTTTTCCTGTCTTCTTCCCTTTATCATTTATTTGTTAGTTTGTTTTAACTCTAATTTGAATATTTTTCGCCTAAGCTTTAGATTCCTAGAAACCCCACAGTTTAAATTGATAAACATAACTCTATAATTGTCTCTCTGTTTGAATCATTCCTGAAAACTGTTGATTAAAGTCGATTATGAATCATTAGAACAAAATTAAATAAAAATAACGATATTATCCTTTCTTTTCGTTGGGCATAAGCAGCAATTTCAATAATAATTCAATGATATTGCTTAATAATTTTTTTTTTAAATTTCTGGTTTTATGTTATCGAACTGATTTTCTTTTTCTTTGTGGGTTACTCTAGCCAAATAAGCGATTAGGATCAATTAATCTAGTGAGTTCTTGATTCATTTTATTGGATGTTATCAAAAATTTTAGGTAACTATCGGAGTATTCACAAGGTTCTTGGTTCGATACCAGCCCTCGCCAACTCAGAGTGTAAGTAGTACAGGGATCTGTGCGGTAAAAATAAGAAGCTGATGGTAGGTGTGGTGCTCGACCCAGACACAAAAACAATCTCCTTAGTCTAGCGCTAGTCGAAAGGGGATAGATTCTCTCGCTGTCAGGCTGATACCGACTTTAGGCCACCCCGACGACTTTACTTTTTTTCTTTTACAGTTGTATACTGGAACATAGAATGTTTCGGTATACTAATACATCCAAATAAGAGTTTCCGCTAACAATAAAGTACTTTGCCACAGAGGTCTAAAGTAGACGGTTCTCGTAATGGTCTGCTAACAGCTCTAAACAACAGTAGACAAGTAGTCTTGGATCAGTTCATTAGCTCTCTAAGAAAAGGTAAGATGGGCTAGTCCATAACAATTACTTAACAGAATTTGATCTGTATATACATACATATTTACCCCCACCCCCGCACGAGCAGGCAGTGACACAAGGTCAAATTTCTTAGACTGGTTGCCTAACTAAGGTTAAAGAGCCCAGTCTGACCTATCATTTACCCATAGCTGGGTGGAGATTAGTTGGATGCACACCGTTCCCAAAGGTATTGACCCATGTAAAATGCAAACAGTCTCGTCCAGGATTTGAACTCATCTTCCCGTGTCAATTTCCTACGACGATAAACATTATAATATGCGCCGCTACATTTAATCTGTATATAGATTTTGTATTAATATTGTATGGACTGCTATGGATTTTAATGCTCAATCACACCTCTTTTCTGGGTTTTAAACCGACACGTACATACCAAAATAGATGCGACTCGTTTATATATAGATATATATATACTAGATCGACCTATAACTTATAACACAACAATTAATTAACAGAATTTGATTTGTATATACGTACATATTTATCAACCCCTCCGCACGAGCAGGATGTGACACAAGGTCAATTTCTTAAGGGGAGTTTAATAAGTTTCAATTCAGAGCTTTCTTTCTCCTAGACCGGTTGCCTAACCAAGATTAAAGAACCCAGTCTGCCCTACTATTTACCCAGAGCTAAGAGAGAATATTAGTTGGATTCATACTTTTCCCGAGAGCATTTCACATAGTGCTAATACCCTCGGGAAAGGTATGAATCCAGCTTTTATTCTCCCTCCAACTATGAATAAATAGAATGGTAGACTGGACACTCTTTAACCTTGGTTAGGCAACCAGTATAGAAGGTAAACTCTGAATTCAAAACTCCGATTAAGAAATTTACCTTGTGTCACATCCTAGCAATATCTGGAGAATCTATCACTGTATGATAATTTAATTATTACAACGTTTGGTATGTTTAAGAGCCATTGAAAAATATTTCAATATGTAAAAAGTATGATAATCTTGATTTAACTCTCTCTCCCTTACTCTTCTTTTTTTCTTTCCATTTTTTCATCTTTTCATTATGTTCGACTAAAACAGATTAGCGTTATCACTTTCGGGCGCTCGCTCACTCCCTCTCTATCTTTCCACTACTCTTTTTCATTCATTCTTTCTTATTATATATTTTCTGTGTAGCATATCTTTTTTTCTCTTTTCTTTCTTTATGATAAAACGGAATGGTCTATTATTTAGCTGAGGTGATGACACTCATAAGAAATAAAAATTTAGCGGATAAGCAACACCAGATAATCAGGATTTACATTTTTGCAATTCATTTTGGACGATTTGGACGGTCTCATTTTTAATCAGAGGGTATTGCAAGATGATAATGGTCATACAATTAAGAAACACGAATATCAATATATAAACTAGATAGATCGACTTATACACGTGTATACACGGCATTATTGTCGGAGAGGCATCCGTAGCTCAAAGTAATTACAACAATCTGCTGAGGTGAGAATTTCCGGCATTGCAATAGAAAAAAACAGGGGTGGGGTCAAAGTTTGGCACTGGACATGTATGCCGAAAAGGACGGTCCCCTTAAAAAATGTGATATTGTAAAAAGTATCTGGTGCCCTCTAAAGTAGTCGGCTTCATTCCTGAAATGAGCTAACCAACAGAGTACTACATGGTACTATTAGTATTTTTGTGATTTAACAATTGTAGTTCTTTTTTTACTATAACAAAATAAATAACATTCTTCTGATCAATTATTATTCTGATAATCCTATTGCAATCTATTAAATTTCCATATGCCACAGTTAAATGAGCTGTATATCTTTATTAAATTCTAAAATGACTTGATTAGTTAAGTTAAAAGTTAACAGAAATAATGACATCGTGACATGCATTTAAAGAAAATTGAAATAGTTTACTATAAATTATTTCAATTTATTATCTAGACTAACAAAATAAACGCACCCAGGCGGTATAAAAATTAATTTTTGAAAGATATTGCCTGAGGAGGTGGAAGTTAAAAATTCAAAGAGTTTCTTCCATAAGTAAGTAATATCATCAAATTTATTTAGGAGTAAAAAAAAAATAGAACAATTTGAAATGGAAACATATTTTTCATAACTTTAAATATATCTTAAAATAAAACAAACTAGATAAAAAATATATAATAACGGGCATGTGTTTATCAAAACTTGTTTTAAAAAACAATGAGGACTGTCTATGGTTGCATGCTCAAATTTTGAGTGTATTTATTCTATGATATGACGATTTTGGGTAATGTGACGTAAGCAACAACGTAGTTTCGCTTACAGGCAAATAGAGACCTAATCTCCATTATTAATAGGTAAATAAATGAATTATTTATATTATATCTACATCTAGATGATAAATGTGACGCTTAAGTAATAGGTACCAGGTACTTTTTACAATGTTCACAATTTTTCCTTAAGGGACCCCTCCTTTTCGACATACATGTCTGGTACATAAATTTTGTGCCCCCCCCCCCCTAAATCAACAGTATTAAAAAGGACAATGTCTGCCACTTGCTAGTGAGAATCATCGAATATAAATCTACATTTAGTGAGGGCTATGCCCAGTGTGTGTCGGCGCAAGGGGGGGGGCGTTGTAGCCAATCTTGCAGCGGTTACTGATGATTGCAGGGTGTGAGGCAGGGCGTTTCGCCACGCCCTTTGTACTTGCTGTCCCGTCAAGTGAGTGACGTGTGGGTTGCGAGGAGACTGTGCGTGTTTCCCCCAAGCCCGGGAGAAGGTTTTTCTTTGTCCCTGCAAATAACATGAAATAAGCACTAATTATCAATTATAAATGGCAAAGTGTGTGTGTGTGTGTGTGTGTGTGTGTGTGTGTGTGTGTGTGTGTTTTAGGTTGTAGGACGGTGTTAATCACACGTTTGCACAGTTCGAGTATAAACAGACACGTGCAGCAATGATTTTAGAGTGGAAATACGCACAGTCGCCATATTGCACACACCAGTGCACTTGTTTCGTAGATGCATTTACGCGTATTTACAGAGCTTAGCGCAGTTAATCTAGCAGAAGATCACGACAGTGTTACACCCAGTGAGAATCGATACAGTAGTGAACTTGATCCGATAGAGATGCTTGTTCAGAATTGCGCCAAAGTAAGCGACAACCCCCACCCCACCTCTCCCCCTCTCTCTCTCTCTTCCCCCCCTCTCTCTCTCTCTCTCTCTCTCTCTCTCTCTCTCTCTCTCTCTCTCTCTCTCAACTTCTTTTCTCTCACCCTTTACCTCTTTGATATATATATATATATATATATGTATATGTATATTTTTGGGAGAATTCCTGTCTATAGCTCTGCTGATGAGGTCTAATAGTCCGAAATGTACATACAGAGATTGATTTTTCTCGATTTGTTTAGCCTTACATTTGAATAGGTATGCCCGCCTAATTCATTAATTATTAATTAATTTTCAAAATTAGGTACGACTTCAATTAAGCATATATTCTCCCAAAAATTGTCGGCTAAAAAAGCCATATCAAAACACATTGTTTGTTTGTTTACTTCTCATACTGTCGTGTAGTAAAGTCACCATAAGTGGAATATAACCTTCTTCAAAACAAACGAAAAATCTGGGAAAAACCAGCTGGTGTAATGGTTAGAGTCCCCGCCTGTCAGCTTGACAATCAGGGTTCGAATCACACACAAAGCGGTCTTCCTATCTATAGCTCTGCTGATGAGGCCTAATAGGCCGAAATGTACATACAGAGATTGGTTTTTCTCGATTTGTTTAGCCTTACATTTGAATAGGTATGCCCGCCTAATTTATTAATTATTAATTAATTAATTTTCAAAATTAGGTACGACTTCAATTAAGCACATATTCTACCAAAAATTGTCGGCTAAAAAAGCCATATCAAAACACATTGTTTGTTTGTTTATTTCTCATATATGTATATGTAAAATAAAATTAAAAAACACTTTAATTGACGTGTGATGTTTAATAAGCCGACGCTGCAGTGTTTCGGTTTGTTTAACAAATCGTTTGTTTAAAGAAAAAGAAACTTTTGTTCACTAATCATTTCTTTTTTTACCTTTGTTGGCAGTTTTTTTTTTTTAAATTCTATTTATTTATTTTTTTGTTTTGTTTGTAAATATTTCTAACGAGCTCGGCAAGCGTGATTTAGATTAAATCAAAAATTGTTCAAGAATGAATAAGATAAAACGTCTTCGGCATAAAATAATCCAACAAGAGTTGACATGCCGTAAAATCCAACCAACCGAACCTGCGTGCAGATCCTGCCGGATTCCACAACGGTATTAAGAAAGCACTCTTAGAAGTGCATACATTCCCATATCTAAGTAATGAGGCATTCGAGAGAGCGAGAGAGAGTGTGTGTGTGTGTATGGGGGAGAGAGATTGTATGTGTGTTTGTGTGTGTGTGTGCGTATATATATATATATATATATATATATATATATATATATATATATATGAGAGTGAGAGAGAGAGTGCGAGTGTGGAATTAGCTATTATTTCTCCATGAATCATAATCAAGAAGAATTTCTTAATTTCATTTTGAAAAGTGAATTATCAGCTTGAAACAAATCGTTTCGTGTTTTGCCAAATCATTTATAATGGCGACCGTGTAGGATTGATTGCATTACGGACGTAAGTAAACAGTTTGGTGTACTTTCCACACACTTTCCAATTGGCATTTCGCCGGCTTCTTCTAAAGCCGGAAGTGGAAAATGATGTGAATCACATGACTGTCACGTGGGTTGGAAGGCCAGACAACACTGAAGTACAAGGGGACATTTTTTCCCCAGTAAGACTGAAATTGGCGGGAGGGGTATCATGGAGGCTGGAGTTTTATTTAATAAAGTACTCGATATTGTGTGTGTGTGTGTATGTGTGTGTGTGTGTGTGTGTGTGTGTGTGTGTGTGTGTGTGTGTGTGTTAACGTTTCTTGTTTAGTTAGAAAATGCCATGAAATAAAGATAAAATGTACTGATTGTAATGCCTGCCTCACAACGACAATTAGTAATTAGAAAAGTAATAATGTACTTATTAATTATCTCTCCCCTTCCGCCTCTCTTCTCCTCCTCTCCCGGTGCAGAGGTGCAGTCGTGGTATTCTAAAGCCCCAGCAGACAGGGCAGAATAAATCTGTTAATCAATTGGATTTTTTACTAAGAGTGTTATATTTTTTTAAAGAAAATTACCTAATCAGATCAAGAACAGAAATAGCGTAGAAAATTCAAGGATGGAATTGAATGAATTTCAAAAACGATGACGAGAAAAATAAATTAAATGGATATTTTGGGAAACTACCGGGGGATATATCTAACAGAATTTGATCTGTGCATAAATATTAGGGCCGATTTTGCTCAGTCGATAGAGCACTTGACTAGGAATCGCAAGGTTCCTGGTTCGATACAGGCCCTCGCCAACTCAGCGTATGAGTAGCACAGGGATCTGATGGTAGGTGTGGGGCTCCACCCCAGACGCCAAAAAAATCTCTTTGGTCTAATGCTAGTGAAAAGGGAATATATTCACCTCGCAGTCTGGCTGATACCGACATTAGGCCACCCCGACGACTTTACTTTTTTATAAATATTGTATTGATAACGTGCTATTGCAGCTAAGATATATAATGCCCTTCTTCTTAATCGAATCCGACCCGAAATAGAGAAAATCCTAAGGAAAAACCAAAACGGATTTCGTAGAAACAGATCCACAACTTCTCAAATCCTGACTATACGACGAATCATAGAGGGGGTCCGAGCAAAAAAACCTAGAGGCAACGCTACTATTCGTAGATTTTTCTAAGGCATTTGACTCTATACACAGAGGGAAAATGGAACAAATACTACTAGCATATGGTCTCCCCAAAGAAACTGTTGCCGCCATAATGATGCTCTACAAAGACACTAAAGCAATGGTACGCTCACCTGATGGCGACACAGATTTCTTTGACATCACCGCTGGTGTTCTGCAGGGAGATACGTTAGCACCATATATATTTATAATATGCCTAGACTACATACTCAGAACATCATTAGATACCCTAAAAGAAAAAGGTCTCACACTAAGGAAAGCAAGAAGCAGGCGATACCCCGCACAAACAGTCACAGATGTGGACTATGCCGATGACCTCGCGCTCCTTGCCGATACGCCGACACAGGCTGAGACACTACTACACAGCCTGGAGAAGGCAGCAAAGAACGTCGGCCTCTATGTGAACGCTGATAAAACTGAGTTCATGAGCTTCAAAAAGCAAGGGGACATCTCCACACTTGACGGCAAGCCTCTTAAGTCAGTAGAAAAATTCACATACCTAGGGAGTAATATCTCATCCACAGAAAACGATGTTAACACTCGAATAGGAAAGGCATGGTTGGCCACCAACAAACTATCAGTCATATGGAAATCCGATCTCCCCAACAAGCTAAAGAGGCGATTCTTCCAGGCTGTGGTAGTGTCGGTACTTCTGTATGGCTGTACCACTTGGACCCTAACGAAGCGTCTTGAGAATAAGCTAGATGGGAGCTGTACGAGAATGCTACGGACGGTCCTGGATAGGTCGTGGAAGCAGCACCCCACAAAAGAGCAACTATATGGCCACCTGCCCCCCATCTCACAAACCATACGAGTGAGACGGACTAGACATGCAGGTCACTGCTGGAGAAACAAGGACGAGATCGTAAGCGACGTACTACTGTGGAAGCCAGCACATGGGCGCGCTAATGTGGGCCGCCCAGCCAGGACCTACATTGACCAACTATGTAGGGATACTGGCTGCAGCGCAGAGGAGCTGCCGGAGTCAATGAATGATAGGGAAGGCTGGCGAGAGATCATCATGGATATCCGTGCAAACTGCACGACATGATGATGATGATTACTACACAAAAAATGAACACTGAACGCAATTCCCTAACCTCTAGGGATATAATAGCCCTAAACGGATTTCGCTTGTTCGTAAGATACAAAAAAATGTTTTAAAGATTCATACATCCTCACTGGATGCCCCATTCTTGTGACCTTGTGCCAAACAGGTTGGGTAAATACCTTAATCTTTGTATCCTGGGTATGATGCTAAACTGCATCTAGTGGTGTAATTCTGAACCTCTGTGGTGTGTGGAGTACACCTCCATCGGTATTACCCTCCGCTTCACTCTGATCCGGAGTAATAGTACCTGTACATCTATGGGTTAAATAGATAAAAATATGAGTATTTAAAAATTTGTTTGAAAAATGAGTTTTTAAAAAAAATAAATACCCAACAAGAATGAATTTTTAAACAGTGTTCGGCATAAAATAACCCAATGGTTGAGATGCCGTAAAATTTAACCAGCCAACCAACCTACATTCTTGCTTGTCTATGTTGTATAATCATTGAGATACTTGTATTTCCCACCAATGGGGTTACCTGTTGGCCGTGGGTGGCGATCCGTGATGCTTAAGGATGGAATCCTGGCACCTGCAACACGCCACTTAGGCCCTTACTTAGGCGGTTGGAGAGACCCCTTCTGATAAATTGGCTGGTTACGTCAAGCCCTAGTACCTATATGATTGTCTCAACCCGATTGCCCTTATGTCAAGCCCCAATCCTTTTTAACATATGGGTGTTAGAAGACGGTGGCTGAGGGTTTTATTTTCCTGGGTATGACGTTACTCTATCTGATGGTGTAGTTCCAGTTCTGGAGCTCTGGGGAATGTGGAGTACTCCTTCATCACCATTATTTCCAGGGCCACTCTGACGTGGAGTGGTAGTACCTGTTAGGGTTCCATCTATGGGTTTCCATCTATGAGTTTTTTTAAATTTATTTTAAAAAAACAAATTGAGTGCCCATCAAGAATGAATAAAACAAAACGTCCTCGGCATAAAATGATTCAACAAGGGTTGACATGCCGTAAAATCCAACCAACCAACAATCAGAAATAAAATAAATTACCTTAAATTGCTTCAGCAATTTAAGGTAATTTATTTTACGGCATGTCAACCCTTGTTGAATCATTTTATGCCGAGGACGTTTTGTTTTATTCATTCTTGATGGGCACTCAATTTGTTTTTTTAAATAAATTTTTTAGAACTCATAATAAAAATATCTTTAACAATAAAAGTTGTAGGGTAGGGTAGATTGATTTTTCACTTTTTTTTTTAAATATCAAATTTTCTCAAACAGCGAATGTTGTGTGTTGGTATAATGAGTACTGATACCAAATAACTAGATCTCGTACTTGCACTATTGTTTGAGGAAATAGCATTAAAGATCGTCTACTAGAATGCACAAAACATCCTCGTTTTTGCAAAATTTAGCATAGAAATTGGTAAGAATATTTCGCAATTTCAATACATAAAACAGAAAAATCTTGTCATTTTAAACAAAATGAATAAAATATTTTAACTAGAATCCAAATTAAAAATATACCCCCATCACCACCGACACATTCGATATGCTGCTTTTTTTTTTTTTTTTTAGTTGTAATAGTGATAACATTTTAAGAAATTAAAATCTGTTTCCTCAAACGAACGCAAAATTTCGAAAAAAATATTTTGTGTGGTAATTCTTTATGTTAATTTGCAACTTTTAACACATGGGAGACGTTACAGTTCCAAAATCGACCTACCCTATTGTATGGTTGACTTGAGCCCATTTAAGTCGCCAGGTAAACATTTTACAACAATCTGATAATTCATTCGGTTAATTGTTCATTGTAAACATTTCAATACATCGCTGTATCAAAAGAAGATCGCATTGAATTGATTAAATATGCTTCCCTGATTTTATTTGCTAACCTTCACTTGCCAATTCACATTTCAAATTTACTTAGAGAACAAACTCATAGTTTGTTTATAAGAAACGATTTTTCGCTAAAAATTTATCGGCAACAATGCGCGTCTGGTTTCCTTCGGCGCGATTTTAGTTCGTTCGATTTTCTGTGTTTGCTTTTAGCGGGAAAAAACGTGGAAAAAGCGAATTTTATCAATATCTTTTAAGGCAGTTACTTATTTTGTATTGATTTAACCTCTTCATGGCAAATGCGGTAGATGTTTATTTCTCTGATTTTTTTTAAATGAAGCTTGATAAATTGTATAATTTGAATTATTCAGACTATTGTCCTGCTCTTTATTGTTATATGTACAACATTTCAGCCGATGAGCCCTCCAGCCTTCTTCAGGCGTTTCTGGTCGAATTCGGGAACCTTCTTGTCGAACTCTGGATCCCTTCATGTTGTAATCGGGTCCTTCTCGGAACTTTGAACCGACCCCTTTATTAAATCCACAGGGGTAGACTGTTCTCCTTCTGTTAACCATAACCGGTCGTAGAATTCAGGAACACGAATATTAATATATAGATGCTTTACAATTATATATAATTCTATAGATGTGTAGACTCCCGAGTTCGAAGAGAAGATTCTTGAGTTCGACAAGAAACACCTGAAGAAGGCCGGAGGGCACATCGGTTATAACAATAAAGATGAGGATAAAAGTCCGAATAATCCAAATGATACAGGCGTTTATTTATTTACTCGTTCTTATTCGTGAAAAAAAAACACACTGGTATATTTTCCTTTCTGAAATTATTTGATTATTATTATTATTTGACTTCATGAGAGTTATTCACACCCACCTTAGCTGGTCTCTCTCTCTCTCTCTCTCTCTCTCTCTCTCTCTCTCTCTCTCTCTCTCTCTCTCTCTTTTTTCTTTTTATTATGTTCGATTGAAACAGATTAGAGTTATTATTTCCGCACGCTCACAATCTCTCTCTATCTTTACCCTACTCTCTTTCGTTCTTATTATATTTTTTCTGTGTAGCATGTCTTTTCTCGTCCATTTCTTTATAATACAAACGGCATATAGATGTTTTACGATTGCACATAACTCTATAGATATGTTACCATACTCACAAAATACGTTTTGAGATGGAAATTTTAGTTTATTAATAAAAATAAATTAAAATAGATCACTAAGTTGACCTGAGCCTATTCTAGTAGTGATCACTCCAAGCGGAGACTTAAGAGGTTTGAATTCAGAGTTTTCCTTCTCCTAAACTGGTTGCCTAACCAAGGTTAAAGAGCCCAGTCTGTCCTACTATTTACCCATAGCTGGGGGGAGAATAGTTAGATTCATACCTTTACCAAGGGTATTAGCGCTATGTAAACTGTCGCTTCGTCCAGGAATTGAACTCGGTCGACGAGTTCATTTCCTACGACTCTAACCAGTACACCACTTCGCTTCCCTTAATATATACCATTTGTCATATAACAATGTCTTTTGCAGTAGTGCACATAATGTGTAGACAGATAAAATAATTGCGATAATGAAATTTTATAATATTTTAATTACGAAAATATTATTTGCCGCTTGAATTTTAAAGAAAAATTGCTATTGTAATAAACTGTATCGTTTTTTCTCGTTGAAATATTGCACTCCAGTTAAATGCTGCTTTTACTTTAATTAATTAAATTTATTTCCGTATATACTCGTGTATGGGTCGATCTTCCGACTATTTTTAATATCTGTATTTCAAAGGTATTACTCGTGTATAGGTTGATCTTTTAATATCTACATTTCAAAGGGATTACTTGTGTATAGGTCGACACAATTTTTTGCCTAAAAATTTGTTTGTCTTTTTAAAATTCGACCTACACATGTGTATACACAGTATATAAATCTATTTATATATTACTAAAATTCTCATTTTATATCCAACAGAAATACAAAATGTTATATATGTGTGTGTATGTATGTATGTATGTGTACGTATGAGTATGTATATATATATATATATATATATATATATATACTGATAGGTACGCGTCCTGTGTCACTGACGCATACAAATCTAAAAGGACGCAGAAAAATCGTATCCATGCATCTCAGTGTTTTTGTTTTTTTCTTGCCCCGCCATTTCCAGCTAATTTTAAATACATTTCAATATTGCCTTGGTAACGAATTAAACTGTAATGATACAAGATAGGAGTTAGACGGCTTTAGTTGTTCATAAATTAAAACACTATAATTTATTAAGAAACTTTAGTTGGGACCAATCAAATTTCTCGGGGACTCATTCAAATCAAATACATGCGTCTCAGGACTCACTAAATTAAAAAGCTATCAGCATCACTATATATATATATATATTATATATATATATATATATATAATAAAATGATCGGCAGACCAAGTACACTTAGTCTATCGATCGTATAAGGCAAGAAACTGACAGTTACTAAGAGCCGTTGACTCTGTGTCAACACAATGTCTATATATATATATATATATATATATATATATATATAAACACCTTAATCCAGCAAAAACGGCACGTTTTAGTGAGATTTTTATTAGAGCAATAAATTTAAGATATTCTACCTTCGTTGATAATTTTCCGTCAAATTTACAACTGCATATGCGGTCCATTTTCGCACTGGAAAAATAATCCCAATTCTTCAAGTAACGGGGATAACTATAAAATGCTAATTAGAATCTTTCACTCATTCCTAAATAGAATCATTAATATCTTCTTGGATCACCATTAAAACGGAAACCCAACGAATTCACGAATCGCCTAGTATTTGTTAATTCTGTTATCAAAATTAATCGAAATACAATACATTGTAATTGCCTTTTTATTTATTTTTTATTATTATTCACGAATTAAATGTTTAGACATTATTTTATCATTTTTGTCGTTAATTTAATTTATCTAATATTAAATGATAATATCTAATGAATTTCAATTTCACAAAATTTTATTTGTCTGAATTTTTCAGATGAGATTTTATATGTATTATTTTGATTTTTCGGTTGAAACGTTACATTTTTTATACATCACGATAAAGATGAGGACAACAGTCCGAAAAATCAAGATAACAATTTTAGTTTATATTTTTTTTTAATTTGCGACTATACAAACAAAGACAATTATCTTTCTTTTTCTTTTCTTTTTCTTTTTTTTTTTTTCATAATTCCTCGTTAGGATTACTTGAATTAAAATGCAAATAATTCCCACAACAATTATATTATAAATAGTTTATTTATTTTTCTATCTTATTTCTAAGGAATAAAAAAAATTAGACATCTTTTTATTCTTATATTGTTTTTATTTTTTTAATGTTTACTAGCAAGAATATGTGCCCTCCGGGCGTAAGTATTTAAGTTTTAATGTTATGAAATATATTAAATTTGAAAGCTAACAAAATTAAATAAGAACCTGTATAAAAAGATTATACTTATTTTAATTATATTTTAATTGGTTTCTATATAAGAACATTTATAGGATTGATTTTAATACATTGGAGAATAAAACAATAATATTAGAGATCAATAACACTAAATGATTATTTATTAAACCCCGTTTTATTAAAACCAGTATGCAAATTAACTACACCATATAATATGTAAACCATTATTTCTTAGTCATATATATGACAGATTGCAGGATTTTAAACTCACTGATAACATGAACTGTTTTGAGCCAAATCTAATACAGATTTTCATAGAGACCTCGTTAATAAATAAGATTTATTCTATGGATTAATGATTTTGACTATAAATTAAATAGTCATTGATAATCATACGCAGGATATGGGTATTGTACGTAAACAGTGAAGTAGTTTCGGTTACAGAGAGACAGATACCGAATCTCCATTATAATAAGAGATAAAATGAAGGATAATTTTTTGTGTCTAAAAAATATTAACCCCACCAAATCTTTAAAACCGTCAAATCACTCAAATGTTATGATAATCAATATAAATATTTTGAGATTGTGTTAGAAAAATAAAAAAATACATTTTTAAGATAAAATCTAAAGGTTTCCTGTTTTGTTCTTTTTTTTTTTTTTTCTAAATTTTTAAATTTAATTTTTTTTATTTATTCATTTTTTTTTTTTTTACTGTTACTAACGTCACTAACAGTACGACGCAAGAAATTCGACTCTGGTCGCGCACTGCACAATTCTAATAAGTCTGCTATAGTTGCAAACAGCAGTCTTAATAATAAACAGTCAATTACACCCATTCGTAAGTTTATGCATAATATTATAGAATTTTATCATTTGTTTTGCTATGTTTCGTCTTTTGCCAACGTAGATTTCAATATTGCCTATTCTGCAAAACTTGATATTTCTCTGGATATTCTAAAAATAAAAATGAATCTTATTTGCGATAACAAATTTCTAACTGGTTTCCGGCGATTTTCGTCATTTTTATTAGACAGATTTTTATTTATTTTCCCTTGCAATTTGTCCTCATTTTTATTTCTTGAATAAATACACACACACACACACGTGCGTACACGTTAATCTATCTTCTTCATAGATACATACACACAACATGCACAGTGTGTGTGAACATGTATCATTAATTCATGTATATATATGTATATATATATATATATATATATATATATATATATATATGTATGTATGTATATGTATATATGTGTGTGTGTGTGTCTATTTAAATTGTTTGCCCCCTGCGAAAATATGGGGTCTCTTGAATGATTTCATTTAATTTAAACAGTGGTGAGCAATTTTTAAAATCTATATAATGCCATATTGTTTGTTTGTTTGGGGTTTTTTAAATATTTTTGTTCGTGTATTTCTTCGTTTATAAACACCTTTCTTTTTCTCTTCGGTCTCTTCGGTATTAGTATCTGTAATAGGCAACCTTATATCTGTTCCTAAGCTTGTTTTCCAGGCATTCTAATTATATTATCTTTATGTTTTAAGATAAGCTCTAATAATACGAGTTGTTTATCGACTTAACTTCTGGCTAGCGTAAAACGCTATCCATCATTTTTTACAAGGTGTTTGCATCATCAAAATTACGTTCTTTCAAAAAGGTTATCTTATCATTATTATTATAATGGAGATTCGGTATCTATCTGTATGTAACCGAAACTACGTCACAATACCCTCAGGAATTGCGTAAGTTTATCAACGAGTATTTAATCTATAGTCAAAATCATTGATACATTAGAATAAATCTTATTTATTAACGAGATCTCTATGAAAATCTGAGTTAGATTTCCTTCAAAACATCCTATGTTATTAGTGTGTTTAAAATCCTCCATGTCATATATTATCAATTTTGTGCAGAATTATTAGAAATTAAAAAAATAAATAGATAAACGAAAATCCATTTGAATAATAAAAAGATCCCTTTGGTTTATTATCAGTAACCCACCTTACTTTCATTTTCATCAGTACCTTGTCTCAGTTTGATAGTAATTCGTTTTTTTTAGTTTTTTTAGTTTATTAAAATTCAACACACAGAAAATACTTAGGTCTGGTATAATGGTTAGCGTGCTAGATTAGCAGAGCCTTACTAGGGAATTAATTTCTTACTAGGTGCCCTATATTACAGGCCATGTGTCATTATGGTGCTCGATTTCCTAAAAATAAAAATGTCTTCTTATTTTAAAACAAATATTTGTAGGCCAATGACATTTACGGAACACTCCATTTAAAGAGAAAAATACCAGCAATATTAATATCTATCTATTACACACACACACACACACACACACACACACATACATATATATATATATATATATATATATATATATATATATATATATATATATATAGTTTTTTGTGTGTAAGTAAAAGTAAAGTCGACGGGGCGGCCTAAAGTCGGTGTCAGCGATGGAGTCTATCCCCTTTTCAATAGCGCTAGACCAATGAGATTGTTGTAGCATCTGGGGTGGAGTACCACACCTACCATCAGCTCCTTACTTTACCGCACAGACCCCTGCGCTACTCATACGCTGAGTTGGCGGGGACCGGTATCGAACTAGGAACCTTGTAATATTGATTTAAATAACGTGTGCATTTTATAAAATATTTTAATTTCTAGAAAAGAAAAAAAAGGAACCCTTATATATATATATTTTTTTTTTTTTTCGGTCACGCTCTTCAGAGAAATTTCGTGGCAAATGGGGAAAAAAAACACAGATAGGAAAATAACCTAACAAATCACGGGAAGGGAAAAAAAAAAATTTTTTCCCCATTTGTCACGAAATTTCTCTGAAAAGAGTGACCGAAAAAAAAATATATGGGTTCCCTTTTTTTCATTTTTTTATTTTTTAGAAATTAAAATATTTTATAAAATTCACACGCTATTTAAATCAATATAGGGGCCGGTTTAGCTCAGTCGGTAGAGTGTTCGGCTAGGAATCACAAGCTTCTTGGTTCGATACCGGCCCTCGCCAACTCAGCGTATGAGTATCACAGGGATCTGTGCAGTAAAGTGAGGAGCTGATGGTAGGTGTGGCGCTCCACCTCAGATGCTAAAATAATCTCCGTCTAGCGCTAGTGAAAAGGGGATAGATTCCCTCGCTGTCTGGCTGATACCGACATTAGGCCGCCCCGACGACTTTTTTTTACATTATATATATATATATATATATATATATATATATATATATATAATCCTCCTTAGGAAATAATTATCTAGATATTTTTTAACACATAAACTATCTATCCAATAAAAATCCATTAACTACAAAACCATTTTACATCTGCCTTAACCGGCAATATAACAATTACTATAAATCTCCCGCGTTCAATATCACTTACAAAATCAATTCTAACACGACTGGTAAGTCATCTGTATTTTTTCAAACATTAGTCTAGTTTAAACACCTACACTCAATTATTCATACTTAAAAAAAATCAGTATTTTTCATTTTTTAATATATATATATTAGTATCCAATTGGCGCTTTAACTTTTCCGTTGCAGTGGCATCAGTAAATTATCCAAACTTTCTCAATATATAAAAACAAATAGACCAATAATAATATTAATAATAGTTACAGTGGAAAAGAGTTAAGGATCTACCATGGTTTAGATAAATATATATATCATGTCGTGATTACAGTACAAATCCCCCTCTCTCTCTCTCTCTCTCTCTCTCTCTATATATAATATATATATATATATATATATATATATATATATATATATATATCGTCATTGCACCTCTCTCTCTCTCATATACACACATATATATATATATATATATATATATAGCTCTGTATATAATTAGTTATTGTTATGTGTATAGTTAGTTTATGTTATACATTGAGCTCTCTTCGGAATTTGTAAACATCCTTGTATAAATCTATAAGTTTTCTTTAACATAAGCATGCATTGTGGATGTACAGGAGATATTGTTAATTCCCAAATAAAATTATCCCCTACATACCAGTC
>CM042139.1:58002975-58012975 GCA_023376005.1 Doryteuthis pealeii
TGTGTGAATATATGCATGTGTATGTGTGTGAATATGTGTATATGTGTGAATATATGCATGTGTATGTGTGTGAATATGTGTATGTGTGTGTGAATATATGCATGTATATGTGTGTGTGAATATATGCATGTATATGTGTGTGTGAATATATGCATGTGTATGTGTGTGTGAATATATGTGTGTGAATATATGCATGTATATGTGTGTGAATATATGAGTGAATATATGTGTGTGTATGAGTGTGAATATATGTGTGTATATATGCATGTATGTGTGTGAATAAGTGCATGTGTGTGTGTGTGTGTGTGTGTGAATACGTGCATGCATGTGTGTGAATATGTGCATGCATGCATATGTGTGTGTGAATACATGCATGCATGTATATATGTGTGTGAATACGTGCATGCATGTATATGTGTGTGAATATATGTGCATGTATATGTGTGTGTGAATATATGTGTGTGAATATATGCACGTATATATGGATGTGTATGAATATATGCACGTATATATGGATGTGTATGAATATATGCATGTATACATGAGTGTGTGAATACGTGCATGTATATATGTATGAATATATTTGTGTGTAAGTGTATGCATATTTTGTGATGTATATAAGTATATACATATATGTGTGCGTTAATGAGTTCATGTCTATGCGAGAATAAAAATGTATATATATACATATCTGGTGACATATATATATGGGGGGGGCTCAGGTACTGGGCAATAAGCCCAGCCCTGTCCCTTTAAATCAAGGGAGCAGGTATTGCCTGGGGGGGGGATAGCCCCCTGGGATCAACGCTGTTAATTTACATTAACAAACACAGGCCCCGAATAGCCCATGTTATTAAAGCATTTAAAATCCTCAAATATGTGTCATATATCTCAATTGAAATAGAAATGTACATGGTTTATTTGCTGTTACTGATTTCATGGTGGAAATAACACTGGTTTACAAAAAAAAATTTTTTTGTCTGAGGCAAGAATGTGAATAGGTGTTTTTTTACTAATTTGGCTGTGCTGAATTCAAATTTATAAATAGTTTTGCTCTAACACCTCTAGATTTCTGTCTGTGGCGTACCTCGCAGAAGTTCTTCCCGGGGCGGATGTTTATTTGTCTGCCTCTTAAAAGTTCTAAAAACACTTCAAAAAGCAGAAAATGGAATAATATATGTATATAGTTATGGAAAATGGAATAATATATGTATATAGTTATTTACTACGCGTAGCTTAGATGCGACACAAGGCGAGAAGTATGAGAATCGAACTTACTAACAATGGTTTGCTAATCTAGCTTGCTAACCATAAAGTGTCCATAATATATGTATATAAGTATGCAAAATAAAACAAACTGTAGCAATAATTTATTTTCCCACAATTTAATTCTATAATGATTATACACAGAAAATAATAAGAAAGATATGTTTAAGAACAGATGAATGAATTACAAAAATAAATATTTAACAAATGAATCTGACATGCCTTCCCCTTCGCAAATTCTTGAATGACTTCATCAAAATCAATTTTATCCACAAGGTCCCACTCTATGGATAGTATTCCTAAAATTGTATGTTACTGGATAGGACAGTGTTAATTTTTTGGTGAGAGATAGGAAGTTGTAAACTTATCAATTTTTAGTTTCACCAAATGTTCACGTAGCACTTGGTCGAATTTCCCAATCAGTTGAACAAGCTCCAGAAAATTTTCTTTATTTTCATTTGCTTCCAACAACTCGAATATGCTGCCCCCGTACATTGTGCCGCCCGGGGCGGACCTACCTCTCCGCCCACTCCTAATACGCCACTGCGTCCACCAGAGTAAAATAGGAATCAAAGGGGTCCATAGATAAAAGATGAAAAATAAAAAACGGTTGAGAACCCCTGGGCTATATGGTAGACTTGAAAGTTTATTTAAAATGCCGAAATTTATATATATATATATATATATATATATATATATATATATATATATGAAGCCCTAGCACCGATGAAATTTATATATATATATATATATATATATATATATATATATATATATATATATAAACACTCACAGACACAAACACACAAAAAAAAATGAATGAATAGATAATTTTAAAAATAGAAATATATATTCTAAAAAACCTGGAATGATACTAAGACATTATTAAACAAACATACACACATAAACATACACACATAAACATACGCACATAAACATACACATATAAACATACGCACATAAACATACACACATAAACATGCGTACACACAAAGAATTCGGAGGAATGGACATTCCCATAAATCATACAACAAAATGGTCAGATTCTAAGAACAGTCAGCATCTCCCTTCTCAGGGCTCCGTGCTTTCAGAAATTTTCTGACGAAAGGATCTTTATCCCTAAATATTACGAATAAATCAAAGGTAAATGAACAACATCATAGCTACCTTGTTTTTCTTTACACTTGCATTGTGATAGCCTTCAAAACCAACCTCCAAACCAATATAAACACAATGCTTCAAGCAAATTATAAAATCCTTATATATATATATATATATATATATATATATATATATATATATATATATGGGAGACATGTGAGGGGGTTAATCCGACAATATGTGGAGAAAAGTAGACAAACACGGGATGTTATGGAAACTGGATGTTTATTGTCGACGATGCAACGTTTCGGCCATTTAGACCATCATCAGGACCAATATTTGTCATGATTCGCTTGGTTAAAAAATAAATTCTTTCAAGGTTAAAACAATTGTTATTTCTACCTAGGAAACTTTTGAAGTACCTCGTCTAGAACAATAGTTATTCACTAAGCTTCTGGCACAAGCCCAGAAGTATGGGGGCACCCAGTAAGAATCGAATTCACTGTGATCTGCTAATCTATCTTACTAACCATTACACCACGTAAGATGCCCTCGCGTAGTGAATAGTTAGCAAGATAAATATTGCTAAAGAATGTGATCCCTTACTGGGTTGCTCCATAATTATAGCCTTGTGCCAACGTAAGCTAAGTTTAGTAAACTGGTAATAAGAATTTTGTCTTGTTAAACTTTCACATTGCAATAATCCTTGTAGTTTTCAATATATCTTCAAAGATTAACAAATTAATTTTATCCTCTTGTTCCTTAATCTTCCGACCTTTATCAAATGCAAAACTGTAAATCCTGATTATCTGGTGTTGCTTATTCGCCGATTTCTTATTTCTTATAAGTGTCGTCACCTCAGCTAAATAATGGACCATTCCGTTTTTATTATAAAGAAATAAAGGCAATAAAAAAAGACCTGCTACATAGAAAAAAAAAAGGAAAGAGAATAGGAAAAATATATATATAGATTACGCTAATCTGTTTCAATCGAATATAAAGAAAAGAAGGAAAGAAAGAAAGAGTGAGAGAGAGAGTTAAATCAAGATTATTATACTTTTTACATATTGAACTATTATAATAGCTCTTAAGTAGACATATCAAAAGTCGTAATGATTAAATTATCATACTGCGGTATATCCACAGGTCCTACTAGTGTATTTGTATATTCTTTTTTTCTCATTGCTTAAATTTAATTTTTGGGCAATTTTTAAAGTTAAAAAAAAAACCTTTTCTTTTCCATTTCTTTAAATTTCTTTTAAAAAAAAGCTTAATTATAATTAATTAATTAATTAATTATGTTAACGCCAATAGACGATGTGTCTCTTAAGTAAATACAGGGTGTTGATAAATTCTTTCAGTGTCGTGGGTGGTGACCCGTGATGCTTAAATACGGAATCCTGGTGGCTGAACAGTCCATGATATGCAACGCTCCACTTTAGCCCTTACTTAGGCTATTACGTGCGCTTAGAGAGGGCTTCTCCGATCAATCGGCTGATCATGTCAAGCCCTAGCACCTATATAATTGTCACATCCCTATTGCTCTTATGGCAACCCCCCAACTCTTTTTATCACAAATGTGATAGAAGGCAGTGGCTGATGGTTTTAATGTCCTGGGAATTACATTAAACTGCATCAAATAGTGAAGTTCCAATTTTGGAGCTATGGGAGTGTAGAGTACCTCTTCATTGCCATTACACCCAGGTCCACTCTGACCCGGAGTGGTAGTACTTGTGGGTTAAATAGAAAACAATGACTTTAAACATTGTTATGGCGAAAAGAATTGAGTTTTAAAAAAATCCAATACCCACCAAGAATGAATCAAACAAAACGTCTTCGGCATAAAATAACCCAACAAAGGTTGACATGCCGTAAAACCCAACCAGCCTACAAAGTGGCTTTCCTCTCACACGTATATGTCATCCGAATATCTATAAATTAATACTCGTGTTCCTTAATCTCCCGACCGTTATCATCTTGCAGCACTCTCTAGTTAAAAATGAGACCGTCCAAAACGAAATGCAAAAATGTAAATCCGGATTATCTGGTGTTGCTTATCCGCCGAATTTTTATTTCTTATGAGTGTCGTCACCTTGGCTAAAAAAGTGAACCATTCCGCTATTATTATTAAAAAAATAAAGGGAAGAAAAATGACATGCTCCACAGAAAAATAGAAAGAAAGAAAGAAAGAGAGTAGGGGAAAGATAGAGAGAGGGGTGAGCACGCGGAAGCGATAACACTAATCTGTTTCAATCGGACATTATAAAAAGATGAAATGAAAAGAAAGAATGAAAGAAAAAAGTATGTGAGAGAGTTAAATGAAGATTATTATACTTTTTATATATTGAACTATTTTGCAATAGCTTTTAAATAAACCCATCACCTCTCTCTCTCTCTCTCTCTCTCTCTCTCTCTCTCTCTCTCTCTCTCTCTCTCTCTCTCCTAATTTAATTATGACAAAGTTTGATATGTTTACTTAAGAGCTATTGCCAAATAGTTCAATATGTAAAAAGTATAATAATCTTGATTTAACTCTCTCTCTCTCTCTCTCTCTCTCTCTCTCTCTCTCTCTCTCTCTCTCTCTCTCTCTTCTTTTCTTTCTTCTTTCTTTTCTTCTAATTTGATTATCACAACGTTTGATATGTTTACTTAACAGCTATTGCAAAATATTTCAATATGTAAAAAATTCTATCCACAGGTCCTGCTAGTTTCACTTAAACTAACAATTCGATTTACAATTCTTCATTTGTCGATGACTGATCAAAACGTAAAACAATCGTTGATGAATCAGTGTCAGTGCGAAGTCTTATAAGTCGACAAATGATATTCCTCTTCAATTCCTCTTCATTGTATATTCGATTTAGATTTCTCTTTACTCAATTAATATATTGTCTTCTGTTTAATTTCCTGCTTGGCTTGGACAAAACGACGTTTAATTCTGCCTCTTATAAATTGCCATTAAAAAGATAAGAAGTATAAAGTTAAAATCGTTGTTTTATTTCGTTATGCAAGTCGTATTATCTAATTTTTTTATTCCGTTTCTTCTAAGTCCGTTTATTTCAGCAGATTTAATGAAAGCAAAACTACACAAACTAATAATACGATCATTACTTTACTTCTGTTAAAATAGCGCTAACTTAACTACGTTTGCTCTTTCAAACATTCTCTCTTATCTCAAAAGCTTAAATGTTACTGAAAATAAATTTATTTCTTTATTTAATTATTTTATTCTAATTTTATTTTATTTTATTTTACTTCTGGCGAGTATTTCACACCAGATTTAATTGGTGTTTTTTTTTTTTTCTCACTAAAGTCTGAGTGACAACAAATCGCCTCAGGCCACCAGCACTTCTAAATATTCTCGCTGATCTGAAAAGTCCTGTGATCTGGATGGTCTCAATGTTTCCTCGCTTTTCTGGGTCTTTGTGAATCGTTCCAAGTACACCAACTACAATTATTATTATTATTATTATTATTATTATTATTATTAGAGTTTTTCACAGTAGCGTTAGCTGATGGTATTTCACTGGAGTCTGAGTGACAACTAGTCTCCTCAGGTCTCCAGGATTCTTCTGAGTCTTCCAGCTGATTTCAACAATGCTGTTGTCTGGATGGTCTCAATTCTTCCTCTGATTACCAGACTCTCCAGTCTTTTTTTCCAAACTTTATGGGACCATTCCAAGTGCACCAACTACAATTGGTATCACTTTCACCTTCATATTCCACAGCTTTTTCAATTCTCTGGCAAGGTCTAGGTATTTGTCCATCTTTTCGTGTTCCTTCATCTTCACCCTGTGATATGCTTGAACCGCAAAGTCCACCAGTTGAAAAGTTCTCTTTTCTTTTTTTCTTTTTTTTTCTTTTTTTTTCTTTTTTTTTCTTTTTTTTTTCTTTTTTTTTTTTTTGGTAATCAATATTAGGTCTGGTCCCCTGCCTGGGATAGGATGACAGAGAAGTTTATGCTAATTTTATGCGTAATTATTATTATTATTATTATTAGTAGTAGTAGTAGTAGTAGTAGTAGTAGTAGTAGTAGTAGCTTTTTCGCGTTATCTGATGATCTTTCACTGGAGTCTGAGTTACAACAGGTCTCCTCTGGTCTCCAGGACTTTTCTGAGTATTCCAGCTGATTTCAATGAATGGTCTCAGTTTTTCACACCAGTGTTAGCTGATGGTCTTTCACTGGAGTATGAGTGACAGCAAGTCTCCTCAGGTCTCCTGGACTCTTCTAGCCGATCTTAACAGTGCTGTAGTTTGGGTGGTCTTGATTCTTCTTCTGATTTCCAATTCACTCAAATTATTATTGTCATCATTATCATTATTATTATTATCATTATTGTTAATATTATTATCATCATTATTGTTAATATTATTATCATTATTGTTAATATCATTATTATCATTATTGTTAATATTATTATCATCATTATTGTTAATATTATTATCATCATTATTGTTAATAATATCATTATTATCATCATCATTATTGTTAATAACATTATTATTATCATTATTATTAATATTATTATTATCATTATTGTTAATAATATTATTATCATCATTATTATTATTCATAATTATCATTATTGTTAATATTATAATCATCATTATTGTTAATATTATTATTATTATTATTTACTCCTTTTGAGTTTTCACATCAGCATTAGCTGATGGTCTTTCACTGGAGTCTGAGTGACAGCAAGTCTCCTCAGGTCTCCAGGACCCTTCTGAGTATTCTG
The DNA here is from genome assembly GCA_023376005.1 of Doryteuthis pealeii. Classification (NCBI taxonomy): domain Eukaryota; kingdom Metazoa; phylum Mollusca; class Cephalopoda; order Myopsida; family Loliginidae; genus Doryteuthis; species Doryteuthis pealeii. The sequence continues at coordinate 58,010,082 of CM042139.1, forward strand.
GCAGATTGCAGCAGTGCAGTGTTCTGAATGGTTTCAATCCTTCCTCTGATTTATTATTATTGTTAATGATATTATTATTATTATTATTGATATTAATATCATTATTATTATTAATAGTATCATTAATACCATTAGTATTATTAATATCATTATTATTAATAGTATCATTAATACCATTAGTATTATTAATATCATTATTATTATTATTATTATTATCATCATTATTATTATTGATATCTATTAGTTCTAGTGACTCCCCCCCCCCAGTCACCTTGCCTATCTTTTCACTTTCTTGCATTTTCCCCCCTGTGCTTTGGTGGTACTTGTTGATTAATGCTACTATTACTACTAGCACAACGGTGCTGTATGTATAAAGCTTTGTCTTTCGGTTTCTTTTTTTTTTTTAATGGCATATCAACCTTCGTGGGTTATTTAATACCGACGCCATCTTTATAGAAGAACAGCAGTGGTAGGACGAGGGTTTCGTACCTTTCCCAACGATATTAGTCCGAAAGTAAACGTAAGACCGTGACTGGAGTTCGAACTCTCTTACTACGATGTCGTAGTTCAGTATGTTAGCCACTACACCACGATGACTACTTCATAAATCTTAGTTTTAAAAAGTTTACTTGTCACTCAAGGGCGTAACTAGAGATTTCGGGTTCCTGTTAGGGGAGGTGCATATACTTGAAATGCAATAGGTGAATAAGTAATTTATAATGCGTCCCGCCTCCTTGGTGGCTCGGTGGGGGTGAGGATCTGTAGCACGTTCTGTTCCTCCACTCAGCCACGCCTCTATTAGTACGAATATAGTTTCCCGATAGAATTCATTTTATTTTGAAAATTGCATTCTAAAAGAACAATAATAATAATAAAGCACAAAATTATCATTTTTCCAAATTTCTATTAAAACTAGTAAGAATATGCACCCCCTGGGCACAAGTATTTAAGTTTTAACGTAATGAAATATATTAAATCGAAAGACTAACGAAATTAAATAAGAACGCAAGGAAAACGCATAAGAAAAGATTACACTTATTTTACTTATATTTTAATTGGCTTCTTTATAAAATCATTCATAGGGTTGATTTTAATACCTTGGAGAATAAAACAATAATATCAGAGATCAATAAAACTAAGTAATTATTCATTAAACCCAGTTTTGTTAAAACCAGTATGCAAATTAACCTCACTATATTTCATGTAAACCTTTATTTCGTGATATATGTGACACATTGCAGGATTTTAAACGAATAACATGGGCTCTTTTGACGTAAATCTAATTCAGGTTTTCATAGAGACATCGTTGATAAATAAGATTTATTCTGTGTATTAATGATTTTGACTATAAATTAAATACTCATTGATAAACTTACGCAATTCCTGAGGGTATTGTGATATATACACACGTATATACACGCAATTCCTGAGGGAATTGTTATACACACACACACACACACACACACACACACACAAATATATATATATATATATATATATATATATATATATATATATATATATACCCACATACATATATACATATATATGTGAATATCATTCATGGAAATTTGTTGCAACACATAATTGAATTTTCCGAATTGACTAAATGTTTATTAGTAATTTTATATTAATTGAAAACTGGTAGGTTTTATAAAATGTTGGTGAAGATAAGCAATATCTGGGAAAATTAATTTATTTTCCAATCAGTTTCAGTGTAATTTCGCATAAGCTAACTTAAATTATCCACATATAAAATGCAGTAGGCGTCTATGTATTAAAATGTATTTTAAAAAATCGGATTTAGACTGATCCTATATTTAATGACGAAATAACTTCCACATTTAAAAATGTTGGATTAGAACGAAAGTCTTGTCCGATACAAAAGAGTATTTATTTAACCAATATTTCTCAATGTACATGTTGTTTTCATTATATAAGGAGAGCGCGGTGGTGTACTGGTTAGAGTCGTAGGAAATGGACTCGAGTTCAAATCCTGGACGAAGCCACAGTCCACATATCCCTAATACAATACTCTTGGGAAAGGTAGGAATCCTACTATTCTAACTCTAGCTATGGGTAAATAGTAGGTCAGACTGGGCTCTTTAACCTTGGTTAGGCAACCAGACTTGGAGAACTTATATCTCCGTTTGGGGTGGTCACTACTAGAATAGGCTTAGGCCTACTTAGTGATATATTTAAAACAATAATAATAATTTGGTTAAATTAATCTTACTTTGTATCGAACAAGACTTTCGTTCCATTCCTATATTTACTGCGAATCAAATGTTCAAGTCATTAAGATAAAGTTCAACCATAATTCACACGTGAACACCAATTCTTTGGCATTCATAAGCCTATCAGTCGTTGGTTAAAAATCATATCGTCCAAGATGAAATGCAAAAATGTAAAACCTGATTATCTGGTGTTGATTATCCGCCGAATTCTTATTTATTATGAGTGTCGTCACCGCAGCTAAATAATAGACCATTCCGTTTTTATCATAAAGAAAGAGAGTGAAGAAAAGGACACGATACACAGAAAAATGTAAGAAAGAAAGAGAGGGGGTGAGTGTGCGGAAGCAATAACGCTAATTTGTTTCAATTGAACATAATGAAAAGATGAAAAGAAGGAAAGAAAGGAGAAAATTGGATCAAGATTATTATACTTTTTACATATTGAACAATATTGCAATAACTCTTAAGTTAACATATCAAACGTTGTAATAATTAAAATATCATACTGTGGTATATCCACAGGTCCTGCTAGTCTAATTATAATACGTGAATTAATAGCGGGCATGCTACACAGAAAAGGTATAAGAAAGAAAGAAAGAGTAGGGGAAAGAGAGAGAGGGAGGGGGTGAGTGCGCGGAAGCGATAATGATACGTTTC
>CM042139.1:58015475-58037975 GCA_023376005.1 Doryteuthis pealeii
CCTTGTTCTAGTGCTAGTGAAAAGGGGATAGACTCTCTCGCTGTTTGGTTGATACCGACATTAGGAGGCTCTGCCAACTTTTTTTAAATACTTATAAACTAGTTGAGCCAACTATGGTTTTCCTTCTTAGAATATTCTTTATAGAATAGTTTTTTCAGAAAAGAAAAAAAATGATGGTCTAGTGCCAGTGAAAAGGGGATAGACTCCATCGCTGTTTTCTTGATACCGATATTAGGCCGACTTTTTTTTATCCTTAAAAACTGTTGAGTCAACCATAGTTTTTCTTCTTATTTTTTATAAAATTGTTTCTCAAAAAAGAAAAAAAAATGATACTTCCTTATTCGTTTAAAAGCTTTCAATAAAACCTTATATTTCATTTTTTTTTTTTTGTATTATCATTACCAATGAAAAATAAAAACAAGAACGCCTTCGGCCTGATCGTCCCTATCTGATAGCTTTGCTAAGTGCTGTTAAAGTAACAATAAAAAATTAATTAATAAACAAAAGATAAAATGAGTTACTAGAAATGGATGGGAAGGGGGTTTGTCATATTTTAAACGATATAATTGTTACCATTAAATTCGGCGAAAATGTCGGAGTGATATCATTTTTTTTTTGTCTGATACTGTCTATCAAGAAATATTCACTGCTAATGCAAACTAAAATATTTTGGCACTCCCTATACACTAATGTTCCTAGGTTTATTGAGTGCGGCAGTAGTAGTAATAGTAGTAGTAGTAAGTAAGTAAAGTCGAGGTAGTGGACTATTGTCGGTATCAGCCAAACAGCGAGGGAGTCTATCTCCTTTTTGCTTGGGCTAGACCAGGGAGATTACTTTATTGTTTTTTTTTGTTTTGTTTTTTTTGCTGTGTCAAAGGGTCACACCTAACATCAGCTCCCAGATGCTTTACAGCACCACACAGATCAGATTACCCAAGCTGAGATACTCATGCGCTGGGTTAGCAGTGATCTGTATGAAACATGGAACCTTGCGATTCCTAGGCAAATGCTCTACCGACTGAGCTAAACCTGGTCATAAACTGAGCTAATCCGTGGCACAAGTAATAGAGAGATACTGACGATCTTAGGACTTGTTACCTGTAAAGGTATCCACTTAGCTTCACTGAACGTTACACAATATATATTGGACACCCATTGAGAATCAAACTCTCTCATAACGGTATGATAGCTTCGAAAACCATCTATAACAATACGCAAGGCACCTCTGCTCTACCCTTCATATGTTTATATATATACATTTTTTGAATACATAAATCTATAATAGCCAAATGACGGTCTGTTGAGATTTTCTTTCTAATTGGAAGTGTATATATTGCTCTGTATATAATCAATTTATTTGTTTGTTAATTATTTTACATTGAGCTCTCTTCGGAATTTGAAATAATCCTTGTATGAATCTAAAGGTGTACATATGCATTGGCATGCTTTGTGGATATACAAAGGATAAAGTTATCCCAAATAACTTACCTGTTTTTTGGATAATTCTCTCTCTCTCTCTCTCTCTCTCTCTCTCTATATATATATATATATATATATATATATATATATATATATATATATATATATATATATATCATATATGAGGTAGAAAGCGGTGGCTGAGGGTTTTAGTTTCCTGGGTATGACGTAAAACTCTAATTGACGGTGATGTTCCAATTCTGGAGCTCTGGGGAATGTGGAGTACCCTTTCATCACCATTGCTCCTAGTTTCACCCTGACCCGGAGTGGTAGTACCTGTTAGATACCTATCGGTTAAATAAAAAAAAATGAGTTTAAAAATGTCTTCTTTGTTTTTTAGTTTTTAAAAATTGAGTATCCATCAGGATTTTTTTTTTTTTTTGGGGGGGGGTTCTTATTTGTTTTATTCCAAAACCTTCACCTAATTTAACTTGCAAAAGTACATTTTACAGATGTTAAAAACTGTTTGTACGATGATCGAACAAACTCAAATGCTTTTAAACTCTTTGGCTTCAATTATTTGCTCACATAAAATGTCTGGTTAATTCACTAATTTATCAGACTTGATTTCAAGCCAAATAAATTATTTTAATGAGAAAAAAAAACACTCTGAAGTAATGATTAAAAAAAGAAAACTGGACATTCATATGGATGACCAAAGCAGAAAAAATCAACCTAATTAAACAGCTTTTTTTTTTAGATGAGACTTGATAATTTGTGTTATCTGGATTATTCAGACTATTGTCCTCCTCTTAGTTATATTCACAACGTTTCAGCCGATGTGTCCTCTGGTCTTCTTCATGTATTTCTTGTCGAACTCAGGGACCTTCTTTTCGAACTCGAGAACCTTCTTATCGAACTCGGCAAACTTCTTGTGGTAATCGGGAGCCATCATGGATCTTTGAACCCAACCCTTTATTCAATCCACGGGGGTATCCTGTTCTCATTCCACTAACCATATCTACACAACTTTTCGGTCGATGTGCCCTCTCTGGCCTTCTTCATGTATTTCTTGTCGGACTCGGACACCTTCTCGAACTCGGTAGGGCACATCGGCCGAAACGTTGTGCAGATAACAATAAAGATGAGGACAATAGTCCGAATAATCCAAATAATACTAATTAAACAAGTCTCGTTGGCTGTAAATTACCCATCTATGAAGATTTTACAAGACGATAAATCTATTTACTTGCACTGACACATTTAGTCAGCGGCCATTGATTTTGATATCATCATCATGTCGCACAAGCAGCACAGATATCCTTGACAAACTTTCGCCAACCATCCCTATCACTCATTGTTCCTGACAGGTCCTCCGCGCAGCATCCATTATCTGCACAGAGTTAGTCTATGCAGATCCGCACTAGCATGTTCATGTGCTGGTTTCCACAGAATGATGTCACGTATGAGTTCATGTTTACCTCCCCAGCAGTGTCCAAAATGTCTCCTCCGTCTCACTCGAAAATTCTAGTTGGCAGCGTGGCCGATTGTCGGTATCAGCTAGCGCTAGACCAGGGAGATTTTTTTTTTTTTTTGCTTAGGTGGAGCCCCACACCTATCGTCATCTCCCCACTTTACCACACAGATCAGATTACCTGATCTGAGCTACTCATACGCTGAGTTGACTGGGACCGGTATCGAACCAGGAACCTTGCGATTCCTGGCCGGGTGCTCTACCGACTGAGCTAGTGATATTTATTTCACAATCTATAGTATTCTTTCTGTTTCTGTGATGGCATTCTCTCTGAGTCGGTTGAGCCGGCTTCATCTAACGAATTTGCCTGTGATGAATTCATGGAATATGAAATTCCCAAGCGCTCCCCAAACTCCGCATGCATATCTCGATCAGAAGAAGAACGTGCCCTTGTTTACTGCAGATTTTCCACAGACGCAGTGATAAGTACACTAAAAGCCGTTGATTCCTGACGATGATGGAGACGCCCTTTTGGATTTTCGCCAGAGCCCCTTTGGCCGGGTTGTGGCCTTAATACCACAAATATCTACAGTATCCACAATGAACAAATACTTCCTTACCAGTTTTTTTTAAATTAAAGTACATTGTAAATGCATGACTCTAACAAATACTTCGCTATAATGTACCGCTTTTGCTGTGTTGCTTTTAACACATAGATAACTACATGGGTCACATATGCATCGTAAGCTTGGTATCATTGATATTTACTAATCAAATTGGTATATGCACAAACCAGAATCTGTCCTAGACAATTAGACTCATAAAATTCTCTAGGATTTTGTGATTCAAATGGATTATTTGATCTCAACCAGAAGATCAGATCTAGTGTTGATTAACAAGAAAAAAAGAATTTGTCTTCTAGTGAATTTTACCGTCACGATGGACTTGCAAAGTAAAAATGAAAGAAAACTAAAAGATAGACAAATAATTGGACCTTGCCAGAGAGCTGAACAAACTGTGGAACATGAGGGTGAATTTTATACCAATTCTGGAACGGTCTCCAAGGGTTTGAATATAGGAATTGGAAAGGGGAGGAAGAATCGAGACCATCCAAACAGAATTGTTAAGATCAGCTAGAATACTCAGAAGAATCCCAGAGACCTGAGGAGACTTGCTGCCAATCAGACTCCAGTGAAAGAACACCAGCTAACGCTGGTGTGAAAAAACTCGCAAGTTGTGAAAATAAATGAATAAATAAATAAATTAATTAATAATAATAATAATGATAATAATAATATCTGTACTGAAAAACGAGACACAAATTTATATGAGACTTGAAGATAAAAACAGATGCCACCCCCTCCCTTCAATCTCAGCCAGAATATTGGAACTTGGGTTAGTTAACAAGAACTTGTCACCTCGCGAAATTCGCCATATGGTCGAATTTTAATTTCTTGCACAATTCTCTGTACATCACCATTCCCATCCAGTCACCCCTTGTCCTGTACTCTTTTTGTATTAGTTTTCTGTGTTCATTTATCATGTGATTAACAGTTTTCTCTCTGTCTCCACACTTTCCATTACCTGTGAATGCAGGAATATGTTCGAATTACTGAGACCAGACGACCTGTGAATCCGTTTGATTCCAGTTGTAATAACAATCCCTGATGATATTCATATTACTTTCTTTCTATTACACTTGTCACTTTCTTTTTCTCCTCTTTCTTTTGTTCTTTCTTTTCTCTGTCTTCTTTCTTTCTTTCTTTCTTTCTTTCTAGCTTGACCCTCACCCCAATCTACGCGATAACCTTCTGCTAATGTTTGCCTCACCCCAGAATCGTAAAAGATGAAAATGGCCACTTAAACCCAACCATGTTTTATTTCTGCCTCAACTGAAGCAAACCAAAGCCTTTTCCCCCTCCTCCTTGTGAATTTTACTGATTTAAAATTACAATTAATTAATCAATATTTTATATTGGAAATCATTCGATCATTATTATCGATTCGACTATCACTAACGGAATGTTCACCCTTGTTGTGTCCCCCTCCCCTTATGAATTAATTAGGTTTTTCGATTGTCCAATAAAATTGGCGAAGAAAAATTCGATAGATTGATGCAATGGTCTGAAAAGAAAGAGGGTAAAAAAAATACAAAAATAAAACAAAAAAAATAAAACATTTTGAGAAAAAAGAAGAAAAAAATACACGTAAAACAAAAGGAAATTCAGGGAGAAATGAGTTGAAAATACATGGACAAAATATGAATTCAATATCTTATTATAATGGAAATTGTGTGTTTGTCTGTCTGTAACCGAAAATATATCACTACTAAAGTCACAATTCCCTTAGTTATTTACGTCACATTCTCCATGATTTTATTTTTATTTAAACCTCAAATATCTAAAAAAAATGTTTACATTAATATCGTTGACCATATATACATTGTCTTTACCTCGTACCCCACTTGTACGGGTTAGGCACAATGCCCTATTAACGTGGGACCACCCACAAACTGAAGCACATGGGTGGCGGGTGAAAAATTGCGTCGATCCCGTCGGCATTCCCCCTCAAGGGGGGCGCCTCAGGCACAGGGCAATAAACCCAGCCCTGCCTCTTTAAATCAAGGGGGCAGGTATTGCCTTGGGAGATAGCCCCCCTGGGATCGACGCTATTAACTTGTAAAGTTCCAGGGCCGAAGCCACTGAACTCCCGGCGTTGGCCAGATCTACATGATATTTTCCGCGTACCCCACTTGTACGGGTCAGGCACAAGGCCCTATTAACGTGGGACCACCCACAAACCGAAGCTCATGGAGTGGCGAGTGAAAAAATTGCGTCGATCGCGTCGGCATTCCCCCTCAAGAGGGGCGCCTCAGGCACTGGGCAATAAACCCAGCCCTGCCCCTTTAAATAAAGGGGGCAGGTGTTGCCTGGGGGGATGGCCCCCTGGGATCGACGCTATTAACTCGTAAAGATCCAGGGCCGAAGCCACTGGACCCCCGGCGTGGGCCGGATCTACATACTAATAAGATTCAATTGTATTTATATATACAACAAAATAGCGGTTTGCAGTGTGAACGGGAAGGCTAATTTGCATATTGATATTGAAAATTTGATTTTAATAAACATGTGCTTAGTATTATTGATTTCTAATTGTTTAATTTTATCTTAATGCATATGAGCAAAAAATCTCTGGATAAATCTTAGAAAAAATCCATTAACAAGAAGTAATAACTGTAATTTTATTTACTTCCTATTTTAACTAAATAGTTAAATTAGGGAAATTTAGCAATGAAAGATGGGAGTGATGGAAGAGTAAGTTTCTGGTGTTTTCTCTCTTTCGATTAATCCCCCCCCTCTGTTTCCAATCTTTTTATCTGCATTTTTATTTAGTTTCATTAGCCTTTCTAATTTAATATAATATTTTATTACATTAAAACTTAAATACCTGGACCCGGAGGGTGCATATTTTTGCTAGTTAGTCTAACGCTCCCAGATATTGCTGGGTCGGTCTTACTCTTGCTTCTGGACAGAATTCAAAAGCTGTTGATCTTCATTCCAATCTGAGAAAGGAAAAGATAAGCGGATAGATATTTTTCCGTTCTTATTCAGATGGTAAAGAGTTCAGTCCGGCTCTGATATTGGGTTACTGAAATCCAATCGTCATTGGAGAGGGGCAATGTAAATTATTTTCTTATTCTTCAATAAAGATGGTTTCAGGCTCAGAGCTTTAGCTCCTTTCTATCTATATATTAATACTCATGTTCCTTATCGTTATCATCTTACAACACCCTCTGGTAGAAAATCCTTCAAGATGAAAAACAAAACTGTAAATCCTGATTATCTGCTGTCTTATTTTTATGAGTGCCTTTACCTCAGATAAATAATGAACCATTACGTTTTTATTATAAAGAAAGAGAAGAAAAGGACGTGATACACAGAAAAATACAATAAGGAAGATAGAGATAGAATAGGTGAATGATAGAGAGAGGGGTGAGTGCGGAAGCGATAACGCTAATATGTTTCTATTGAACATAATGAAAAGATGGAAAGAAGGAAAGAAAGAAAAAAAGAGTAAGACACAGTTAAATCAAGATTATTATACTTTTTACATATTGAACAATTTCGCATTAACTCTTCAGTTAACATATCAAACGTTGTAATAATTAAAATATCATACTGTGGTATATCCACAGGTTCTGCTAGTCTAATTATAATACGTGAATTAACAGCAGACAATAGATGAGCATTTTTATTTCTTTTTGAATAGAGCCCTCTCCGGGATTACGAGTTTCTCTAGGAGTGACAATAATGGAAGTATCATTGTGTACGAAAATAGGGGTCGGGTCGGAAAGTGATAGACTGCTAATTGTGGACGATAATATGGAAGTCCGTACAAATGTAAGAATGGCTAATAACATCGGATATGAAATAACCGGTTGCTTGCGACGCTGAGGGCACGAAATAAATGAGAAAAGGATACCCGGGCCAAGTGGAGGAGAATTGGCCATGAAGGGTCCGGATGACTTCCGCTGTTTTTGCACATGCGCAGAATAGAATTACTCAAGAGACGCTGAGAGGCGATTTCCGCCATCAAGACGGGAAACATTAAGAACAAATAATAAATAAATAAATGGGGACGGGAAAGGAAAGGAATAACAGAAAGAGCAAAATCTCCATTCGTACACACGTATATGCGTATACACTAAACGTATACGCGTACACACTAAACGTACACACGTATACAGGCACACACTAAACATATACACGTTTCGCGCACACATTAAACGTACGCATGTATACGCGTACACACTAAGCGTACACACGTATACAGGCACACACTAAACATACACACGTTTCGCGCACACATTAAACGTGCACATGTATACATGTACGCAGTAAACGTACATACTAAACATACAAACGTATACGCGTACACACTAAACCCGCTGTCAGCTGTGCGTGATACGATTTAAAACGTGCCTAACTAGTGGGGAGGGGTCAAAATTTAGGTACCGGACATGTATGCTGAAAAGAGGGATGGGTCCTTTAAGGAAAAATTGCCATATTAAATCTTGAAAAAATTATTATATTAAATCTTGATAATAAATTAAGATATTTATAATAAAAAAATTTTTAATACAAGCCATCATGTCACTGTTTCTATGAACTTTAATTTTTAACTTAACTAATCAAGTCATTTTATAATTTATTAAAGATATACAGCTCATTTAACTGTGGTATATGTAAATCTAATAGATTGCAATGGAGGTAGAATAATAATAATTAATTAGAATAATTTTATTTATTTTGATATTGTCAAAAAGAACTACAATTGTTAAATTACAAAAATACTAATAGTACCATGTGCTCGCTTGGTTACTTCATTTTAGTAATTACTCCCATCCCCTTTAGAGGGCACCAGATACTTTTTATATCACATTTTTTCCTAAAAGAGATCCTCTTTTCGGTATACATTGTACCTAAACGTTTACCCTCCCCCTGTCCTAACAATCATACAAAAATATTTACATTTGGTCAAACAGATTACACCTGTTTTATCAGATGAGACTTGTGCAATAGACGTCGAATAAATGCATGGAAATAAGCAATTAAAGATATACGCTTACGCATGCGCGCGCACACACACACACGTAGTATCAAATAAGGACGAAGCAAGTTTACTGTCGATAGATGAGCGACGTCTCGAAATATGACCGTCGGTGTCAATTGGATAAAAATGAGTTAACCAAGTCAGTACTACATGGTACTATTAGTATTTTTGTTATTTAACAATTGTTGTTCTTTATGACAAGAACAAAATAAAAATTATTCTAATCAATTATTATTCTGATAACTTCATTGCAGTCTATAAGATTTCTATATGCCACAGTTGAATAAGCTGTCTATCTTTATTAAATAAAAAAATTATCAAGTAATTATAATAAGTAACTAATTAATAAATAACTAATTATAATAATAACATTTTGGAAACAATTATATTTTCAAGTAATTGTTCTTAATGCTAATATTCTATACTCAATTATATGGCTTCAAGTTATTATAAACAATGACATCATGAGATGAATGTAAAAAAATGAAATAGTTTATGATAAATATTTTAAATTTATTATCTAGACTAGCAAATATATGATGCACCCTTCGGGTGCAAGTATTTAGGTTTTGATGTAATAAAATATTATATCAAATTAGAAACTATTTAGAAAATGATAAATCGAGGGGGTATAATCGAAAAATAGAACAGCTTTAAATCTAACTCTTCCATCATGTTCCATTACTCCCCTCTTTCATTTGTCCTAATTTATCTATTTAGTTAGATTATGAAGTATTTAATAAAATTACAGTTCTTTCGTCTTGTTTATGGATTTCTTTTAAGATTTATTGAAGAGATTTTTGCTCAGATTCTTTAAGAGAAAACCAAACAATTAGAAATCAATAATACTAAGCATATATTTAGTATAATCAGATTCTTAATATCAATATGCAAATTATCCTTCTCGTTCACACTGTAAACCGCTATTTTGTTGAATATATAAATATACTTGCATGTTATTAGTATGTAGATCCAACAGTATTAATAAGGTACAACAATTTTATTAATAATTGAGGTTTAAATAAAAATAATATTCATGGTGAATGTGATGTCAATAACTAAATGAATTGTGACTTGAGTAGGGATATAGTTTCGGTTACAGACAGACAAACACACAATCTCCATTATAATAAGATATATAAATGGATTATTTATATTATATCTACATCTAGATAATAAATGTTATGGTTAAGTTATAAGTACCAGATACTTTTTATAATATCACATTTTTTTTCTTTAAGAGAAATACATGTCCGGTACCTAAATTTTGACCCCCCCCCCTCCTGGTACACACTAAACCCTCTGTCACCTGTGAGTAATACGGTTTAAAACGGCCTAATAATTATACAAAAATATTTGCATTCGGGCAAACAGACCATACTACCATCGTCTGATCAGATCAGACCTGCGCAAATAGACGTCGAATAGATTCGGGGAAACAAGCAATTAAAGCCATGCGCACAAGCATGCGCACACACACGTAGTATCAAACAAGAACGAAGCAAGTTTACTGTCGATAGATGCGCGACGTCTCATAATGTGACCGTCGGTGTCTATTGGATAGAGGTGTGCACTAACTCTCACCTTCCCTTTTCCTCATCTAACTGTCTTTCCTTTTTGTTGTATATTTCCCAACTCCCTACCCACTCACCTCCGATTTTTACTTTCTCCGAAATCGTTGCCAGAAGCTATCCACTGTCGGAACCGTTTCCTGAACCCTCAGAGCCGGCGAATGAAGACACTTGCTGGGTTTCTCGTTTGACTGGACGATTAAAGAGAGAGTGCGCCAAAAAGCTGAATTGGTGAGAGCATTGAATCATCACTATGCCTTGCTTTTAAAACGCTATTTGTGTCGGTTTGAACTGTGACCGACCATCTTTCACAGAGAGCGAGAGAGAGAGAGAGAGAGAGAGAGAGAGAGAGAGAGAGAGAGAGAGAGAGAGAAAAGTGTATGTACGTGTTTATCACTGCGTACATCTTTTAAAAACTCTACTTTCTTTCTTTTTTCTTTGCATACACACATAATTACATATGCAGAAATATCTGTATGGCCTCCCGTCGTGGTGTAATGGTTTAGCAAGCTAGTCTCGCAGATCCATTATTTAACCAGCATCGAGAGAGAATAGAATAATAGATAGATAGAAGTGTACGAGTACGTGTTTATCACTGCGTACATCTTTTAAAAACTTTTTCTTTTTTTCATCTTTTTTTTTTTTTTTTTTGCATACACACAATTACGTACGCTGAATTGTCTGTATGGCATCCTATCGTGGTGCAATGGTTAGCGAGCAAGAGTCGCAGATCCATTATTTAACCAACATGTATGTATACGTGTTTATCACTGGGTTATCTTTTTAAAACTCTTCTTTCCTTTCCTTTTTTTTTTTTTTTTTGTTTCGCATACACACACAATTATATACGCTGAAACATATGTATAGCCTTCCATCATAGTGTAATGGTTAGCAAGCTAGTCTCGCCAATCCTTTATTTAACCATCTCCGCAGGATGCGACATAAAGTCAATTTTTAAGCGGAGTACAACTGGTTTGAATTCAGATTTTTACTTCTCCAAACCGTGTGCCATAATAGGGTTAAAGAGCCTAGTCTGTCCCACTATTTACCCATAGCCGGCGGGAAAATAGTTGAATTCATACCTTTTTTAAGGGTTGCTTGATTGGTTGGTTGAATTACACGGCATGTCAACCCATTGGATCATTTTGTGACGAAGACGTTTTATTTTATTCATTCTTGATGGATACTCAATTTTTTAAAACACATTTTTTAAAATTTATTTTGTTCTATTTAACCTATAGATAGAACCCTAACAGGTACTTTCTAACTGGGATGTAATGATTAGAAAGCTAGTCTCGAAGATCCATTACTACTATATAGCAAGTTCGCTCTCTCACCGGATGTCCCATACTTGCGACCTTGTGTTACATCCTATCCTTGGCGAAATACGCTACGCTGAAATATATATGTTGATTTATTTTATTAGTTCTGTTCAATTTTTTTCTCTTCTATCATTCTCATGTGAGTATCAGGAAAAGTTACTAAAACTATAGCTTCTGGCTTGTCCAAATCCAATCTGTTGTAAAAATACGGTTGGTTGGTTGGTTGGTTGGTTGGTTGGTTGGTTGGATTTACAGTTGGTTGGTTGGATTTACGGCATGTCAACTCTTATTAATAATGCGAAAGTCGCCTTTTTTAGTTTTACAATTATATGGTTTCAAGTAACCGATAAAAATAATGTCAACAACTATAGATTCAAATAACTATTCTTAATGATAATATTTTATAAACAATAATAGCTTCAATTATCTATTCTTAATGCAAATAATTTGCACACAGTTATATGGCTTCAAGCATTCATATCTAATAATAATAATAATAATAACTTGCAAACAGTTATAATCTTTCTATTAACTATTCATGTTTGATAATAATCATTTGTTTGTACACAGTTATATTGTTTCAAGTAACTAGTTCTAATAACATTTATATTTTCAAGTAACTATTCTTAATGCTAATATCATATACACAATTATATGGTTTCGAGTAATTATTCCTATTTGATGATAATCCTTTGTTTGAACACAATTATAAGGTTTCAAGTGTCCCTATATAATAGTAATCATTAGTAAATAATTATATTGTTTCAATCAACTAATTATAATAATGATATTTTGTAATCAATTCAAGTAACTATTCTTAATGCTAATATTCTATACATAATTATATGGTTTCAAGTAATTATTCCTATTTGATAATAGTCAATTGTTTGAACACAATTAAGGGGTTCTAAGTATTCCCTGGGTATGTTGTTCTTACTCCACTGTTTCGGGTATCTCGTTTTAATTAATTCTTCTTAGTTCATTTGACAGTGTGATGTCGCTTGTAGACCTCTTTCTCTGAACCAAATTATGCATTTTTCTTTTGCTCTACCCGTCCCAGGGATTGAAATGACGACAACCTGATAACTAGATACTGTTGTATAGCCTCTTCATTATTTTTATCATATTGTATGTATCTTTTTCTGTCTTCTTGGTCAGCTCGTCTACTCTATTATGTGACCTCTTGTATGCTGATTGGGTCGTCTATCTGAGCTGATTCCCTCTCTGTTCTTCTGCTCTGCATTCTTGGGACTTCTTGGGACTTCTTCATCTCTATGTCTCTTGTTGTCTTTAGTAACGAACACAAAGATTTGGATATTTTTAAGACGTCTTTATTTAACCCAAGTTAACCATCACGCACGGAAGAAATAGTCATCTTGAGGGCACGTCTGCCTCCTAAAAAAAGACCAAGCTAGGACCCCACCCCTTAATTCTTAGTCCATCTCCCGCTCTCACAAATCGAAGTGACCAACCAAATAACAACCACAAGGTCCCCAAAAAGCCAAGCACTGTAAATTTAGTTTTAATTTGTTTTTATGATTCAGAATTACTTACTAGAAGGAGCTGTGGATATGCCACAGTATGAGGATCTAATTATTACAACGTTTGATATGTTTACTTAAGAGCTATTGCTAAATAGTTCAATATGTAAAAACTATAATAATCTTGATTTAAGTCTCTCTCACTGTTTTCTTTCTTTTCATCTTTTTATTATGTTCGATTGAAACCGATTAGCGGGCTCACCTCTCTCTCTCTCTCTCTCTCTCTCTCTCTCTCTCTCTCTCTCTCTCTCTCTCTCTCTCTCTCTTATATATTTTTTCTGTGTAGCATTCTTTTTTATGATAAAAACAGAATGATCCATTATTTAGCTGAGGTGACGATACTCATAAGAATTCGGCGGATAATCAATACTAGATAATCAGGATTTACATTTTTGCATTTCATCTTGGATGATTTGGACGGTTTGATTTTTAACCAGAGGGTATTGAAAGATGATAACGGTCGTACAATTAAGGAATGCGAGTATTAATAATTTCTACTATATCGTACATAATTTATAGACAACCTATCAATTATGTAACAATACGATTACCGGCTGAGCTAAACCGGTCTAAAATATAAAAATAAAAGGTTTCCTTTCCTAAAAATATATGCATCAGCTTTCTTAAAACTTTGATTATGAATTTGTTATTTTGAATTAAAAAACAACACTCAGACTATTTTTATTACTATTACTAACGAATTTGATAAGTCTTCTAGACGGCATCCAGTATCCGCACAGACCTGAAGAATATATTTTTCACACGTTGAATTCATTATTAATCAGGATGTTTGAGTTCTAAATTAAGGAGTAAAGACGGCTATTACCTGTCAATATTTGGCAGTCATCATCGTCATCTCTCTTTATCTATCTATCTATCTATCTATCATAAATATATCATTAAGTCGTGTTGACAGCACGGATTCCCATGACCCTCCAATCCGTCTCTATTTCAACACTAAGAAATCATTATATTACTCCCACAGCCGTCAGTTAGTTTAAGGCATATTTTAAACAAAGACCTACATTGAAATTGCACATTGTCTGTATAATAATGGGATTGACTAGTGTCTACAACAATGGGATTACCTAGTATCTATTCCATATTAGTATTGCCTAGTAGGGTAGGTCGATTTTGGAACTGTATAATGATAATAATAATAATAATAATAATAATAATAATAAAATTATTACTTTAAAAAATTAATTCAGTTTATTTAATTAATGAAAATAAATAATAAAATTTGCGATTTTGACTATTTCTTTTTTTTTTTTTTTTTTTTTTTCAAATCCCTAAGCGGCCTGGAAATGAGTTTTATGATAAAGATTGAAGAATTACTCTTGAAATTTTGACTTGAATCGTGTGAAAATATTTCGGGTCTTATTCTCCAGTTTCAAGTTTCTGAGACACATATAATTTTTCTCTATCGATTTCTTTCAAGAGATTGGTAGAATCGGATATTTATTCAATTTAAAAACGATTAGTTTTTCTTTCATGAAGTATTCTTGGACTTTTAATATTCTAGCAAGTCGTGTCATATAATACATGGAATTGGAAGAGGAATTTATAAATTAAATATCTGTTCGATTTAGACAGGACTGAGTATTGCATTAAGGCAAATAACCATCCATAATGAGAGAGAATCCGTGCAAAGTCTTCGGAAGATTCCATAACAATGGTCCAAACGAAGTTTGATAGCGATGGAGACGACAGCATAGAATCTCGTTTAAATAGCAGATGGACAAAAGAGAAGCGGCCGCCATTGCGAATAGAATATTGCCAAACAAATCAAAGCGTCGCTAGGCGCGAAAATTTTCCAGTGTTTAAGTCTCTCTTTTTTTCTTAGCAAAAAAAATGCGACCTCTCAGTGGAATACGTAAATGAATTATCTTTGTCTCAATCGTCAGACACACTGTTTTTTTTTTTTGTTTTGCTTTTTGTTTTTTTGCAGTTTTTTTGCAGTTTAACTTTTTTTAAAATATGTAATAACCAATCTAAATGTTTATAAAGAATGCAAATTTCAAAATATAGAAAAATATCCTAATAAATCATCATAATCATCATCAAGGCGTGTCGGCAGCACGAATTCATTTCTCTCTCTCTCTCTCTCTCCATCCATCCCTATCGAACTTGATAAGTCTTCTAGACGGCATCCAGTATCCGCACAGACCTGAAGAATATATTTTTCACACGTTGAATTCATTATTAATCAGGATGTTTGAGTTCTAAATTAAGGAGTAAAGACGGCTATTACCTGTCAATATTTGGCAGTCATCATCGTCATCTCTCTTTATCTATCTATTTATCATATATATATATATATATATATATATATATATATATATATATATAAGTGCTTAATTGGAGTTCGACTCCAATTAAGCACTTATTCTCCAAAAAATTATCGGCAAAAAGCCATTCTAAACAAACCTTGTTTACATATATATATATATCATTAAGTCGTGTTGACAGCACGGATTCCCTTGACTCTCCAATCCGTCTCTATTTCAACACTTCTGGCAAGTCCTCGGCACGACATCCAGTGTCTGCACATAGCTGCTGTAAGATTTTGCTGGTTGGCCAAACACTGGTGTATTCATGTGTTGAAGTCCATTGGTGAACGTCACTTATTAGTTCGTGCTTGCATCTCCAGCATGCCTTGCTTGTCTTACTTGGATGGTTTGTTAGATTGGAAGTAAGTGGCCCAACAACTGCTTCTTTATAGGGCACAGCTTCCAGTAGGCAATCCCATTATTGAATAGATACTAGGCAATAGGGTAGGTTGATTTTTCACTTTTAAAAAATATCAAATTTCTCTCAAACAACAAAAGTTGTGTGTTGGTATAATGAGTACTGATATCAAAAAATTAGATCCCTTCCTTGTACCGTTGTTTGAGGAAATATCATCAAATATCGTTTACTAAAATGCACAAAAATCCTCGGTTTTTGTTTCAACATTTAACCTAGAAATTGGTTAGAAAATTTATCAATTCCAATATTTAAAGAGAATTTTGTATTTTAAACGAAATGAATAATATAGTATAACTAGAATTCAAACTAAAAATATGCCCCCATCACCACCGATACCTCTGATATGTTGCTTTTTACCAAATGATTAAGCTGTAACAGTGATAACATTTTAAAAGATTGAAATCTATTTCCTCAAACGAAGGCAAAGTTTTGAAATTATATTTTGTTTGGTAATTCTTTGTTAATTTGCAACTTTCACCACATGGGAGACGTTACAGTTTTAAAATCGACCTACCATAATGTACATCTCAAAATTTTTAAACATTCCGTGCATATATATGTATACATCAATAACAAATGCTTCTTTTTTTTCTTTTTCCCCTTGAAGCCTACCCTGTATTATTACCGAATGTACAGAGTTGCCACAGTACCGACCAGATTCCCTTAACAGCGAAAAGGAAGAGGCGACATCGGACAATTTTCACAGAAGAACAACTTGAGCAACTCGAAGCCACATTCCAAACGACCCATTATCCGGATGTTTTGCTACGGGAAAAATTAGCAATGGAAGTAGACCTAAAAGAAGAACGGATAGAGGTAGGTTGATTGGATTTTACGGCATGTCAACCCTTGTTTGGATATTTCATGCCGAATACGTTTTGTTTTGTTCATTCTTGATGGATACTCAATTTTTTAAACTCCATTTTTAAACACATTTTTAAAACTCATTTTTTTTCTATTTAACCCATATACCTATTCATCAGGTACTACTACTCCAGGTCAGAGTGAATCTGGGAGTAATGGCAATCCAGAGCCCTAGAATTGGAACTTCATTATCAGATAGTTTAACGTCATACCCAGGACATTAAGACGCTTAGCCACTGTCTTCTAGCACATACATGATAAAAAGGGTTGGGGCTAGCCATATGAACAATAGGCATGGGGCAATCATATAGGTGCTAGGATTTAACGTGACCAGCCGATTGATCGGAGGGTCCTCTCCGACCGCCAATCTAGAATAAGTAAGGGTCTAAGTGGAGTGTTGCATGTCATGTCATGGATTGCTCATCTACAATGATTTTGTCCTTAAGCATCACGAGTCGCCACCCATAGCCAATAGTTGACACTATAGGGGGTATAAGAGTTGCGGTCGCTTTATTCTATTCACCTCAGAACTCTATTCAGATAAAGACTTTATTCAGAACTCTATTCAGATAAAGTCCTGTTATTATTTTTAAACAGGTGACACGTGCGAGAGCCGCTGCCAGCGGTTTATGGTAGGATGGTAGTGGTGGGAGAGCCACCGAGAGCAGCTAAAAGTAGTCAAAGAGTTAAAAGTGGTGATTATGTCAGTGTGCAAATATCTGTACAATTACTTTAAGAAGATTTCAAAGTTCATGTATTGATTGAGTTTGAGGGAGAGAATACAAGGGTCAACAGTTTAAACATTTATTGTAATTTGCTATAAATTTTCATTGATTGATTTTAATGGTGACTCAACCCGTTTGGGGTTATTTTATGCCTAGAGGTAAGGGAGTCATGTTCATAGTACCTTCATATCTACAATTTTTTGTGTAGGTTTTTCTTAAGAATTTTTTTTACACACAGTAATTTGCCCACAGTTTTACGGTTTCAAGTATTCCTATCAAATACTAACAATTTATACAAAATTATGTTTTCAAATAATTATTTCTAGTTAATAATAATCATTTGTTTGAATACTAGCCGGTTTGGCTCAGTCGGTAGAGCATTGATCTCGAAACCGCAAAGTTTGGGGTTCGATATCACCAACTCAGTGCATGAGTAGTACGGCTGAGCTGTGCAGTAAATTGCGGTGCTGATGGCTGGTATGGCGCCCCACCTCAAATGTAAAAGCAACCTTCCTAGCGAGAAGGGGATATATTCCCTCGCTGCCCGTCTGATACTGTCAATAGGCCACCCCGACACAAGGTCAATTTTTTAAGCGGAAAGGTATGCATCCAACTATTCTCCCTCCAGCTATGGGTAAATAGTAGGGTAGAATGGGATCTTTAACCTTGATTAGGCAACCAGTCTAAGAGAAGGAAAACTCTGGATTCAAACCTGTTAAAGTTCGCTTAAGAAATTAACCTTGAGTCACATCCTGCTTGAGCAAAGGAGTTGGTAAATATATAACAAAAGATGAGTACAACAGTCCGAAAAATCTAACTAATAAAAATCATCCAGCGGTGGTTCAACACACTTTCGTGCATTGTTTCTCAAGTTCCTTTGTCCCTTCCAAAATTAAAAAAAAAATCCTGTCTTCTTGGTTAGGCTGCGAACTTTTCAGAACACCTTCGTACGGAGGTAGTTCATTATTCTATTTGTTTAGTTACAATAATTACAACTAGTAGGACCTGTGGATATACCACAGTAATATCATATAATTATTACGTTTGGTATTTTTACTTAAGAGCTATTGCAATTATTCAATATGTAAAAAGTATAATAATCTTGATTTAACTTTCACTCTTTTTTTCTTTCTTTTCATTATGTTCGTTATCGCTTCGGTGGGTTCAACCCCCTCTCTCTCTCTCTCTCTCTCTCTTTTCCCTACTGTCTTTCTTTCTTTCTTTCTTTCTTTTATTCCGTGTAAAATGTTATTTTTCTCCCCTTTCTTTATTTATAATAAAAACGGAATGGTCCATTATTTAACTGTGGTGACTACACTCATAAGAAATAAGAATTAAGATTTACATTTTTGTATTTATTCTTGGACGATTTAGAAGGTCTCATTTTTAACTAGAAGGTGTTGCAAGATGATAACGGTCGGAAGATTAAGCAACAAGAGTATTAATATGTAGATATTAAGTGCACAGTATATTCCAAAGATTTTTATCTTTTCCTTTCTTTTTTCTCTCCTCCCTCTCAAGGTTTGGTTCAAAAACAGACGAGCGAAATGGCGCCGACAGAAACGGGAAGAAACGCAACGGGGCATTGTGGGAAATGACTGTCAAACTCACAAAGACGAATCGAATGTTTGTAAGACAGAAGATGAAAAAATCGATGTTCTCTCAATCGACCCCACCCCAGAAAGCGAGGCTATTGACATGGCAACGGGGAGTCAGGCGTCCGGAGAAATCTCCAGTACAGCATCACCATGAACACACAAACACACATACATACACACACATAGATATAGATATACACACACATATATATATTTATACACACTCTCATATCATTAATATATATATATATATATATATATATATAGTGCATAATATGCCAAAATAATTTTTTTCGAAGGCCACACTACGGCAGGTTATTGTAACCAAATCTAAGATGCTTCCCGCCAATTTCGCGATGCAGATAAGAATGGTATGTTCATCAGGGAACTTAATTTATCGTAAATATTTCTCTACAGTTAATGTTCTCTCACTGCCAAATATATATATATATATATATATATATATATATATATATATATATATATATATATATATATATACAGGGTGTCTATAAAGTCCTGCAGCAGATTTAAAATGTGACTACAAAGATGTCAGTCTTGTTAAAATGCAGTAATCAAAATGTACATAAAACTAAAACTACAAGAGTTGAACTTTCATTTGGTTTTTACTAAATGATTTTATCATTCATAGAACCTGAGTTAAGTTTCTAACTTTAAAGCAGCTGCAAAATCTTATGAACACCCTGTATATATAATATATATGCGCGCGCGTGTGTGTACATGCATATAAATATACGTGTGTGTGTGTGTGTGTGTGTGTGTGTACATGCATATAAATATACATGTGTGCATGTATATATATATATTATATAATATGTGTGAGTGATATATATAATGTGCGTGAGTGTTGTGTTTACAAGGAGTAAATATCTACAAACCCTTAATATTGAATATTACAAACCGGGATTTTTTTTTTTCGAATATCAAAAACTTGAATTTTTTTTTTATATTAAAAACATGGATTTTTTTTTTCGAATATCAAAAACCTAGATTATTTTTTCATATATTACAAACCTAAATTTTTTTTCAGAATATTAAAAACTAGAAGTGGATCTTTTTTTTTTTTTTTCGAAGTGAACTAAAAAATAATAGTTGAACATTTTAACGTTAATCTTAAGTTAACCTTTCCTTATAATAAAAGCTTATAATCTCAAAGTATTCATAAATAATATGATAATTATTTACTAGCAAGACCTGTTACAATATTTGATATGTTAGCTATTACGAAATAGTTCAATATTTAAAAAGCATAATAATCTTGATTTAACTCTCTCTCACTCTTATTTTCTTTCCTTTGTTTTTCTATTCATATTTTTGTTATGTTCGATTGAAACAGATTAGCGTTATCTCTTCCGCGCGACCACCCTTCTATCTTTCATCTACTCTCTTTCTTTCTTTCTTTCTTAATATATTTTTCTGTGTATCATATTCTTTTTCTTCCTTTTCTTTCTTCATAATAAAAATTGAATTGTCCATTATTTAGCTGAAGGGATGTCACTCATAAGAAATAAGAATTCTGAGGATAAGCAATACCAGATAATCAGTATTTACATTGGACGATTTGGACGTTGTCATTTTTAGCCAAGACGATAATGGTCGTACAATTAAGGAACACGAGTATTAATATATAGATCTGTTTTTTTTAAACTCAGATTTTATATTGTTTTTTTTTTATTTTTTTTAACTATAAACTTCTCTGTGATATTAAATGTATTTAACACTAAATTATGGTGACATCATTTAGATATAAATAATTATTTGATAAAGGTATTTGTTGCATAATAGTTATTGTTGTAGGAAGTGGTCTCTGCTACCCAAGTTCATATCTTGAATAAGGCTGTTTGCAGACAGACACCGAATCTCTATTATAATAAGATATTAACTATTTATGATTATCTCAGAGGGCAGGACGTTTCGCAGTATTTCTGATCAGTTTGATACAGCAATATCAATGTATGCTATAATCAATAAGTAACTCTCCCAGACCATTACTACAGAAGTGAGTGCGATCCTCACTGGGCGCCTTGTTTTGGTTTCTTTGTTATTAATTGCATATTAATTCTCATGGGCTATTTAATGCCTAAGCTACCCTTGTAGAATAACGGTAGTGGTACTACCCTTAGCCGGGGTGATGTGGGGGGGGGGTCATAACTTTTCCAAGAGTATTAGTCTGAAACTGAACGTAATAGCTCGACTGAAGTTCGAACTCGCTTAGTACGATGTCATTATCCAGCACGTTAGCCACGCTAGTCCCTTTCACTGAGCGCCTTAGACGAACTAAACTGAACTGAGCGCCTTAGACGAATTAAACTGAACTTAGTAAATTTCAATAATAGCAGCAAAAACGTTTGCTATAAAGGAGTGGTTAAGATTAGGAATAGCTTGTAGTACAATAATTCAATGAAATACGCTTACAGTACATGATTTAAAGTACACTTACAGTGCAATATTCAATGAAGTATGCTTACAGTGCATAATTTAAAGAAGTACAGAGTGCATAATTCAATGAAGTACGCTTACAGCATATAATTTAATGAAGTATTCTTACAGTATATAATTCAATGAAGTACACTTGCAGTACATAATTCAATGAAGTTCATTTGCAGTACATAATTCAATGAAGTATGTTTACAGTACATAATTTAATGAAGTACGCTTATACCACATAATTTAATGAAGTATTCTTACAGTACACAATTTAATGAAGTATTTGATTCTATCTTTTTAATGCTTAGTTGTTTTTATCGTAACTCACTGGTGCTTTTAAACAGCACCCCCGCCCCACCGAGGAAAAACAACTTTGGCGTAGAATGGGTTGCGTTAAAAAACAATTAAAAGATAAAAAAAAATACACTCAATAATAATAATAATAATGCTGATGATAATAATAATTATTATTATTATCATTATTATTATATTTTATATTATTATTATAATTGACAATGTTTCCACTAGAAATTAGAATAAACTCGAAGAAAAAAAATGGATCATATTTTATAACAATGTAGCAAGAATCTAACTAGCTGGAGTTCAAGTCAAAGGGCAAAACGACATCTTGAATTGATTAGAAAAGGTTTTCATATTTTATATATATTTTAAAATTGCAAAAGAAAATCAAAGTAAGTGAAATTCCCGTTAGAAAAAATATCCTGGTTTGTAATATTCAATACAATTTGCTGTGAAAGGATTCCGCATGTATTTATCGTTATTATAATTTACATATCAAAAAACAGACACGCGCATGCGTACACACACACACACACACACATATATATATATATATATACGCACGTACACTGACGAACAAACATATATATACATATATGTACACACGTACACAGACGAATAAAGACACACACACACACACAAGGATACATACACAAACATGCATACGCATACAATTATGTATGAAGAAAACTTGAACAATGTTTTTGACGATAAACAGGAGCACGAGTTGTAATATAATTCTGTATCTAATTTATTTGATAACTCGGTTGGAACTTTGTGCATTCCTGGAAGGAAACGATTTAAGTGTTGTCTGAAGTTTTGAGATATAAATATTTTCATTATTGCACGAATTATCCAGACCATTATTTTGAAC
>CM042139.1:58042975-58047975 GCA_023376005.1 Doryteuthis pealeii
AAACAACAACGGACACAGAGATTAAAGAGATAGAGAAAGAAAGAATCAGAATCAAAATCAAACAGTCTCGATAGACAACCCAACCAGTTTAGATTTATGTAAAGACTTAACAGTTTCCAACAGAGCGAAAGTAAAAGAAAGCGAAAAACCGGATAAATACCTTAAAAAAAAAAAAAATGGAATATGGGTGTGACAGTGATATCAATCGTAGTTAGAGTCCTTGGAACAATCTTGAAGAACTTAAAAAGGAGGACATGAAGGATATTAAAAGAAATAAAACGGTGTAACTTTACACCATATTAAAATAGGAATTTTAGGGGAGCATTGGCCAATTAAAACTTGTAGCAATAATTGTTTTAAAATTCAAGGATACTATTTTGAAGAAAATTAGCATTTGATTCATTTTTCCAATTTGTCTTCGTAAAAACAACTTCAGTCTCAATACTTTTTGAACACATCTCGTATAATATATAGATAAAAGTATCCAATAGACAGGTAATTTGGGCATGATTCTATTTGGGATCACCTATACCCTCCGTATATTCACAATGCATGCATATTTTTTCTCCAGGCATAAATTTGTAATTACAAATTATCGGGCCGTACGTTTTTTTTAACCATCAGTTTAATATATATATATATATATAATGTAAAAGTATCTAATCGACTGGTAAGTTGGAAAAGATTCTATATGGGATCATCAAGATCTTCTGTATATCCACAATACATGCCCATGCTGATGCACACCTATAGATTTATACAAGGATCATTTTAAATCCCCAAGAGAGCTCAATGTAAGATAATTAATAAATGAATTCTATACAGACCAATATCTACACTTTCAATAAGAAAGAAAAAAA
This sequence comes from Doryteuthis pealeii, assembly GCA_023376005.1. Taxonomy (NCBI): domain Eukaryota; kingdom Metazoa; phylum Mollusca; class Cephalopoda; order Myopsida; family Loliginidae; genus Doryteuthis; species Doryteuthis pealeii. Next base: position 58,043,836 of record CM042139.1, read on the forward strand.
CTCACCAAACCGTAATTTGGCTAGTATAAATTTATTTCGGCTTGTAACCCTATAAATAAGTCCAGTAATGGCTATCTGACGAGACGGCTCATTTATGGAGTTACCGGCCGAAATAAATTTAAAAGAGACAAATGACGGTTTTTTGAGTTTGCTCTTTCTCATAGAAAGTGCATATATATATATATATATATATATATATATATATATATATATCATATTATATTATATTATATTAATAAGTCATATATATATTGTTTTGTTTCATTTTCACCGCAAAATAACATTTCTGGACGGAGCTTCATAACATCGCTCCGTAATATTTCTCTGATGATCATTTAATATATATTTTAAAAAGATTTTAAAACCGAAACGCTCGAAATTTGGCAAAATTATTTATTCATGAATAAATATATCCTCTGTATATTTGATTTTTCTAAATTTCATACTTTCATAGGATCGGATTTATTTCAATTTTCTTTATATATATATATATATAATATATATATATATATATATATATATATATATGGTGATTGTAAAGTAGCTCCCTACCCTATTTCTTAAATCTCATGAGAACTCACATAACTGAGTTTTATTCAAAATTCTATATGTGCATCTGCATTCGACGCAAGCCTCTTAAACCGCCCCAGAATCGCATAAACTGATCTTCCCAGGAAGTCTTGTGGAATGGCAGAAATAAATTCTCGTATTCGTCCTTCAATTTCTTCGAAAATCGTTGGTTCCTTTGAGTAGACTTGCTCCTTTAACCAACCCCAAAGAAAAAATAGTTGCAGGGTGTTAAATCAGGGTTGCTGGCCCGTCACCCGTGTGGACCACGTCTACCCATCCATCTTCCATGAAAATGGTGATTCAGCCATTCACGAACAAGATGTGGGGGAGCGTGGCGCTCCCCACAACACAGATTTAATTGCCATATATCAAAGAACATACATTAAAGAATTGAGAAAAATGTAACTGCATATAAAAACTTATAGATAATCTAAAATAGGGAGTTACTTTTCAATCACCCTATATATATATATATATATATATATATATATATATATATGTACCTTAACTTAGGAGTGCACTAACTTGCGAGTTTTTCGGATTAAGAGCTGTCACTTGGATGATTTATTTTATTTTATTACGAACTAAAATTTGAGACACGTGCGAGACTCAGATAGGCTTATGTTAATAAGTTCACAAAAAACATTTAAGTTTATATATTTACTACACTAAAGAAAAAAATATTTTAAAAATTAAACATTACAGCACATAAAATTCACATTTTGTGTGCTGTGATATGTTTTAATGTTTATTCTTTTATTAAAAAATATTTTTCTTTGGCGTGATAAGTTTGGAATCTATATCGTTATTTCACTAAATTTCACTAAAAACTTTTAAATTTCCAAATTTATTTCGCCAAAGAAATTCACTTAATTACAAGTGGATAAGTACTTTTGATGTTCTATACTGTCTTTTAAGAATACGTTTTGCGCACTGTCATCTGTTTTTTCGACGCTTTGAACTCATATTTTATGAAAATTGAATAAATATTTTATTTTTTATCGATCAAAAATATGGAATTTTCTTCATGTTAGTTTTACCAATATTATTATTTTGTAAATTACGTAAATATATTGCCACGTGTATTACGCAATAAGTAAACAAATCTTTTAAAGCTTATGTTTTGTTTTATTACTACTCGACATAAAAAATTAACTTTCATGTTTAAATTGGTCAGGTTTTTATTGAAACGCCCTGCAAACGAATGTGTGGAAAACGTGTAAAAAAAAGCCGAAAACGGTGAAGAAGATTAAGTTAAGCGAAAGTGAATTGAAAAAAAAAACCTAGCCATTATGGAAATTTCTTTGCATTCTATTATGTTTTATACAATACAATGCTATTTTTCTTATTTAAAAAACTGAGTGACAATGGTGGAACGGATTAATATCATTTCAGTTAATTTCAATGGGGAAAATTGCATTGAGATACAAGAAAATTGAGTTACGAGCTCGGTTACGGAACGAATTAAACTCGTAAGTCAAGATACCACTATATATATATATATATATATATATATATATATATATATATATGGGATGGAGACACGTAGTGTAATAGTTACCGTCGTAGGAAATGGACATGACGAGACGTGTTCAAATCCTGGACGAGGCTGTTTGCATTTCACATAGCACTAATACCCTTGGGAAAAGTACGAATCCAACTATTCTCCCTCCAGCTATGGGTAAATAGCAGGATATACTGGACTCTTTAACATTAATATGACAACCAGTCTAAGAGAAGGAAAACACTAAATCCAAACCTATTAAAATTCGCTTAAGAAATTGATCTTGGGTCCCATCTTGCTCTTGCGGGGGTTGGTATATATATATATATATATATATATATATACACGATCGGATAGAATGATCTCGTAGATGTAAAATTGCCATAGTACAGGCGGTAGTAGCGCTGAGCAAGTACGATGTATTTCTTTGAGCAGCAGTCGCCATCCCATTCCAGTTTTCCCCATGGCAAGGACGCATATTAGAATTTATGACATACATTTTTTAAGGACACTCCATTTCACAACGTGGTCGGCTTGCATACCAGATCTATCCCCTTGTCATTACTTCATCTGGGAATATCCGAAGGCCACGGACAACTGACGATCCAAGTAAGACGAGCAAGATATGTTAGCCACTTCTGGAAAGACAAGGTCGGACTCCTAATTGACGTTTTCTAATGGGCTCATACTCCTAGAAGGTTGAGGTCTTTGGAGGGGATTTTGCTGACGGCTGTCGATTACGCTTAAATGCAAGGCTCTCCTATGACGGGGGAGGTTCTCTCTCTCTCTCTCTCTCTCTCTCTCTCTCTCTCTCTCTCTCTCTCTCTCTCTCTCTCTGACCGCTTTACATGAATACATATGTATGTATTTATCAGTTAAATTTTCGCTCCGATGTGCTGTAGCTGCACAGATATAGTTGTGCTGATTATCCAGTGGTTATACTGATGATAATTCGGTCGAGTTTCTATCCCGGTTGGAGGTAGCCTTCTCTGTCTAGCCACACTGAGGAGACATGATACGTCGAAACACTGTGTTTGTGGATGACTAATATATATATATATATATATATATATATATATATATATATATATATATACCGTGTTTCGACGTATCATATCTCCTCAGTGTGGCTAAACAGAGCAGGCTACCTCCAGACGGGACAGAAACCCAACCGAATTCAAGATATATATATATATATATATATATATATATATGTATATATATACGCAAAAGTCCTCCGCCACGACGAATTTGCGACACAAGGTCAATTTTTAAGCGGAGTTTAAAAGGTTTGAATTCAGAGACTGCTTACCAGACCAAGGTTAAAGAGCCCAGTCTGCCCAACTATTTACCCATAGCTGGAAGGAGATTAGTTGAATTCATACCTTTCCAAAGGGTAGATATTCGCCATGGACAGAAAGTGACACAAAGTCGCAAGTATGTGGCATCCGGTGAGGATCGAACTCGGTTTTCATTAATATTGGATCTGCGAGACTAGCTTCTTAACCATTTCAACACAATGGGAGGCCTGACTTTCCAAAAGGTATTAGCGGTATGGGAAATGCAAACAGTCTCGTTCAAGATTTGAATTCGGGACGACGTGTTCATTTCCTAGATTAAGTTATATATATATATATATATATGTGTGTGTGTGTGTGTGTGTGTGTGTGTGTGTGTGTGTAATAGATGGTGGGAAGCCTTGGTGGTTATATCAGAAGCATGGAATAGTAAAAGAATAATAATGAAAATTTAAAATAATGAACATTATCTAGCTTTTGATCTTAGACTTGAGATTTTGGACAGACCTCTGTACTTTAAAAAAAATCTGTTAAAAAATATCAGAGTTCTGTCGAAAATATCAAGATTAAGATTAAGATAAGATAATATTAATTAAATTAAACTATTATTATTATTATTATTATTATTATTATTAGATGTGTGTGTGTGTGTGTGTGTGTGTGTGTGTGCGTGTGTCTGTTTATGTGTGGAAAAATTGAAAACACGTTGTATTCCCAAAAAAAGTGTTTATTCTTTATCAGGACATGAGGTGAAATGTTGTATGGTGA
>CM042139.1:58055475-58072975 GCA_023376005.1 Doryteuthis pealeii
AAGTATAGATCTATTTAAGAATATTTTCACTCGCTTTTTCATTTACATTTACTTCATATCCTGGAAGCAGATCCCCACAAAAAATCAGCTGTACGTCCACTTACTTCCTATCACACAAAACATCCAGGTACGACGAACAAGACATGCTGGACACTACTGAAAAAGTAAGGTCGAACTCGTAAGTGAAATTTTCCTGTGGACACCTACACATGGACACACCAGTGCTGACTGACTAGCAAAAATTACATTGATCAGCTCTGAGCGTCTCATCGTGATGTAATAGTCAGCAAAAAATGTAAATACGAACGTACAATTAACGCTATTCAATAACCAACTAGGTATAAAATAGCCATAGACGGGTTGACATGCCGTTAAGATCAACCAGTCGATAAATCTGTTTCTTACGTAGTAACTGATATCATTTAATTCTCCTCGTTTCCATGGAAACCATCTATAGGGAATTTGATGACAAAATAATGATACATTTCTCTGTGAAATTCCTCGGCGTGTGGAAAATAGGGAAGAACTGCAAACGGAATGGAATATGAAATTCGACTCGATTTACAGTTCTAGGAAGTCGACTATAGTTGCACATGTTACAGTGCTAGAGATTTGAATATAGTTGCTCATGGTACAGTTCTGGGAATTGAACAATAGTTGCACACGGTACTGGGCCATGAATTTACACACAGTACAGTACTAGGAATTGGACTATAGTTGCACATGACACAGTACTAGTGATGTAACTGTAGTTATTCACGATACAGTCCTAGGAATTCGTCTATAGTAGCAGACTGTATAGTGCTAAAGATTTGACTATAGTTGCATTCTGTAGTTAGAAATGTGACTATAGTAATACCCGGTACAGAGCCACTGATTTTAATATAGTTGCAGACAATAGCGAGAAATTCGACTATAGTTATACACGGTACAGTGCTAGAGGTTTGACTATAGTTGCACACAGTACAGTTCTGGTAATTCGACAACAGTGAAATGATCAAAATTAGATAAATAGCGGTAACATCTTTTATTAGGGAGGTATATGTGAGGGGTAATCAAAGTCGTCTATTTCTGCTAGAAATGATAACTTCATTTTGAAGAAAGAAATATCAATCATTTTAGAGACTGTTTTTTAATAGTATATCGCATCAATGATATCGAGATGAGAAAATATTCGGTCAGTGACATTGCTAATTACTTATCGTTGTGTGACAACAAATCAAGTGATTCATTCAAAGCCGTCAACTTATTAAATGGAGAAGGATTGGGAATATATAGTTTTGAAAGTAATCCACAAACTCTGATCAGTTGTAAACCAAAGAACCTGAAAATGGCTCGCCGTTCCATTATCAAATATAAAGGAGTCGACGTTTAAAAAAAAAAGAAAAGAATTCTCATCTTTAAAAATCCCCGATTGTTTAGCTTGAGGCTCTCAGATCTATTTGAGAAAGATGATATCCTCATTGAATAAAAAAGAAAAAGGTTCGATAACATAAAGTCATTAAATGAAAACCGACATGCTACGATTCAGACGATAACAAAATAATAGAAGCTGTATGTCAAGTCCCTTACAGTGAAATATGACAGTATCTCTATATATTCTTCTTCTTTTTTTTTTCTTCTTTTTTTTTTATAAAACTATCTCTAAATTCAATCGTCACAAACCAATGATATCTCGTTTGATCTTACTTAACGGACTGAAACTAAATTTTTTTTCGTGTTGGTAGCTGAACGCGTTTGACAAGACTATTAACTTTCAATCCTTTATATTTATATTTGATGACAAGATCATCTGGTGTTGCTCGTGCTGAGTGTCCACAACGGTCATCTCATATCATATTTAACACTGTCCTGTCGACAGGGCATAGAATATGCCGACTATATCCTCTGCTGTGGGATGGCAAAAAATGGGTAACCTGGTTGTGACACTAAACTCCAGTTCCGCAGCGCCGTAGAGATATCCTTCATTGCTATGACTTCCAGGTCCACTCTGATTCGGAGAGGTGGTACCTCTTAGGGTTCTATTGATCAAATAGAACTGTTCAAAAGTTATTGGTTTCAGATAGAAATACTTGAATCCATATAACTGTGTGCAAATTGTTAGTATTAAATAGAAATACTTGAACACATGTAATTGTTTGAAAATTATTAGCATTAGATAGGAATACTTGAAACCATATTACTGTGTGCAAATTATTATTATTACATAGGAATACTTGAAAACATACAATTGTGTGCAAATTATTAGTATTAGATAGGAATACTTTAAACCATATTACCATGTGCAAATTATCATTATTACATACGAATACTTGAAAACATACAATTGTGTGCAAATTATTAGTATTAGATAGGAATACTTTAAACCATAAAAACGTGTATTATTAAATAAGAATGATTATTTGAAGTCATAATTGTGTATAAATTATTAGTATTAGATAAGAATGCTTGAAATAATTACTTGAAGTTATAATTGTTTACAAAGAATTATCACTACTTGAGACAATATAACTATATAATTTCATATAACTATATAAATGTGTACAAGATATTTATATAAAGAATAGTTATTTGAAGCTATAATTGTTGACAAAGGATTATCATTATTATATAATTTCATATCACTATATAATTGTGTACAAAATATTTATATAAAGAATAGTTATTTGAAACTATAATTGTTGACAAAGGATTATCATTATTATATAATTTCATATCACTATATAATTGTGTACAAAATATTTATATAAAGAATAGTTATTTGAAGCTATAATTGTTGACAAAGGATTATCATTATTATATAATTTCATATCACTATATAATTGTGTACATATTATTTGTATAAATAATAGTTACTTGATGCTATAATTGTTTACAAATAATTATTTTGAAATCATATATCTGCTAATAATACTGTAAAACATATAATTGTGTGCAAAGTATTGGTAGTATATATTTTAACCAAGCCCACAGGTACTATTAGATAAAAGGTCAATTTCTTTGAATTCAGAGTTTTTTTCTTCTCCTAGACTAGTTGCCTAACCAACGTTAAAGAACTCTGTCTTACTATTTACCCGTTTACAGGAGGGAGAATAGCTTGATGCGTACTTTTCATTAGGGTATTAGCACTATATGAAATGCAAACAACCTCGTCCAGGATTTGAACTCGGTTCACTGAGTCCATTCCCTACGGCAATAACCATTATACCACGTGGCTTATTGGTGGTAGATAGGAATATTTGAACACATATAACTTTGAGCAAAAAAATGATTATTATCATTAAATAGGTATATCAATCATAAACCATATAATTGCATGAAAAAAGGGACGGAATCCGCCATTAAATAATCAAGCAAGGGTTAACATACCGTAAAACCAACCAACCAGTCAATTTCCTTTCTAAAAGAGTTCAACTAATTTTATATTACGATCCAAGGAAATGAATTTGTTTATAACTTCCAAAGAAAAGAAAAGAAATTACATGTACAATATTATTTCGCTTTTTTTTAATGATGCTCATTATGTTACAACTTTTTGACTTAGAAAAAAATTTGACCTTAAATAGTCAATTTAATTAATTTTAATTCGTTTTTAAAATGAATAGCAGACGACATTTTGGCAGACCCTACTCTTTTCCCTTATCTCAATTATCTAGCGAGAGCTTAATAGGTGACCCAACGGGCCACGTTTTGTCTAGTATATATATATATATATATATATATATATATATATATATATATATATATATATATATATATATGGGCATGACAAGGCGTGAAAACAGGTGCAGATGGTTCATTCGTTTTATGGTAGCAAATCATATAATTTCCTCACGCTCATTAGTAAATGAATTGCGGTGTCCTACCAGTGTGCGACTCAGCGATTGGGGATCTCTGATTTAGAATGTGATCCTGGTAGCATTTAATTTCACGAACAAATCCGTCGTCGAAGTTGTCTCGCTTACAAATCCGCACTGCCCTCCGTTGAAGTGACTTGCTTTTTATTGACCTACTTGTTTTCGTATACAAATGACTGATGGTTTTAAAAGGGGCTTGCTCTGCCCATACGCGGCGACGGAGCTACAAATGGCGGACGTGACGGTCCTACTTCACTACAAAATGCTGCCAAGCTCTTGTGATCTTATTTAAAAGCTATACCGAAAGCATTTCCACCCTGTCGTTTGGGGCTTTAGAACACACCAACTGCACCTCTGCAGAGGGGTAAAATCCCTCCAATTGACCCATCTGTTGGCCATGGATGGAACCCTGGTGGCTGAGCAATCCATGACATGTAAACTCCACTTTGACCCTTACTTAGATTAGACGGACGGTCGCAGAGGCCCCCACTTGATCAATCGACTGGTCACGCCAAGCCCTAGCACCTATATGATTGCCCCAACCCTAATGCCCTTATGGCAAAACCCCAACCCTTTTTTATCATTGGCTAAGGGTCATAGTGTCCTGGGTATGACATTGAACTGCATCTAATGAGGAGTACCAATTATGGAGCTCTGGGGAATGTGGAGTAACCCTTCATCACCATTACTCCAAGGTTCACTCTGACTGGAGTGGTAGTACTTGTTAGGTCCCATCTATGGATTAAATAGAACAAAATGAGTTTTTTTTAAATGTGGTTAAAAATTGAGTTTTAAAAAAGTTTGAATATCCAAGAATGAATAAAACAAAATGTTTTCGGCATAAAATAATCCAACAAGAGTTGACATGCCATAAAATCCAACCAACCAACCAAAAGCATTCAGCTGAAGGTTTAGGTGGGAATCTTTTATAGAGCAGTAAGTATGCATTTACCCAACCCTGTACCACGGACAGGATGTGACACAAAGTCAATTTTTAAGCGGATGGTTTGAATTCAGTTTTCACTCACCTAGGTTGGTTGCCTAATCAAGACTAAATAACCCAGTCTATCCTACTATTTTCTCATAGCGAGGGAAGAACATATGAATTTAAGTTTAGAATTAAAAGTTTTTCCTTTTTGTATACCGGTTGCTTTTCGAACTATTTACCTAAACACACACACACACGCATATATATATATATATATATATATATATATATATATATATATATATATATTATTATAATGGAGATTGTGTGTTTTTCTGTCTGTAACCGAAACTATATTACTACTCAAGTCACAATTTCCTTAGTTATTGACATCACATTCTCCACGATATTAATTTTATTTAAATCTCAATTATTAATAAAATTGTTGTACATTATTAATACTGTTAACCATATCTACATATTAACAACATGCAATTATATTTATATGTACAACAAAATAGCGGTTTATAGTGTGAACGGGAAGGCTAATTTGCATATTGATATTAAAAATGTGATTTTATTAAATATGTGCTTAGTATTATTGATTTTTAACTGTTTGGATTTATTTTAATGAATATAAGCAAACATCTCTTCAATGAATCTTAAATGAAATCCATTAACAAGAAAAAATAACTGTCATTTTATTCTTTACTTCCTATTTTAACTAAATACTTAAATTAGAAAAAATAACAATGAAAGATGGGAGTGATGGAAGAGTAAGTTTCAGTTGTTCTATTTTTCTATTATACCTCCCTCTGTTTCAAATCATTTTATCTGCATTCTTATTTAGTTTCATTAGCCTTTCTAATTTAATACAATACTTTATTACATTAAAACTTAGATACTTGCACCCGGAGGGTGCATATATTTGCTAGTATATATATATAATATATATATATATATATATATATATACGATTAGCACTATCTTACTTGATGAGACAGTAGTAAGCCAATATGTCCAGTAATATTAGGAGAGTGCTCAATATCTGTGATAGAGCGATATTAATAATAAATAGATGTGCATTTTTGTATATATATATATGTATCCGCACTTATACATCACATATGTAGACAACCAAATGACCTGTGCATACAGTTACACAATTTCAAATCACCAACGCTTTTGACCATATTTATCATTTTTTCAAAATCTTTTGCTCTGGTTAAACAAGCAAGTTTAAAGAGCATGAAACCAATTTTTGAATGAACAATTAATTGATACATCGGCACGAGGAATGTTTTATAAACACCAGAGGACTCTATAATTGTAAAGAGTCGAGTTTCAGCTTATACGCCAAGCGGTGAATTTTCAATTAATGTCGCTTCTACAGTGCTCTACCAAGTGGGGGCGTATACATATATATAAATAAGTCATCCACATACACGTGTTTCGAAGTTTACTTCTCATCAGTGTGGCTTTACTATTAACATCTACCTCTAGCTGGGATCGAAACCTGACTGAATTTTCGTCTGCCAAGTGCGGCTATTAGTGGCTGTCAATTTTTGAGTGAACAATTATTTGATACATCCTTACGTGGAATGATTTATAAACACCAGAGGACTCTAGACTTGTAAAGAGTCGAGTTTCAGTTTATACGCCAAGCGGTGAATATCTATTAATGTCGCTTCTACAGTGCTCAACCAAGTGGGAGCGTGTATATATATATATATATATATATATATATATATATATATATATATATATATATATTGCTTTGCTTTTAATTTACTTATTCATTTGCTAAAGAGGATACGTTACCAAAATATATTGAAGTTTACCAGTATCGATTAATTGATTGATTGATTGTATGTCAATTTGTATGTGGTTAAGTTCTAAAGGTTAGAGAATCGCGCTCATTGTACATTTATATGAATATTTTTTGTATTGTTGTTTTTTAAAGTTTGTTTTGTTTTTTGTTTTTTGTTTTTTTTACACACGGTCCCATCGAATACGAAGAATCTTTAATCAGATTTATTTGATCCATAGATGGGACCCTAACAGATACTACCACTTCGAGTCAGAGTAGACCGCAGAGTAATAGCAACGAATCAGTACATCACATTTCCCAAATTTCCAGAATTTTAGCTTCTCCATCAGATGCAGTTTAGTGTCATACCTAGGACACCCCTGTTTGTTTTTTGTTTGTTTTTTGTTTTTTTTTGGGGGGTGGCGGTCTTACCCCCTCTAAAGGTTATACAGTCAGCGTATTCTCAGTTCCGCCGACAGGATAAGACTTGCACCTGAGGAATATCAAAAGGTACAAGATGAAATTGATGGTCCGATAAAAATCATTGGATAGTAACGGTATCCCATTTCACAATTCTAGACAAAAAATATATAAAATACTACTAGTGTCTACGCGTTGAATCCATTCAAATTTTTGTGAATAATTTTTGGTCATTCACATACATTGATAATTTGTGTATTCGTTTTTTTTTTTCGTTTTTTTTTTGTGTTTGTTTGTTTGGTTGGTTTTTTGGGGTTTTTTTTGGTGGGGGGGGGTCTTCTTTTACGCGTACTGATCTGTTCGGACAGATGTGCTTTCCGACGAACGGGCTCACAAGAAGATAGGATCACTCTCCGGCGGCGACGATCTGGTCACGGAAGATGTACGAATGACCCCCTTGTCAGTGGTGATGAGTGTCACATTCAATACAGTTTTAGCCACGTCATTAGGACACGTCTATGTTTGCCCCGGTCAGACACGATGCAGATAAAAACGGCTTTTTTAATTTTCTTTTTTTTTTTTCTTTTTTTTTTTTTTGCCTTCGTCCCTTCGAGTTTTGTCTCGCTCAATAAACTCTCATTCAAACGCCAAAAGTTGCCGTAAGTTTCCGCTTATGGCGCCAAAGTTAGCAGATGTTTTAAGATCTCCTCTTATGATATCAGCTTCAAATTAATAAAAGAAAAATGTTCCTTTTAAGAAGCATAACACTGTTTTGTGTTTGGTTGATTACCAACTAAAAGCGTCAAATCGTTTGCATTAAACTACTCTCTCTCTCTAGTTTTCGTTTCAGGCTTTGACGATTATTAAATGTAACAGTCAGCTGTTCCCCGATTGACAGACCAAACAATATCAAAAAGTCCAGTCGATATTCATTGATTGATTCAGAGATGCTGATAGGTACGCTTCTTGCGTCTCTCAGACACAAAAATCTAAAAGGACGCAGTAAAATCGTACCCGTGCGTCCCAGTGTTTTTCTTTTTTGTTCCCTCACCATTTCAAGCTAACTGTAAATACATTTCAATAGTTTCTTAGAAACTAATTACACAGGATAGGTTACAAGGTAGGAGTTAGACGGCTTTAGTTGTTTCCCCAGATCATAAATGAAAACCCTACAATCTATCAAGAAACATTAGTTGGGACCCATCATATTTCCCGGGGACTCATTCAAAGCAAATATGTGCATCCCAGGACGCACTAAATTAAAAAGCTATCAGCATCACTGTTGATTGATTGATTGATTGATTTTAACGGCACGTCAACTCGTCCATTTGAAATAAATAAGTCTTTTGTCTTAATGATTCTTTCTAGGGATGTGTTTAATAGTAAAGAGCGTTTGAAATGAGTCAATATTGAGCGAATCATTGAAACAAAACACTTATTAATTCCAAAGGAAAAAAAAATAAGTGCATTTCTTATTTATTAATAACAAAGATTCGGTCTCTATTTATCTGTAACCGAAACTACGCCACTTCTTACGTCTCAAAACCCAAAATCGTCAATACATAGAATTAATATCAATAAAATAAATAAAAGCTGTTCTTTAATTCAACATTTGAATCCTTTTCATTGTAATAATGACAATCTAAATAAATAAACTATATATTATTTAAATAAATAAACTATATAAACTATGAAATTGATTTTAAAAATTGTATTATCACTTTAAATGGAAAAAATATTTGCGAAATTTGTAATCAATTTTTAAAATTATTTTTTACCCTCGCAATTTTTCAGTATCAAGAAGTTAACTGAAATGTTTAAAAATTAATAAATACCCTTGATTTTCTGTAAAAATTATGTGTAAAATATTCAAAATAATAATCTAATTAATAATTAATAGATATGTGCAATGTTTTATTTGAGAGGGACAGAACTAAGTCTTCTTTTGTTTTTACTCTTCTAATAAATTTGATGATTTTACCTACTTATGATACAAACCCTCTGACATTGAATTTTTATCAGCCCCCTCTCATGCAATATCTTTCAAAAATAATTTTTTTACACCACCTAGAGGGCGTTATTTTGCTAGTTACGATAATGGAAATTATGTAACTGTTTGTCTGTAACCGAAACTACGTCACCACTGACGTTACTTCTTCCTAAGTTATTTAAGTTATATTCTCAACGATTATGAAATAGTTATTATTCAATCTTAATTAGCATTAACATTTGTATCTTATTTATTAAAGTTCTAGCTGAGTTAGATTTGCCACACAACTGCTTATATTATTAATGCATTTAAATCCTGAAGGATGTGTTATATATCTCTAAGAAATGAAGATTTACATAGTATATGGTGGGAATAATTTGCATAATGATTTCAACAAAACTGGGTTTAATAAATAATTATTTGCTGTTACTGATTTCTAAAACAATCATGTTATTCTCAAACGTATTAAAAGCAATCCTATATATAATTTTATAATGAAATCAATTAAAATAAATGTAATATTTTTATATTGGTTCTTATTTAGTTTCGTTAGTCTTTCTAATCTAATATATTATTCTATTACATTAAAATTTAAATTCTTGCGCCCGGGTGCGGGGAGGGGGCATATTTTTGCTAGTTTAAATAAAGAATGATTAAGTTAAACACTAGAATATCAAATCATCTACATATACGACGTGTGATAAAAAGTAACTGTCCTCTCGGTGGTACATAACTAGAATACACTCTACATCCTCTACAGAGGGGCAAGGCCACCCAGAAATGGTATCTATTGAGTATGACACTAAACTTCATCTGAAGGTTCTGAAGAACTGGGATGTGTTGAGTCGCCCAATCGTTGCCATTACTCCCAGGTTCACTCTGATCCGGACTATTATCAAATAGAAATAATTACTTGAAACTATCCAAGTGAGTAGAGCTCTAAGGAATATGGAGAACCTCCTCATTACCAGTTGTTGTAAAGGATTACCTACCTCCCCTATAGACCATAAAAAATGGTTGCGTCTATCTTATAAATTAGCTATCAGACAGACAAGCGGGGAGAGTTAGTATGTATATGAACTACTGATCGAATAAATATACTATTACCAAGTATATGACTTTGCCTCTTTTTCGCTATTATTACATATCTCCTACTTCTCTTTGTGTCTAAGTAATTGGCCACTTTTACCACGACACAAAATCATTATTCCCAGGTTCGCCACCAGATTACCTGTTAGTGTCCTTTCTATTTGTTTATTTACCAACCCCTCCACACGGACAGGATGTGACACAAAGTCAATTTTTAAGCGGAGTTTAACAGGTTTGTATTCAGATTTTCCCTTCTCCAAGACCAGTTGCCGTCCCAAGATTAAAGAGCCCAGACTGCCCTATTATTTACCCATAGCTGCAGGGAGAATATTTGGACATGGCCTTCAATCTCGTTCAGGCAATTCCTACGCTGGCACGGAGGGTGGGCGATGTACTGATATATATATACACACGCGCACATTGCTAGTATATATATATATATATATATATATATATATATATATATAATATATATATATATATATATAAAATGTTGTTCTGGTTCCAACGGTAGAAAATGTAATATTTTATAAAAAAAAAGAAGAAGGTCCGCAAAATGTTCTCAGAAAAAATGTTTTATTCTTTTATTTCACATTATATTATATATATATATATATATATATATATATATATATATATATATATATATATATATATATATCCTATTTTATGATTTACATTCTTTCTCTCTCACTTTTTCCCGAACAATTTCTTTCATCTTACTTTCTTTTACGTTTTTACCACAATTTATCAGACCGTTATTCTGATAGTAAGCCACAAAAATTGGAAATAAAGAATAACCCCCAATTAGGCTTGAACGAATGCACTCTGGTCACCCTAGAACAATGTTTCTGAACATTTCTTTTTACTCTTTTGGAAACCTTGAAATCAATTTCATGCTTGAGGGATCCCCTGCATAAAAATCATTATATACTAGTATTAATATCTAATATGCATTAGGTGTGAGTCCCCGTGGCGTAGTAGTTTACATGCTGGACTGTGACATAGTAGTGAATTCAAACTCGTAATTTTCAGATTAATACCCTTAAGAAAGGTATGAACCGCCTCCTCGGTAATGGGTTAAATAGTACCACTACCTTTATTCAAACAACATTGATGGCGTTAGATAGAAGACTTGCTGTATATGGGCAATTGCCTGCCTTGCCCAGGCTTGCAGGCGCCCCACCGAGAGTACAATGGTTAGCAAGCTAATCTCGCAATTCCCTTACTACTGATAAGCGAGTTTGATCCACGTGGGATGCCATATACTAGTGACCTTGTGTCACATCCTACCCTTGGCGAACGGGTTGGGTAAATACTTACAGGGTGGTCTTAAAGTCGTGTCATCCTTACAAATGGTTTTAACTTTCATTTTTTTCTAATAATATAATATACTATCAGTACCGGCGGATATACCACAATACGATAATGTAATTATTACAAAGTTTGATATGTTTGCTTAAAAGCTATTGCAATATAATAATTCAATATGTAAAAAGTATAATAATATTGATTTAACTCTCGCTCACTCTTTTTTTTTCTTTTCTTCTTTTCATCTTTTCATTATGTTCGATTGAAATAGATAAGCGTTATCGCTTCCCCGCGCTCACCTCCTCTCTATATCTTTCCCCTACACCCTTTTTTTTCTTGTTATACTTTGCTGTGTAGCATGTCCTTTTCTTCCCTCTCTTTCTTTATAATAAAAACTGAATTGTCCATTATTTAGCTGTGGTGATGACACTCATAAGAAATAAGAATTCGGCGAATAAGCAAGACCATATAATCAGGATTTATATTTTTGCATTTCATCTTGGACGATTTAAGCGGTCTCATTTTTAACCAGGGGGTGTTGCAAGATGATAACTGTCGTACAATTAAGGAACACGAGTATTAATATACAGATAGGTTATTAATTATTCTAGCTCTAAAAATCTTTTTTTCAAAATTAGATTATTTTCTAGAATTTCGCATTGTATTAACTAATTAGCTTAATTACCGCTCGATAGAGCAGTTTTTAAACTAGTTAATTAATAATTGTTAATGTCATAATTCAGATGTTTTGCCATATATAAAAGGTCTAAATTAGCTCATTTCTAATTTAAAAGAGAAGTAGTTCTTTTGTTGATTTACGTTTAATTAATAGAAAAGCCACGTAATAATAGAGATTCCAATACTAATTATTACAAAGTTTGATATGTTTGCTTAAAAGCTATTGCAATATAATAATTCAATATGTAAAAAGTATAATAATATTGATTTAACTCTCGCTCACTCTTTTTTTTTCTTTTCTTCTTTTCATCTTTTCATTATGTTCGATTGAAATAGATAAGCGTTATCGCTTCCCCGCGCTCACCTCCTCTCTATATCTTTCCCCTACACCCTTTTTTTTTCTTGTTATACTTTGCTGTGTAGCATGTCCTTTTCTTCCCTCTCTTTCTTTATAATAAAAACTGAATTGTCCATTATTTAGCTGTGGTGATGACACTCATAAGAAATAAGAATTCGGCGAATAAGCAAGACCATATAATCAGGATTTATATTTTTGCATTTCATCTTGGACGATTTAAGCGGTCTCATTTTTAACCAGGGGGTGTTGCAAGATGATAACTGTCGTACAATTAAGGAACACGAGTATTAATATACAGATAGGTTATTAATTATTCTAGCTCTAAAAATCTTTTTTTCAAAATTAGATTATTTTCTAGAATTTCGCATTGTATTAACTAATTAGCTTAATTACCGCTCGATAGAGCAGTTTTTAAACTAGTTAATTAATAATTGTTAATGTCATAATTCAGATGTTTTGCCATATATAAAAGGTCTAAATTAGCTCATTTCTAATTTAAAAGAGAAGTAGTTCTTTTGTTGATTTACGTTTAATTAATAGAAAAGCCACGTAATAATAGAGATTCCAATACTAAAGTTATTGGCTTCTAAAATTTTCAATATATGGGGGTCTTAACCCACATTAGGGTGTCTTAACATCTTGTCTTCATACCTATTGAATTTGAATTTTATATAAATCAAATTAAAGAATATTTCAGCGGAGATCTATGCCACCACATGGACTCCTTTGATAAAATGAAATATACTTATCCAAGTACCTCGGATTATGTAGTTTCAGAATATATATGGTTATGGGGTCTATATCCAAAAACCCTAGGAGTTCGTGAACAAGCAAACAGACAGAAACTACAACTTATATATATATATATATATATATATATATATATATATATATATATATATATATATATAATATGGGAAAATTTTTAAAAGATCGCTTAATTATAGATCGCGTAATAAATTCTGTTTTTTTATGTGTGGTGGAGAAATTGGCTATCGCAACTTAATCCAATTCCAAAGAAATATTAAATCAAAAATCGGAAATTTTGAACGTATGTAGACACAAACCTAAATGGTGTTTCAATAGTTAAGAATAAACTGCTGGAACGACAGTTAAAAATCAAAACAAACCCAGCGCTCCTACCACTCACTGCGGAACTATGATAGTGTATTTTGTTTATATCCGTTTGTTTTAATTAACTTAAATAATTCCATGCAGAAAAACCCTGGCGATCCTACGATGAAACTCGAGCAGGCTTACTCTGATTATATTGGTTTTCTAAACCATCTCTACAAACGTATTGAACACTTTTTTTATTCATTCATCATTACGACTTATTCAGTTTATTATTTTATCGACAGTCAAAATTGCGACTTCCTCGATTCTTTATTGAGGCCCATTTAGCTCAGTTTGGCTAGAAACCACAAGGTTCCTAGTTCGATATCGGCCTCCGCCAACTCAACGTATGAGTAGCACAGGAATATGTAAAGTAGGGAGCTGATGGTAGGTGTGGCGCTCCATCTCAGATGCTAAAAAAATCTCCTTGGTCTAGCGCTAGTGAAAAGGGGATAGACTCCCCCGCTGTCTGGCTGATACCGACATTAGGCCGCCCCGGCGACTTTACTTACTTATATATATATATATATATATATATATATATGATTGAGGAAGTTGCTAGTTGGACTACTAATACTATACAACTCGACCAAAAAACTGGAAGTTGGGATTTACCGTGATGATGGCTTATGGGTCGTTAAAAATGCGTCAGGACAAAAATGCATCCGGATAAGAAAATACATCATTGCAACACTGAATGACATGGGATTATCTGTGGACATCAAATTGAACACTAAAATTGTGAACTTTCTGGATGTTACTTTTAATCTCATTACAGGTAATTTTGAGCCTTATATGAAATCAAATGCTGGCCCAATACATGTTAACCCCGGATTTAACCACCCAACCTCGATTATTAAGAAAATCCCAGATTTAGTAGAGTACAGAATTAGTAAAAATTATTATAACCAGGAAATGTTCAATAGTGTTAGTGATATTTATAATAAGGCAATATATGATAGCGGGTATACTAGAAATAAAATTAGATTTAACAAAAAGCAAAAAAATGAAAAATTAATAGGAAAAAAAAAACAGAAATAGAAGGGTTTTGTGATATAACCTACCATTCAGCCTACAGGTGAAAACGAAAATAGGAAAAATATTTATAAATGGGTGAACATATGGAAAACTAATCATTAATTTCAAAGAAAATCAGTTTAGATTTAAAGACTAAAAGTTTATTTTAGAAGACAGGGAGAGAAATGAAAATAATTCTAAACCAAACAAGTATATATAATATTAGCTACCTATTTTTTTTAGTTCTCCTGATAAAGGTATACCTTGAACACCGAAACCGTGGTAGAGAGAAAAACTTTTCTACAACTATATATATATATATATATATATATATATATATATAATTTTACCTGTAAAAAATATGTAGACTTTCTTCGGATCACCCTGTACAATCTCGTTCAGGCCAGCCCCTAGATCCATGTGTTATATAATTGATGGGCATACTATTAATTATGCAGGTTAGTGTAGAGGTATCATTTAAATTCAAATCTAATTAAAGATTTGGCGGATGTCTTGTAACCTTAGCTTTGGCTCCTCTTTCGTTTGCCAGTGCAAGCTAGAGATAATATAATTAGTTTTTAGTTAGCCGCCGACTGATGAGGACGTGTTAGCTAGGCTCTCGCTGTGCGGTTGAGGTCCAGACCTAAGAAAAAGAAATAAGTATGTGAATTCACTAAAATAAATGTCTTGATTTGTTAATCAAGAACAACATAACAACCAAGGCATCTCAACAACATGTTAAGAAGGAGACAGACTAGCTGGATAGCAGAGGATCGACGATAGACTGATAGCTACTCAGACCAAGCCATAAAGCAAGTAAGAAAGCCGCTACTCAGGCAAACCAAGAAATACGTCGACTACAAAATTTACACTACTTACCTGGTGTGGACTGGGGGTCCTTTAGCTTCGGCCCTGGACCGTTTAAGTAATTAATGGCGTTGATCCCAGGTGGTTATCCTCCAAGCAATACCTTCCCCCTTGATTTAAAGGGGCAGAGCTGGGTATATTGCCCGGCGCTTGAGCCCCCCCCCACCTTGAGGGGGATGCGCAGTAAATAACAAAACAAACTACAGAAAAAAGATAAGTAAAGATTATGTTTAAGATGAGTGTGAGAAATAGAATCACGGGTATAAGCTCATATGTGCTGGAGGTGCATGGTGTAATGGTCGTAGGAAATGGACTTGTTCAAATCCTGGTGAGGCTGTTTACATTTCACACAGCGCTAATACCTTTAGGAAATGTATGGATTCATATATTCTCCCTTCAGATATGGGCAAATAGTAGGGCTGACGGGGCTCTTTAACCTTGGATAAGTGACCAGTCTAGGAGAAGGAAAACTCTGAATTCAAACCTGTTAAACTCTGCATAAGAAATTAACCTTGTGTCGCATCCTGCTCGTGCGGAGGAGTTGGTAAATATATATATATATATATATATGCTGATACGTATAAACCATATAATTTAAAAGACGGCTATATAACATATAGTTCAGATCCCTGATCTCGTGAGACTAACGAAGGACGTCAATTAACAATTGTCTTTTTCTTTTGTTTTTACTAGAATCCAGTTGTTCTATTTGTATGCATTACAAAAGATTGGGATAGTTACCACTCACACAAATTCCCAAATGGATTAAATGGGACTCCTTAGCTTTGGTCGAAAACTCATCTAAGACAAGGAAAAGTCTGTTATAAAACCACCGCTGTCATGCGGCTTTACCTCTTCCCAAGAAAAGGCTAAGGGAGTAAACCCCGAAAACAAATTCGGTGCTGGAGTTCCTAAGGTTGTGTGATGCTGAACTTCAGCACTACCCAGCAACTCCTGTGACACTGTCGTTGCTAAACTGCATTGATTCTTACCTTTCCTTTGGATCACAACGGCTGCGTGGAGAGGGGGGATTTTCTGTTTGGGCGACAGCTCATCCTCCATAACAACCTGCCCAGGCTACGTAGTTTCCACTATCAAATAAAGAGGACACTCCAAGGTGCAGTTAAAATAAAATTCAATGCTACGCCATCCTCTTTGGCAGACGGAAGGATGTCAACGATACATTACAAAAGATTGTAGGAAATCGTAAGTTTATCTGATTTCCATGCGTACAACAGTTTTTTGTTATCTTTATGCAAGTTCTATTATACATTTTATACATTTCTCAACGTTTCAACGCTAAATAAATACACGTATTTTCCATTAATGATAATGTGTTGACTGCAAAAAGGCTTTGTGTTCATTTTCTTTCTCTCATCATTGTGATTATGAATAATTTAAGCAACATCAGGTACTGTAACCGACCTGATATCAAAATGACTTGATTTGGTATTAAATGACCCGAAAAGGGTTAATGTGCTGTAAAACAAAAACAACCAACCAACATAAGTATAGATATTTACTAAGCTCGAACGCACGTTCGGAGAGGCCCCCTCAATCGGCTGGTCACCTCAAGCCCTAGCACCTATATGATTGTCCCGACCCTATTTCCCTTATGGTAAAACCCAACTTTTTTAAAATTATATATGAGCTAGAAGGTGATGACTGAGGGTCTTAGTGTCGTTAAACTGTATCTGATGGTGAAGTTTCAATTCTGGAGCTATGGGGAATGTGGAGTACCTCTTCATCGCCATTACTCCCATGTCCACTCTGACCCGAAGTGGTAGTACCTGTTAGGGTTAAATAGAAAAGAGCAGTCTAAAAAATGTGTTTAATTTTTTTTTTAATTAAGCACCTATCAAGAATGAATAAAATATAATGTCTTCGGCATAGAATAACCCAACAAGTTTTGAAATGTCGTAAAAACCAACCAACCAACCAACCAACCATACTTCTGAAATTGTGTTAAACTGTGCTAAACTTCAGTAAATGGCTTCAATACTTTCTTACTATAATGTAGATTATGTGTTTGTTTGTAAACTAAACTACATCACCCCTA
>CM042139.1:58077975-58115285 GCA_023376005.1 Doryteuthis pealeii
AACGAAAAGGCCCGTACGATACTAATAAAGAAATCTTTTTTTTCATTTCCTCCCTCCCTACTTTCCAATGATTCTTCTTATTCATTTATAACATCTCAGTGCCATATCATCGGAACCCTTTGCTGAGCGGTGACTAATTTGGATATGCTTAGTAAAAAGAAATATCTTTTCAACAGAGATTGGCTTCGTTGTCAATGCAATTGGTCAAACATATCTTCAATATATATATATATATATATATATATATATATATATATATATATATGAGAAAATGAAAAATAAAATTTGTTAGGTGTGTACTTATTTATGGGTGATGATATATATTATATATATATATATATATATATATATATATATATATATATATATATATATATATATATATATATATATATATATATATATATATATGGATATCATCACCCATAAATAAGTACACACCTAACAAATTTAATTTTTCATTTTCTCATATATATATATATATATATATATATATATATATATATATATATATATATAGAGAGAGAGAGAGAGAGAGAGAGAGAGAGAGAGAGAGAATAAAAGACCGAAACTGACACCACTTCTGATCATTTTCTTTATAAGATATTCAATTTTCTCATGTTTTATAAACAATCTTTATATATACTAGCAAAAGAATGCCCCCCAGGCACAGATATTTAAGTTTTAATATAATCAAATATTATATTGAATTAGAAAGCCTAATGAAATTAAATACACAAAAATTATGCTTATTTTTACTTTATTCTAATTGATTTCAATATAAAAATATACGTAGGATTGCTTTTGATACGTTTGAGAATAAAACAATAATATTAGAAATCAATAACACAAAGTAATTATTTATCAAACACGGTCGTTTTAAAAACTGGTATGCAAGTTATTCACACCATATACTATATAAACATTTATTTCTTAATGATATATAACACATATTGCAGGATTTGAAACACGTCAATAACATAGGCTCTCTTGAGGCAAATCTATCTCAGCTAGTGCTAGGGAATTGACACATAATCTCCATTATGATAAGATATATATATAAATATATATATATATATATATATATATATATATATATATATATATATATATATATTAATGGTGATATTATGATTTCACACTCATAACTTAAAGTTTCTTGGTAGTCCAATCATCAGATGAGAAGTGGTTGAGATGTCAAAATATATATATATATATTATTATTTAAGCTTGTTTTGTTAAAGACCGCTGAATATTTCTTCTTGGCGATCTTTAAGTGTAGACGTTCTAGTCTTCTTGTAGTTTTTCGTATATCAGGATCCAATGGCAAAGAAAGTGCCTCATATGTTTTGCCCAAACACCTCCAACCATGTCACTGATCGTCCTCGGCTGGATTAACGGTTGTAGTTGCTGTTTTTTTTGTTTTTTTTGGTGTGGGTTTTATTCGTTTAGGAGGGTTTATTGCATTTTTATGGCTATTTGTTTATTCAATTAGAAGTATTATATATATATATATATATATATATATATATATATATATATATATATATATATAAAAAAATGGAAATACAACCGATGGTATGTAAGTATATAAATATGAAAACCAAAGATTCAGAGGATGTATTTATTTATTCATTTATTCTGCGTTCAAGCGTTTAGGTTTGTTTGACTTTATATATAATAAACCATCATCAAGGCATTATTATGGACCGATATTATGAAGCTCCCCAAGAAAAGTTATTTTCAAGTGAAAATGAAACGAAAGAATGTAACAAATTTATTTGGTTATCATTAACAGCATTTCTTTTTATTAAAAAGCTGGGGTGACGTATGACAGTATTCAATAATAATAATAATAATAATAATAATAATGATGATTCTCTGAGACTTTGAGATAAAAACGGATCACCTTATCCCAGTCAGGAGACCAGTCCTAGTATTGATTAACAAAAAGAAAAAAGAGAACTTGTCAACTGGTAGATTTTGCAGTTCCATCAGATCACAGGGTGAAGATGAAGGAAAACGAAAAGATAGACAAATAACTGGACCTTGCCAGACAATTGAAAAAGCTGTGGAATATGAGGGTGAAAGTGATACCAATTGTAGTTGATGCACTAGGAACGGCCCCAAAATGCTTGGAAAAAAGACCGGAGGAACTGGAAATCAGAGGGAAAATTGAGAACATTCAGACAACTGCATTGCTGAAATTGGCTAGAATACTCAGAAGGGTCCTAGAGACCTGAGAATAATTGTTGTCACTCAAACTCTAGTGAAAGACCCTCAGCTAACGCTGATGTGAAAAATTCAAAAAAAGAGTGAATAATAATAATAATAATAATAATAATAATAATAATAATAATAATAATAATAATAATAGACCAGACCTAGTGCTGATTAACAAAAAAGAAAGAACTTGTCAACTGGTGGATTTTACAGTTCCAGCAGATCACAGGGTGAAGTTGAAAGAAAATGAAAAAATGGACAAATAACTGAACCTTGCAAAAGAACTGAAAAAGTTATGGAATATGAAAGTCAAAGTGATACCAATTGTAGTTGGTGCACTTGGAACGGTCCCAAAGGGATTGGAAAAGGGATTGGAAAATCTGGACATCAGAGGAAAGATTGAGACCATCCAGAATACTGCACTGCTGCAATCTGCCAGAATACTCAGAAGAGTCCTGGAGACCCGAGGAGACTTGCTGTCACTCAGACTTCAGTGAAAGACCATCAGCTAACGCTGATGTGAAAACACAAAAGGAGTGAATAATAATAATAATAATAATAATAATAATAATAATAATAATAATAATAATAATAATGATAATAAAGGAATAATAATAATAATAAAGAAAGAACTTGTGGATTTTGCAGTGCCAGCAGATCACAGGGTGAAGCTTGTAACACTATTTAAGTGTTATGGGTTGATTGGCGATCTGTTAATTACTTACTAATTAATTAAAACTACCCTAATTATTAATTATGGTGGTTTGTTAAAATCAAAAATTAAAATAATAATAATAATAATAATAATAATAATAATAATAATAATAATAATTGTTTATATTATAAATATAAATTTTTCTAAACGAAAAATCATCACGTAGGCATAAATTCCTTAAATTATGGAATTTGATATATATCATCGGAATTTTAAATTTCACAAAATAAAATGATAAATTTAACAAATAAGATTCCAGTTTTTGAAAAGTTGGTCAACAATTTCAAAAACTTAGATAAATAAAACAATGTTTGGCTTTGACTCGTGGAAGTTGGAAAAACCCAAATGGAAAGATACAGGCTAGGCTGGCACAAGGCCATTTAGACACGTAGGCAATAGTATCGAGTGGCTGGCCAATCAGAGACATATGTTAGGGGTGGGGAGGTCTGGATCCCATAAATAACAGACCGTCAGACCGAAGGAGAGCGAAAGAGAAGAGAGACCGAGACAGACCGAAGAAAGAGGAGAAGAGAGAAGCGGAGTCAGGCACTCCGAAACCAGGGGCTCTTGTCACAACTTTACCGATACACTCTGATGCCTTGCCACTCGGTACAAAATTGATAACTTAGCCAAAAACTAGCTGTAGATCGCCACTCAGCTGGACAAGAAATCACCTCGCTCCTTTGTAAAATAAATGTATATATTTTATACATAAGCATCAAAAAGCGTTGTGTTCAATTGTTTTGTTGATCCGTTGACAGCTTTTGGTTATTTAATCTTATTTCAGCCGAGTTGGTAAAAGAAACGAAACCACCTCTTTTTCAGCCTTCCTGTAAATCAACAGACAACATAAGAACGGGGGGGGTGGAACGGGCAGTTTTGACGACTGTAATACTGAGCCGGAGCATCGTTCTCATACATAACATACATACAGTGAGACAGTGCCCCAGCACATAGTATTATAAGCTAAAGGAAAATGAAAAAATAGACAAATATCTGGACCTTGCCAGAGAACTTAAAAAAGTTATAGAATATGAAAGTGAAGGTGATACCAATTGTAGTTGGTGCACTTGGAACAGTCCCAAAAGGATTGGAAAGGGTCTGGAATGTTTGGAAATCAGAGGAAGGGTTGAAACCATTCAGAACACTGCACTGCTGCAATCTGCCAGAATACTCAGAAGAGTCCTGGAGACCTGAGGAGACTTGCTGTTACTCAGACTCCAGTGAAAGACCATCAGCTAATGCTGATGTGAAAACTCGAAAGGAAAAATGATAATAACAATAAATACTTGGACCTTTCCAAAGAACTGAAAAAATTGTGGAACATGAAGGCAAAGTTCGTACCAATTGAAATTGTTGTCCTTGGATCAGTCCCCAAGGGTTTGGGAGTCTGGATGAGTTGGAAATCTGAGGTAGAATCGAGACCATCCAAACAACAGCATTGCTAAAATCGGCTAGAATACTCAGAAGAGTCCAGGTGACCTTAGGAAACTTGCTATCACTTAGCCTCTAGTGAACCATCAGCTAAGATCTCATTTAAATATTGAATCATCGCTATGAGGAGGGCCGTAGGGCGCAACGGCCGAAGCGTTGTGTTTTTGTATATCACAATAAAGATAGAAACAACAGTCCGAAAAATCGAAATGATACGATTTGTATCATTTTGATTTTTCGAAGTTATCCGCGTTTTTATTGTGAACTGTAAAAACAAAATACTTCGGTCGTTGTTCCCTCCGGCCTTCTTCAGATGTTCCATGTCTATCCGAGCACAAATAATTCAATATTTAAATGAGATCCACATAATTTCTTTAACGCTTTGTTTTCTCAAAAGTCAGCCTATTCAAAATTATTTCCCAGATCGAATCATTGCTATGCTCGGATAGACCAGGAGGATTCTTGGACAGCAGCATATGCTTACCAGGCCTTCGAGCCCTGTGTCCAGTGGCTTCGGCCATTGGACCGATAAGATATATATTGTTGGCGTGATTCCTAGGAGGCCATCCCTCCAGGCAACACTTGCCCCGCGTCTAAAAGGGACAGGGGTGGGTTTATTGCCCAGTGCTTGCGGCGTCTCAAAAGAGAAATGCCGAGGAGATACGCGCAATTTTTAACTGGCTACCGCCTGAGCTTCGGTTTGCACGTGGTTCTCCACGTAAATCGGACTTTGTGTTCTTCTGACGTGATGGGATGTCGGAAAATAACTGCTCGGATAGTCAAGGAACATCCGAAGAAGGCCGTGGGACACAATGACCGAAACGTCGTGCTTTTATATACCACAATAAAGATGAGGACAACAGTCCGAAAAATCAAGATAATACATACTGAATTTTTAGATGCCTCAAATCATCAAGATTTGTTGAGTTCAAAGTTCTGTGATGGCTCCCGATTACGACAAGAAGGTTCCCGAGTTCGAAAAGAAGGTTACCGAGTTCGAAAAGGCTCCCGAGCCGGGCAAGAAATATCTGCAGAAGTCTGGAGGGCACATCGACCGAAACGTTGTACAGATAACAATAAAGACGAGGACAATAGTTCGAATAATAATACAAACATACCAAGCCTCATTTAAAAAATCAGACAAACGCCTAGATCCCATTCAAAATTTAATTTTACTATTAGAAAGAACAATATCCGTTGAGTTTTTGTTTCTACTTTATTTTAAAGACTAACCCCTTTGAATAGATCAGTATCTGAATCTATCACTGACTATATCATCATGATCACCATGTCGCGCAGGCAGCACGGATATCCATGACAATCTCTCGCCAACCTTCCCTATCATTCATCGCCCCAGGGAGTTCTTCCTCTCTGCAGCCAGCATCTTTACATAGCTGGTCAATGTAGGTCCTTGCTGGGCGGCCCACACTGGCATGTCCGTGTGTTGGCTTCCACATGAGAACATCGCTTATGAGTTCGTCCTTGCTTCTCCAGCAGTGCCCCGCATGCCTAGTCCGTCTCACTCGGATGGTCTGTGAGATAGGGAGCAGGTGACCATACAGCTGCTCCCTTGTGGGTTGCTGTCTCCACGACTTGTTCAATACTGCTCGCAGCATTCTTGTGCAGCTCTCATCTAGCTTATTCTCGAGGCGCCTCGTTAGGGTCCAGGTGGTGCAGCCATACACCCTTTACTGATATGACTACAGCCTGGAAGAGATGTCGCTTTAGCTTGTCAGTGAGATCAGATTTCCATATGACAGATAATTTGTTCGTGGCCATCCACGCCTTTCCTATTCGTGTATTAACATCGCTATCTGTGAATGAGATATTACTCCCTAGGTATGTGAATTGTTCCACTGGCTTAAGGGGCTTACCGTCTAATGTGGAGATGTCTCCTTTCTTTTTGAAGCTCATGAACTCCATTTTATCAGAGTTCACATGCAGGCCGATGCTTCTTGATGCCTCCTCCAGGCTATGCAGTAGTGTCTCAGCCTGTGCCGGTGTATCTGCAAAAAGTGCGAGGTCATCAGCATAGTCTGCATCTGTGACTGTTTGTGCAGGATATCTCCTGCTTCTTGCCTTTCTTAGTGTTAAGCCTTTTTCTTTTATGGCATCTAATGATGTTCGGAGTACATAGTCTAGGCATATTATAAATATATATGGTGCTAATGTGTCTCCTTGTAGGACTCCTGCGACGATGTCAAAGAAATCCGTATCGCCATCAGGTGAGCGTACCATTGCCTTAGTGTCTTTGTAGAGCATCATTATAGTGGCAGTAGTTTCTTTGGGGAGACCATATGCCAGTAGTATTTGTTCCATTTTCCGTCTATGTATAGAATCAAATGCTTTGGAGAAATCTACGAATAGTAGCGTTGCCTCCAAATTCTTTGCTCGTACCCCTTCTATGGTCCTTCGTACAGTTAGGATCTGAGAGGTTGTGGACCTATTTCTGCGGAATCCATTTTGGTTTTTCCTAAGGATTTTCTCTATTTCGGGTCGGATTCGATTAAGAAGAAGGGCATTATATATCTTAGCTGCAATGGCAGTAAGGGTTATGCCTCTGTAGTTTTTAGCTATTCCCAGGTCTCCTTTTTTGGGGAATGGGACGATGCATCCTTTCGTCCATTTTATCTATTCTGTTTTGCCTATATACTGCATTGCATAGCCCGAGAAGTATGTCATTGAACTTCCATACTTCAGGGGGTATTTCGTCAAGTCCTGCAGCTTTTCTACCTTTTAGTTTGTTTAGGACTTCGTTGAGTTCTTCTGTTGAAAAATCCCCTAGTTTGATATCTAATTGTCTATCTATGATCTTTTGGATGTCATTTTCTATGATTTTAGGTGGGTTCCCCAGAAGTTTCTGGAAGTGGTCTTTCCATTTCTGAAGTCTATCTTTTTGGCTGGTTGCATTTAGCTTTGATCTAGAGGTACCTTTCCTGCCGCTAATTTCGTTTATTGTTTTCCATGCTAATCTCGATTGTCTGTCTTCCACTGATTGTCTGATATTATTTATTTGTGCTCCAATATATTCTATTTGTTCTTTCTTGTATGTTTTGGTTAATTCTATCTGGGCTTTCTTAAAGTTGTGCAGGTTTATGTTAGTTGGTTTTATTTTATTTCGTTGGGCTGCTTTTTTTATATCGTTTCTCCTTTGTCTAACTGCTTCCATCTCCCAAGGAACAGTGTGTTTAGCACTTTGTTTGGTTGGTACGCATTGGGCTGCTGCTTCTAGGTGCGCACTAACAAAGTTTTCATACTCCTCGTTTGGTGTGGAGCTTTCAGATGACTCCTGGAGGATATTGAATTTATTTCTTACTGCTACAGCGTAGCGATTGCCTATATCGCTGTTAGCAAGTGTCGACCAGTCGTATCATATAGATTTACTTGTTAGTTTTTTGTTTCTACGTAGGCTTAATCGTAATTTTGCTGTAACTATTCTGTGATCGGAGGATACTCCTTCAAAGGAGGAATACGCTTCGCAGTTCATTGCGCTATTTATCCATTTTTTGTTTATTAGGATGTAGTCTAGTTGCGCTTTTGTGCTATTTGGGTACGTGTATGTCCATAGTTTGCCCTTCCGTTTTTGGAATTTGGTGTTTAGACAAGCAAGTCTGTTCTCTAGGGAGAACTCCGCTAAGAGATCACCGTTCCTGTTTGGGGTATTGTGTAAGCTGAATCTATTGTTTTCGTTTTTTCCTACCTGTGCATTCATGTCTCCCCCAATGATCAGTACGTTATGTTTGGGGGGTGTCGGCATAGGGAGGATAGCCCATTGTAGAATGTTTCGATGTTTGTTTCATCTCTAACATTTGTGGGGCTGTAACATGAGATTATAGTCTTGCAGGGATTGCCATTAAACATAGCGCTTATGATTCTAGGTTGGATTTTTTCTATGCTGTTGAGTGATTTTAGTGCTCGAGGGCTGAGAAGCATTCCTACACCTCCTATAGTGGCATTGACAGAGTTTTTCCATGCAGATGCTGACACAAACGTCCAGCCATTTCAAGATTCATGGTATTTTATTTCTATATCACCATGGTCAAGTCTGTGTTCTGGTATACATATGATGTCTATATTCTTTTCGGCTGCGGACGCCGTAAGTTCGGGGAGTTGACCTATCGTTTTTAGTGTTCTAACGTTAAATGTTGCTATCTTGAGAGATTTTTTACATCTAAGTAGGTTTGTATTAGATTTGGGTTCTATGTCTTTCTTATTAGATAATGCGGTTTGGGTTATGTCTTCTGTTGGGTGTGTGCCTTGTTTGTATGTGCTGGGAGTGATGTGATTTAGGTGTGTCATGTTTTTTGAGCTCTGTAAAGAATTTATCGAACACTGGGCCGGTGCTCGAGCCTCAGCAGAATGCGTACCGTTTTTGATAGTAGGGTGTACGTTGCTACATGATTCTTGAACTTTGTGTAATGACATGAGAGGTTTTGGTTGGGTCGAGGTCATCGATATCTATCGGTAGCTGTTTGACTCATCAATAGGCGCCGGTCTTAGAGATGAGGAGCAGTAGTTACCTGACTGAACTAGTTGATCCCGGCCGTTGACCCATTCTGGGTTCTTCCGCCCAGCATCTTATGATATAGGCCGTTGGCCTATTTAGGCTCTTCCGCCACATCTCACATCCACCACGCTGCTACCCATGGTTTGGTTTTACGTGCCGAGATGGCATGTATATTTTTGTATGAGGCGGGGGAGTAAGCGAGAAACGAGGAAATGGAGAAATGGAGACGGGGAGTGAAGGTCTCAGATATAAGTTTTAACTTAGTATAAGTCCACATGTCCCCTCCTAATTTAGCGTTAATGAGGGTGGAGCAAGTGGTAGAGAGAGGGAAAGAGGAACAAAGACAGAGGAACATGACTACAGGTCAATGGGCGAAAGAGGCTGATTTACGATAAGAATATCTCAAATATGGTGGGGTTTTATGGGAGAAGGAATTATCTATTCTTCAAATTCGAAGGGGGCAGTGGATATATTTATAAGATAAAGTATACAGATATACAAAATAACGAGATAAAGAGACCGGGAGAGAGAGAGAGAGAGAGAGAGAGAGAGAGGGGGGGGAGAGACATAATGTCGGGAATAGCTACAGGTCGCTAGGAGCTGATTTTAGATTTACGATATCGTCAGACCTTACCATTTTTGCAAATTATTCTTTCATGTTTAGTTCAAATGGTTACAGTAAAATTAGAATTTCTAACTTTGTATAAATATGTGAAACACTAGTAATTTGAACGTAAAACTTTTAAATGTTAATTTAAACAACATTAATAATTTACCTTCAGTGTCTCGAAATATTGAGCTGAAATTTCAACCATGTGTGTGCTTCGTTTGAAGAATATCTCAAATATGGTGAGTTTTTATGGGAGAAGGAATTATCTATTCTTCAAATTCGAAGGGGGCGGTGGAAACTGACTATATAAGAGCAGAAAATACTGCTAATTATTTGAAGGAAGCCGGTAAAGTAATTAGCGATGGATTACTAATCGTCATGGTTTTAAAGAGATTTCCATTTAATCTTAAATCCTTCACCACGGTAATAACGGTAATATATATGGAGGTGCGTGGTCTAATGGATAGAATCGTAGGAAATGGACTCGTCGACCCGAGTTCAATTTCTGGACGAAGCTGTTTGCATTTCACATGGCGCTAATACCCTTGGGAAAGATATTAATCTAATTCTCCCTCGAGCTATGAGTAAATAGCAGGGCAGACTGTGCTCTTTAACTATGTTTAGGTAACCAGCCTAGGAGAAGGAAAATTCTGAATTCAAACCTATTAAAGTCCGCTCAAGAAACTGACCTTGTGTCGCATCCTGTTCGTGTGGAGGAATTGGTATATATATATATATATATATATATATATATATATATATATATATACCAACCCCTCCGCACGAACAGGATGCGGTATATCCACAGGTCCTGATAGTCTCAGTATATTATGTTAAAACCTTTTCATATATAAGTATTGTAAATAACTTTAACGGGACAGATTCTCTCTCTCTCTCTCTCTCTCTATATATATATATATATATATATATATATATATATATATATATATATATATATATATAGAGAGAGAGAGAGAGAGAGAGAGAGAGAGAGAACGTATCCCGTTAAAGTTATTTACAATACTTATATATGAAAAGGTTTTAACAGAATATACTGAGACTCTCAGGACATGTGGATATACCACAGTATGATAATTTAATTATTACAACTTTTAATATGTTTAATTAAGACCTCTTGCAAAATAGTTCAATATGTAAAAAGTATAATAATCTTGATTTAACTCTCTCTCTCTCTCTCTCTCTCTCTCTCTCTCTCTCTCTCTCTCTCTCTCTCTCTCTCTCTCTCTCTCTCTTCTTTTTTCCTTCTTTTTGTCTTTTCATTATGTTCGATTGAAACAGATTATAGTTATCACTTCCGTACGCTCACCCTTTCTCTCTCTTTCCCCAACTCTCTTTCTTTCTCTCTTATTAAAATTTTTTTGTGTATATGTCGTTTTCCTTCCCTTTCCTTCTTTATAATAAAAACGTAATGGTCTATTACTTAGCTGATGCAACGACACTCACAAGAAATAAGAATCTTTGACGATTTGGATGGTCTCATTTTTAACCAGAGGTTTTTGCAAAATGATTAAGGATCACGAATATTAATATATTGACTAGCAAGACCTGTGGATATACCACAGTATGTTTTTTTTAATAATTATTACAACGTTTGATATGTTTACTTAAGAACTATTCCAAAATAGTTCAATATATAAAAAGTATAATAATCTTGATTTAACTCTCTCTTTCACTTTTTTCTTTCCTACCTTTTTATCTTATCATTATGTTCGATTGAAACAGACTAGCGTTATCACTTCCGCACGCTCACCCCCTCTTTCTATCTTTCCCCTTCTCTCTCTCTTTCTTTTTTCTTTCTTATATTTTTTCTGTATAGCATATCCTTTTTCTTCCCCTTTCTTTATGATAAAACGGAATGGTCCATTATTTAGCTGAGGTGACGACACCCATTAGAAATAAGCATTCGGCGGAGAAGCAACACCAGATAATCAGGATTTATATTTTTGTACTTCATCTTGGGTGATTTGGACGGTCTCCTTTTTAACCAGAGAGTGTTGCAAGATGATAACGGTCGTACAATTCAGGAACAAGAGTATTAATATATAGATTGAAGTATAAACTTGTAGATAATATGTGCAGTTGGCTGGTTGGTTGGCTGGTTGGTTGGTTGGTTGGTTGATTTGTTATTTGGTTGGATATTACGGTAAGTCAACTCTTGAGTTACCTTTTTTTAAAGCATATTTTTAAACTCATTTTTTACTTATTTAACTCATAGATGGAACCCTTAAAGGTTATACCACTCCGGTTCGTCGGTTCGTTGGTTTGTCGGATTTTACGGCATGTCAACCCTTATTGGGTTATTTTATGCTGAACGTGTTTTGTTTTATTCATTTTTGATGGCTACTAATTTTTTTTAACTAATTTTTTAACTTTTTTTTTCTATTCGACCCATACATGGGATCCTAACATGTACTACCACTCCGTGTCAGAACGGACCCGGGAGTAATAGCAATGAAGGGGTATTCCACACTCCCAAAACCTTCAGAATTGGAATCTCAACACTAGATGCAGTTTAACGTCATACCCAGGACACTAAGACCCTCAGTCACCGCCTTCTAGCACATATATGATAAAAGGGTGTGCACCTCACGTGATGTAATGTTTAGCGAGCTAGATTAGCAGACCATTGGTAGTGAGTTCGAATCTCACTGAGCACCCCATACGTCAGGCCTTGTGTCACATCTAAACTAAGCTTAGTAAATAACTATATGATAAAAGGGTAGATGCAGTTTAACGTCAATGTGTATTTAACCTTTCTATATAATGAACACTGTGGTATTTTCTGTTTCTGTGTTTTGATTTTGTTTTTCTTTCTTTTTTTTTATTCAACTCTATCGATTCTACTATTACTAGCAATTATTTATTACTAAACTCTACAGCATTGAAACTCAGCAACGAAATATATATATATATATATATATATATATATATATATATATATATATATATATAAATATCAATGTGTATGGTTTATACTTGAAGAGGCGGTAGAACCCCAACGTACGTGTTATTAGAAGAGTGCTCAATATCTGTGATAGAGCGTTTATAGATAAATAAATAAATAAATAAAAGGTTTATCTTATATTTATTATAATTGGAACAATTTTGCTACCATTTTGGTTTCTTGCTCTGTGGCAGTCTTCAGGCAACGAAAGTGTTTTGAAAACACTTTCGTTGCCACAGAGCAAGAAACCAAATGGTAGTAAAATTGTTCCAATTGTAAGGTTTATGGTTAATATATGAACACACAACTCCGACACGCTTGTGGGACAAAACATTTTATATTGATAACAGCACGGAATTAAGACAAGATACATAAAATAGGATAGTGTACATAACATAAAGATACAAGAGTAGAGATAAAAGGACTGAAGTGTCCGTACATACAAAATCACTTACTAGTGAGGGGTCCGAAGCCTCCAGGAGGGTTACATAGCGTTGGGGGCCGAAGCCCCCACCAAGAATGGTCTAACCCATGTGCTCGTACGAGGAGATGTAGCAAAAGAGGTCGAAGCGTTTAAACCAGGCGCTTAAACTTTATTTAACAAACAATATGGACCGTTTAATGTTGCATATTCAATTTCTGAGTATATATAATACAATGTTGTTCTTTACTCTACTTACTAATGATTCTGAGTATAAATTAAATACTCATTGATAAACTTACGCAATTCCTGAGAGTATTGTAACGTAAGCAGTGACGTGTTTTCGGTTACAGACAGACAGACAGACTTCGAATCTCCATTATATAGAGAGATATATTGTGTGGTTATAGATAGGTTGCAATTTTATTTTATTTTACAGCGTTTAATGTTGTAGTTTGATTATAAATAATACCTAATAATATCCGTTTTGATTATATAAAAAATATAAAAAATAAAATCTGGATTATTTTAGCTTTATTTGACAAAAAAAGCGACTGTTGTATGTCGTGTGTTTTGAGGTAAGAAAAGCTTTTATGTTTCTTTACATTTTGCACCAGACACAAGCCACTTTAACTCGTTTAAAAACCCTCAGGCAATTCGTCACTACATTAGTGTAAACAATATGTGTGCATAATTTTAATCATGAATTTGGGGACAAAAAAACGATTTTTAAATTTTGGTTCTATTATTTTATTTTATTATTTTTTTTATTATTAATTTTTTTTTTCTGAAAAGTTTCGGTGTTTTTAAGTCGGCATGTTTATCGAATAATTAATGGTCAAATTTCTGCGTACAAATTTATCGAAACTGTGAGGCAATCTTTAAAATTCCCTTTTAGCTCAGGTATATGTTAATTTAAGTAAAAATACTCTCAATGGTTTCGAGAAAGGTTTTCATTTTTTTCATTTTTTTTTTTTAATTCAAAATTTAGTAATATATTTTTACTAGCAGGATCTGTGGATATACAACAGTATTATAATTTGATTATTACAACGTTTAATATGTTTACTTAAGAGCTATTGCTAAATAGTTCAATATGTAAAATTTATAATAATCTTGGTTTAACTCTCACTCTTTTTTTTCTTTCTTTCCTTCTTTTCATCTTTTCAATATGTTCGATTGAAACAGATTAGCGTTATCGCTTTCACACGTTCATCCTCTCTATGTATGTTTCCTCTACTCTCTTTCTTTCTTTCTTTCTTTCTTTCTTATTATATCTTTTCTGTGTCACATGTTTTTTCCTTCCTTTTCGTTATAATAAAAACGGAAGTGTCCATTATTTAGCTGAGTCGAAGACACTCATAAGAAATAAAAATTTGGCGGATAAGCCACAGCAGATAATCAGGATATACATTTTTGCATTTCACCTTAGACGGTTTGGATGGTCTCATTTTAAAACAGAGGTTGATGATAATGGTCGGAAGATTTAGGAATAATCTTATTATAATGGAGATTGTGGGTTTGTCTGTCTGTAACCGAAACTAAATCACTACTCAAGTCACAATTCCCTTAGTTATTGACATCACATTCTCCATGATTTTATTTTTATTTAAACCTCAATTATTGATAAAATTGTCTTACATTATTAATACTGTTAACTTTGTCTACATACTGACAACATGCAATTATATTTATATATACAACAAAATAGCGGTTTACAGTGTGAACGGGAAGGCTAATTTGCATATTAATATTAAAAAATCTAATTTAATAAATATGTGCTTAGTATTATTGATTTCTAACTGTTTGGTTTTATTTTAATGAATATAAGCAAAAATCTCTTCAATGAATCTTAAATAAAATCCATTAATAAGATAAAATATCTGTCATTTTATTCTTTACTTCCTCTTATAACTAAATACTTAAATTAGAAAAAATAACAATGAAAGACGACAGTGATGGAAGAGTAAGTTTCAGTTGTTCCATTTTTTATTATACCCCCTCTGTTTCAAATCTTTTATTATACTCCCTCTGTTTCAAATCTTTTATTATACTCCCTCTGTTTCAAATCTTTTTATCTATATTCTTATTTAGTTTCATTAGCCTTTCTAATTTAATACAATATTCTTACATTAAAACTTAAATACTTGCACCCGGAGGGTGCATACATTTGCTAGTAGTATTAATATATGGATGACTATTTCAGACGTAGTTCTAGGGTGACCTTCTTCTCTGTATTTGCAGATGTAACTACAAGACATACTATGGTTATGTAGTTGTGCGTTTATCCACGACTAGTTTATTTGGTGAACTTTGTGTGTGGCGTGGCCTGTGGCTAAGAGTGGAGTTTCGTCTCTGCATTCTTTGGTCGCTTGTTCGATCTCCGTCACTACTGATGAGACCTAATTAGTCAAACAGCTATTGGTAACACCATTGTGCTTGTTGTGCATATCCCTGCTATTAATACTAAAAATCTGGTTTTAGATGTCTTTTTTTCGCGCTTTTCTAAAACCAGATTTTGAGTATTAATAGCAGGCATATGCACAACAAACACAATGGTGTTGCGAATAGCTGTATGAACAGTTTCTCTGCGTCTCCAGTACTATGGGGACCTTACTTTGGCGATTAACCTCGTATTATTTTCAAGATTTGGAGGGGGAGTATCAATTTTTTTAAATTGGATTTCTCAGCCTGTTTTTAGGCTGGTCAATCGTTGGGTTAAAATAGATTTACTTTTAACGTGACATCTGGTCGTATACAAAAGTTAAGTGGATAAGTGTATATAGGGAGACTGTGAGCCACATTCCTCTTGTGCATATTATTTAGAGAGTGTGGCACTAATGCTGGGCGTGAGAAGACATACTTTCTGAAAGCGAGAAGAAAAAAAACACCAGTTAACTAGAGTCGTTGTGAAAAACTAGCAAGAAGTAAAATAATGATATAGAGGAGTTATTGTGTTGGCACGAAAGAAGTGGTTCGTTCACCTGATGATGAAACAGATTACTTTGGCATTGTTGCTGGAGTCCTACAAGGAGACTGTACCACTCGGACTTTAACAAAACAATTAGAAAAAAAGCTAGACGTGAACTACACAAGGATTCTGTGTTCTGTCTCTAAATTATCCTGAAAACGATAACGATATTTTACAACGCTCCATTTAAAAAAAAAATTCAGTTGAATTTGTACAAAATATTTTTTAATTGAATTAATACAAATTTCAATTGAATTTTTACAAAACTCAAATTAAAAGAAAATGTTCATATCGTACTATTCTTTTGAATTTACAATTTTTAAAGGGGGCGTTGTAAAATATCTACATTGAATTGCCGATAAAAATCGGGAGGAGGGGCAAAATATCTACATTAATTTGCCAACAAAAAAGCGAAAAAAAAACATAACTCGGAAAATATATAAGTTTAGCCGTAAATTCGCTTAACGCCGGCTCTCTAAAACATAGCCTTAATTAGTGCAGGATGCCGGGTCGACAAAAGATCAAAATACCCGGGTTAGGGTTAATGTTAGGCTACTTCGGGAGTTTCCACAATCTAATGCTATTTATTCGTAAAATGTTATTCTTGCGCGCTATTCTGCATTTGTACCAGAGAAAGAAAGATAGATAAATAAAATATAAATAAAAGACATTAAAATTGAAATAAATAAATAGATTTGTTGGTACTTATGCAGAATAACGCGCAAGAGATGATATCCTTAGATTACGTATAAAAAGCATTACATTTCATTACGTTTCACGGAAATACCCGAGACCTTTGAGACAGCTCGGGTGAGGGTTACTTTAGAAGTTTCTATAATCTAATGCTATTTATACATAATTTGCGATTCTAATGATATTATCTCTTGCGCGTTATTCTGCATTTGTACCGTAATGTTATTGTTTCGTAATTTTCTTCCCAGATTCATCCTACAGTGTTAAATACTTTTATCCGGGGAAATCTCCGCAAATAATCTGAGTGTTTAATACTGACCTGACTTGGGGGCGGTGATCAGATTATTCTATACGCCTTTTTCAATGTTCGGACTCCGGTAGCGTCACCGGAAAAAAAGTCTACCTCCCACATTGTCCCTTGTACGGGAGCAAATGTCGCCTAAATGTCTGTGATCTGACCGTCAGTCACAAAAGAAGATTAAAACTCCAGACAGCAAATCAGGCCTGATTAAATAGTAACATGAATAAATATCGTCGTCTTAAATCCACTTTACTAAACCTACTAATGATGT
The DNA here is from genome assembly GCA_023376005.1 of Doryteuthis pealeii. Lineage (NCBI taxonomy): Eukaryota > Metazoa > Mollusca > Cephalopoda > Myopsida > Loliginidae > Doryteuthis > Doryteuthis pealeii. The sequence continues at coordinate 58,095,087 of CM042139.1, forward strand.
CCACACTACGAAATATATATATATATATATATATATATATATATATATATATATAAAGAGAGCCAGAAAGAGAGATTAAAGCCAGCAGCCTCAGAAAGCATCACAGTTTGTGTGCATTCAGTGCACCAAAGACTGTCACTCAAGAATTGGCCTGCTGGTCACTTGCGCAGATGAAGATATTTTTTTTTTTTTTTTGGACACTACACAATTTTCCTTGGTGAATGAAAAGGATCCAATAATATATATATATATATATATATATATATATATATATATATATATTATATATATATACCCATTATCGACACTGAAAAAAATGAAGATCAGAGACAAAATGACGAATATTGTGTTCTTCAATTTATTTATTTACCAATATTTCAAGGTATATCCCTCTTTCTCAAAATTTTCTGATAGACAGACTGTTCCTTCTTTTGTCCGTTTTATTATATATATATATATATATATATTATATATATATATTATAAGATGAGATATAGAGAGAGAGAGAGAGAGAGAGAGAGACGAGGAGAGAGAGAGCGAGAGAGAGATAGTAAGGAGCTTATCTTACCAAGGAGATGAGATTTTTCGAGTTAATCGGTATGTATAGGTATAGATATATATATATATAAATATATATATAATATAAATACGACGTACGATAGTCTTAGATGGATTGAGGAGATAGATGGCATGGCTTAGTATTGCGGTTGACAGCTTATGCATAAGTCAATGTGTAATAATTTGTTGTCATTATTGTTGCGTTCGTATAAAAGAAAGGCTTAGGAAATAAGTAGATATGTGCTTAGACGATACGAAAATTCACACATTTCTCTATCAAATTTTAAACGATTTTCGACGCTGATTGACAAGGAGTTTGTGCAACATAAAAAGAAGCCTACTTAATTGTTTGCTAAAACTTGTGACCGGTCCATGTTGAGGTCAGACTGAATTATGGGCCATATTGTCTGACCAACAAATTAAGTGGGTGGAGAATGTTATCGTATTTCTTGAGTTCAATCTCATCATTCCCACCATTGAGCTTAAAGAACATCGTGGACCGGGTGGTGTGGATGGTTAAACATGCATATTATCAATACAGTTAATAGGATCTTGGTTTTATTTTCATATTCAACCACAGGAAGTCCGGTTTTCTATTTGTATAGGTTTCGGATACTTTTCTTCTTTCTTTTTCTTCTTTTCGTTCTTTCCTTTCTTTTTTCAACATTGGTGGCAGAAATAAACAGTTTATATATATAATATATTATATATATATATATATATATCTATATATTATATTATTTATAATTATATTATATTCAAAGTGGGGAAGTTACAAAACATTAGTTTATGTGGAAGAATGTATGTCCTTCCAGGGCTGGGCCGGTGATGTGTCCTCTGAGAAAACCGTATAATACGAGGGTAAAGTTGCGAGTGTTCAAAACTACTGGTCAAACATGATTGTATAAAAATTAAAAAACACGATTCAACAGACACATAGAGTTGCCGTTATTTCATATGTATATATATATATATAGTATTATATATATGTAGTATGTATAACGTGTACTATGATATAGTAGATGGACCAGGTGTTATCTAGCGGTATGGGGATTTACGATATTTTGTTGGCGATAGGGGAGAGATTTTAATGGTGGACTCTGGTACCGGCACCGCTGGCGTGGATTGCGTTAAGAGATTTCGTAAGTAAATGACATATGAGCACATAATTCAGTGATCGTGGACAAGACTGGTGATACGAGATAATTGCGTTTGTATTTGTCGATGATCGCCTATAGCGAGAAACTAAAAGTTAGCAATACGCGGGTCCGTTCGAATTTATGTTTTACGCTATTACTACAATATATATATAGAGGCAATGTCTAGATTACAGAATATATACCACGCATATTATGCATGAGAGATATGAATATATATATATATGTACATCGGTAGTAGAGGTATACGTTATCCAGTGAATTGAGTGGGCTCTACATTGTTATATATATTGGTTATCATACAACATATAATATTATTATATATATACAACATATCATCATTATACTATATTTATACGGATACACACATGATATATATATATCTATTAGTATCTTATACGGATAATACTAGGTAGTAGTCTTATATATAATATAATATAGTGATTATATACCTATGTCATATATGTTGTGTGTGCTGATGCTATATCATATGGAGTATGTATAGAGAATATTAATAGTATGGTTGTGTGTATATATTACGAGTGTATATATGATGTGTATGTGTATATATTTATACCGAACATATAATAATCTTAACGTATACTATGATGTAATAGTTTATCTATCGCATAATAATTTCTTCATAAATTAGACGAAATATTTATGGAACGCCAAGAGCCAACAGCCATAAGGTAGATATAGGTAATCGACGAGTGACGCGCATATTCGAATAATGTCCTGAGCTCCAGCACTCAATATAGTACCAGTCGTAAGACTAGCATCAATTCAGGTTGATACAATGTCTAGATTAATTGCAGTTCGCAGCGAACTGCGCTACAGTGATATGTGCTCAGTAATCGATTATATAATGATAAACGAGTGTCAGCATTGAATGGCCGTATCTACGGATAACATCGACTACTTTCATTACTAGTACTTAGTACTTATAATCGGACGAATATTTAAAATACGAAATGGTTTAGAAATATATACCGGTGACAATCTCAGAAAAACACCTGCCGCTGAAGGCGTCGAACTAATCAAAAAAAATTTAAAGACAAAATATTCAAACTATTTTGCGGATTTCTTATCATAGAATATTGACTTTTCTTACCTTAATCTTATGATATGGTATTCCATGCCAAACACCAAACCTTTCTTTTTGGTACAATAATGTCAATATATGTGAAATAATAGTAGAAAAGAGTTTTCTGTCTTAGATTTAGTGCCACAGTCAGGATATTGATCTTGATATGGAAAAAATCCGAAATCATCAATAACCTTGAAATTGTTACTTTCAGACTTTTCGATAGCACTTTTTTAGATTTTCTCGGCTGGAAGATGCTTTTATAAACCATTTTCAAAAGCAGGGAAACTCCTATGACCATTTTACAACAAGACAAAAATTACAAGCTCGCAAGTTGGCATTTTTGCGGCGAATGCCCAGCCAAATTTTGAGAGCTATAAAAAAATCAGACATGAACTCAGCTCCAATTTTTGGAATTGAAGTTCAAATTTTGAGGGAATGTGTTAACTTATTAACGGATTTTCAGGAGGACTTTATGAGACAATATTTGACGCAGATGGGCCATAGCATTGCCAATACTAAGGTAAGTATCTATATGGAAGACGTGGAAGGTAGTGGTAGGGACGAGGGCTATGTGTAGAGTCGAGCTTTTGACTGCGAGTGAAGTCTGGACCTTTCGTATAGAAAATTGTGACGTACCACACAGTATAATATATTACTATTATACAATATATATATTGAGGTGACGGTGCTTCTTCGTTCAAGTTGAGGATCGCCTTGAGTGCGGGATTGGAGGAGACGCGAGTATGAATGCGGACTAATAGAGTATACGAGAGACGTTTGCATGTGAGTGTTACGTCAGGCGGAAGAGAGCGTCTTACCGACTGAGCAACCCCGACCCCTGGATATAAATGATATGTGTGTGTAATGTTGTGATGTGTGTGTCTGTAGTGTATATCATGCGAAATGATCTATGGTATGATGACCCAATTTAATTATACGAGATTGCGCTCGATCTTAAACAAATAGATAATATAAGAAATGAAGAAAGGGAGACTACGCACGGCAACACACACACATCAGGGTATATTATATATATATACTGAATTACTATAGCTGATAGATAATTTATATAATATAATATATATATATATATATTATAATATATATTATATATACAGGAAATTACAAAACCAATTTATAAATTGAATGATAAATTTTGTGAAGTGTGCATTGGGGGTGGGTGTCATTTTCTTTAATGATCGGAAATTTCAATAACGGAGGTAACAGGTTCGAATCCTTCATTCCTTTACAAAATAGAAACATCAGCATTTATGGGGGACAATTGTTATAATGGGAACCCCAATGGGTTTCATGGGTCGTCTAAGTGTGTAGACGAAACGCAATTTATTCTTTTACGTGTCGTTTTATTATCTTTTTTCTTGTTTTTCTTTCATTTTTCTATGTGATTCATTTTAACCAATTGGTTTTCTTTTCTCTCTGTTTGTCTGTCTGTCTCTGTCTCTATCTCTGTCTGTTTGTCTTGATGTCTCTGTCTGTCTGTCTCTGTCTATATATATATATATATATATATATATATATATATATATATATAGAGAGAGAGAGAGAGAGACACACACAGATAGACAGACAGACAGAGACAGAGACAGAGACAGAGAAAAGAATATATATAATAATATATATATATATATGCATGTATATATATATATATATATATATATAAACTCTTACATATATATTACAAACATTTTCTTTTCTTTTCTTTTCTTTCTGTGTCTAGCAGCTTCTTTCTCTTTCTCTTTCTCTTTCTCTTTCTTACTCCCGTGTTTATTGTTGGGGGTGGGGAACGAATGTGAAAGAGTGCATATGTATGCATGCGTTCGTGAGGTGGTATAAAATCCCGTGCATGTGATACGGCGACCATTGATGTCATTTTCGAAAGCAAGTAGCTATCATCATAGATACTTATTAATTATCACAGCAGTCAACCATTCAAGATTAGATGTTACAAACAATACCGGCGCCTTATCTTCAGTTAAACCTACAAGCTCTTTACGCTCCATATGCACAATATATTTGACAAAACCCCTTTGGCCAACAATTGAAAATCCTTTTCTATACAAACAAATAATCATGCGATTGACCACACAAGTATACCACATGCGGAGTGTCGCCGAGGGTTTAATGCTACTACAATTTATGTGTGAAATTTCTGTGGAAATGTAACAGCTTTTATGGGACAGAAATAGTAGATGATAAATGCTTCACGTAACGAATATCATTTGTATAACGGTTATCTTTTTTTTCTTTTGTTTTTGTTTTTGTTTTTCTTATTTCCTGAGATTTTATGACTTTGTGGATATTTAAAAAAAAAAAAAAAAAAAAGAAAAGAATAGGTCTAAATGTGTGTAATTTGTGTTGAAATATAACAGGTTTTTGGGGACAGAAATAGTATATGATAAAAGTCTTCACGTAACGAATATCATTTGTAAAACGGTTATCTTTTTTTCTTTGTTTTTTGTTTTTGTTTTTTGCGTTGTTTGTTTTTTTGTGTGTGAGTTTTCTCTTTTTTTTTTGGGGGGGGGGTCTTATTTGCTGAAATATTTTGATTTTGTGTATATTTAAAAAAAAAAGGAATAGGTCTAAATGTGTGAAACGTGTGGAAATCTAACAGCTTTTATGGAACGAAATAATAGTGTAAATGTTCTTCACGTAATGATATCAATTCGTATAAACGGTTATCTTTATTTCTTTTGTTTTTGTTGCTATTGTTGTTGTTGTTTGGGGGGGTCTTATTTCCTGAGATTTTCTGACTGAGGATATTAAAAAAAAAAGGAATAGGTCTAAAAGTGTGAAACGTGTGAAAATCTAACAGCTTTTATGGGACAGAAATAGTAGGTGATAAATGTCTTCACGTAATGAACATCATTGTATAAACGGTTATCATTATTTCTTTTGTTTTTGTTTTTTTGTTTGTTTGTTTTGTTGTTTTGTTCTTGTTTTTGTTTTTTTCTTATTTCCTGAGATTTTCTGACTTTGTGGATATTTTAAAAAAAGAAAGGAATTGGTCTAAATGTGTGAAATTTGTGTTGAAATGTAACAGCTTTTTATATGGGACGAGAAGATAAAAATAAAAGCAAAATTGGGTGCGGAGCAGGCCTATATGTTGGAGTAAATTAAAGGTCCTCCGAGGAACTGTGTGAGCGCGAGTGCTAAGATTCCCGTTGTAGTGATTGTTGTCGTGGATCGGTTTGGCGGTGCCGCGTTCTGTCTCGAGGACTAAGCAACTGACTGGCAGCTATAGACTAGTGATTGTTTTTGCTCCTGCAGAGTGATGGACCGTTGGTAGAAGGGGATAAGCGCCATTACTCCTATCGTCAGCTCCCTTTTTACGCACGCAGATTAAAATGAACCATTCATGTGCTAACTCATACGAATCGGTAAGCGACCAAGTGCAAATTCGATTCCTAGGTGGGAATCTCTGCGAACTGCACGTTGAAACGATGTTTATTTGTCTAAATGGTCTTATTTCAATTTCAAAATTTTTAAAGCGGGAGTTTAAAAGACAGGTTGTGAATTCATTAGAGTTTTCGATCTTTCTGAACTCGTTACCATACCTAGCGTGAAGGAGTTCCAGATCTACCTCTACTATTTGACAGTCATATAGGGTGATTGGCCGATGGTCGCACGACCTTTCCCGAGGTTATTAGCTCATATGGGAAATGCAACAGCCGTCGGTACCAGGATTATGAATTCCCGAGTCGAAACGAAGGGTGGTCCATTCCCTTGAGGACGAATGAACTGCTAACAGCTGTAGTCGATGCGCAAGCGCTAAACGAGGCGCGACTCGTGTTGAGTGAGTATTTAGGAGGATAACAGTTATGGTGGATCAGCCCACTCGTATGGATGTAAGGTGGTCTGTTGCACTAGTGTTAAGACCGTGAAATGAGAGATCAGGAGCGACATAGATCTTACAGAAATGTCCGTATTTGAGCTGTGAATGAGCGGTTGAGTGTGGAGGGGAGCTGCGCCGACGGGGTGGGAGGAGAGGAGGGCGGGGGGGAGGTTGGGAGGGAGGGAGATGTGTGCTACACTGAGGTGAGGGAGAAGCGCATGCCCGTAGATTGAGATGCGGAACCTCGCGAGACAGCTGCGCTGAGTTTGATCTGTATATTGAGCACCTAAGTGAGGTCTACAGAATAGCAGGTGCGAATGTTGGTTACCTCACGGCCCGTTGAGAAATAGTATGAACTACACACTACTATGAGTGGACAGGAGAGAGGATTATGTGGGTGTGTAGGCAAGATTGACGGTCGGCCCGGGGTTAGCTCGAGAGGTTCGTGCTAGCAGCGTCTTTGCGAGGCTCGGATTAGGATATGAGGCAACGTAGCACCCGTCATGACATAGGGTTATCCACTTGCAGTGCGGAGGATCAGGGTGATCTCACGCTTAGGTGGTCTTGTCTGAGGACTGCCTATAGCAGCACCACTCAGCAGTATAAGGCATAGCTCAGTAGTTGCAGGAAAACAAAGGAGGAATCTGTGCGTGAGTATAGAACAAGAGGTAAGGAGCCTGACGTGGTAGCGGTAGGTGTTTGGCCGCTCTGGCTCTACTCATGATGCCAGGAAGGGCACGCGATTAGCATAGAGATGCAGTCGCTTGGTGGCTAGCGCGTAAGTTGCGAAAAGGAAGGATGAAGCTCGCTGTCGCTGAAATTGCGGTAAGATGAACCGAACCGGGAGTATTAGTGTACGCCAGCAGGGGGCGAGCTTTAAGGCGCCGACCCCAGGACGCGACTTTTAAGCTTTACTTGCTATTTGACAGTGTTATCCGAGTCATATTGAAATCTAAGTCTCTCTGATCAAAGATAAAACGGGGAATTTTGAAGTACTATCACGCTGAAATGAAGTTAATCGCGAAGAAAAAGCGAAGTTAGTGCCCGTGCATTGTCGCGCTCTAGTAGCAACACCGATCAGGAGATGCAAACGTTCTTCGTAATAATAACGACCGCAACATAGATTTGACAAATGACCGTGAAATCCACCACCATGCCAACTGAGCTCAACTATACACATACTTTTTCAAGCCTACTGATTCAGATAATTGCATTTTCACGAATAACTTGGAAACCACTAAAGAAGGTCTAAGAGCTGATATCTCGTGGATAAAGATAAAGAAAAGAGAAATCGTTCCAAGCTGTAGGAGGTTCGACGGTACCCAGTACTACTAGAGGTAGATAGCTGCACGGTCATGCTGGGCGTCCTAAACGGGAACGGCTTTGTCGAAGCATTCTATAGGAGAAAAAGCTAGCTATAACGGGGGCCAACTTTAACACCCATCTCACAAATCAATCCAGTTACGATGAAGACAAGACATGCTGCGTCACTGCTTGAAGAAGTAAGGGAAGAACTCATGAAGTGAAACGGCTTGTGGACAAGGAAGATCACACACAGGTGTAATAGGGATCAGCCGACTCAGCAAAGATACTGTAACAACTAAATCGTTCTTTTTATAAATGGTGGATATCTGGATGCCGTCTGAAACCCTGGCAATACTACTGCTTGGCTGCTCCTGGTGCAAAAGCGGCTGGTCTATCGGGACGAGTGGCGAGAAACGATGAGAGGGAAGTCAGTCGTGGTGTGTTCGTCTGTGTATAACTGAGCCATGGTGATGGGATCGATGGAGGATGATGATGAGTGAATCAGATGATGATGAATTTGTCTCACAATCGGGTCGTAACATGCATGAACACTACCTCGCAGAACTATTAAGTTCTTAATATGCTAAGTAGAGTGATAGTTAGTATTTCACGTCTTAGCAAAGATTTAATGAAACACATATGTAGATAGGGAACAAAGCGACCAAAAAAGGGATAACACGTCATTTGTTTTAAACTTTATTTGCTAATTGATTTTCGAATATAAAATTATAATGGGCATAGGATTGTTTTTTAAAATGCAGGTTTCGAGATATACAAATATATTGTTAGAAATCACTAGCATCAAAGTCAGTTATTTATCAAACACGGTGCTTTTGGTTAAACCTATAATGCAATTGATTTCACAACATACGTACTATGTAATATCTTATAGTTTTGTTAATGTATATAACGCCAGTGCTGGTTTTTAAAAACATATTAATATAGTGCTGTTTTGAGGATAATACCTTATCTGCAGCTGAGACTCATTTAACTAGAGGACATCTGTATCATAAATTAGATCTTAATTTAAGAATTAAAAATAATCAGATTAGTATAACCAGATTGAGCGGGCGTCAGCGGGCCTGGAGAATTAAACTAGAGCCGGTGGTCGGGAGCTGCACACGTGTTAAGACTGAAGTAAAGAAAAAGAATGCTGCGCGCAATCTTGAAACAAGACGGTAAACAAAACTTGCTGCAGTAGGAGAGGTGCGCAGAGCAGACCCGACGAAAAAAATGCAGCTTACGGCACCTGCCCCATAATCACACACCAAAAAACATCCGTGTGAGGCGAACAAGAACATCCTGCGCACGTGCTTGGAGAGCAAGGATAAACTCAACTAAGTGATGACGTTCTGCGAGTGGTGGAAGCATCATATGGCACAAGGCCAGATTGTAGGGACTGCCTGTTCCAAACAAAGACGTACATAGACCAATTCGTGCGTGGATACTGAAGTTGCGAGTAGAGGACTTCCCAGCGGGCAATTGGCGAAATGTCGGATCGTAGGCGGAGGACGAGTTGGTGCGGCGGGAGAGATTGTCATGTGGGGGATTCGTACGCTGCGTACGCTGTACGATGGATGATTTTGATTATGAATAGAGAATAAACCAGTGAGAATATGACGATATAAGAGAGGGAGATTGTGAGTTTGTTTTTTTTTTGTTGACGGTGACATAATTTAAGTTACCAGGCAGTGCAGACACATATTGTCATGAATTATGATAAAATTATGTTATTTACTATGTATTTATTGTGTATTGTGGTTGAGGTACGATGTAAATTTGACAACACTTTATATCTGAATTATACTGAGCCGGAACTGGATACATAAAAAGAACCGATTTGGGTTCGTTTGTGTTATTTAACTGAAAACACATTCTCGTCGCATAGGACCTTTGTGTGTATGTGGACATTTTGGTTTTTTGATCAGCGGTTGTGCAAGTGCTCATTACCATTGCTATCCAACATCTTAGGTTTGGATCTGGGGCCGGTGCACTCCTTAATTCTTAAAAAAAATCGAATTTTATTTGTTGGAGTTTTCATGATTGAGACAATTGAAAGTTGTAGGAATAGATATAACGGGTGGCGGCAGCAAGACTATATTTTGGGAGGTGACAGAGGGTGAAATTGACTGTTCTTTGGTCGCAGAGTGTGTTGTCTGAGTGATGTTATTCAGGATGATTGGAGGAGCGTGGGGGCGATAGCAAGAGTACACATGATGTTCTTCAATTGGTGAATCTAGCTCCACTGACCTTAGATGCTGCGGTAACATCGGAAGCGGGGGCGCCTATGGTTTGTGTGTTCGGGTGCGCGCAAAGGCGTGAGCAAGGGCTTAAATGTGGCGTAGCTCGCGGCTACACATGGGGGAGGTAGCTTAGAGTAGTGCTAGACAAAAAGTTTTACACCGAGTCGGTCAGTTTTTGTGCCTTTGTTGTCATTGAAGCTTAGATGGATTTGGTAGGCTAACATGACATTATATGGATAATGAGGCCTGTCCCAAAGTAGTCATATTTTATATTTGGCCAAAATTCAATGGTAATGAAGGTCATTCAGCAGGGAAGACCTGAGCGAGCCTTTTATCGAGTCATGTACACGTAGCGCTGGATAAGCCGAAGTATGGAGAAGATAGAGGCCACACGTAATTTTGATGAATTCGATTTGTGAGCTGAGAGGTAGTAGAGGCGGGGTATCAGTTAGCGAAACTCTCACTGGGCCGCAGTTTTGATATCTACTTTTTGATACATGTTGAAGGGAGGAGAAGAACGCGCAAAGTGACTACGGGTGCGGATAGCGTACATATATATATCATTTGAGCAAGAATAAAGTGGACTGTTAAGCAAGGACACTCCTATTGATCAGAGTGTGCGCTCACACTATGATTATAAAGCTCCGCGGAGGATGTGGAGTGAGAAGCCAATGATCAAGACATGCAGCACGATATGATTGATGTACAGATCAAGCTTCAGAGAGAGTGCCGAGTGGATCTAAGGGACGTACGATGTGTGAGTGCACGATTCCGCCAGGGTCACAATCCGGACGAGCCAAGGATATTCATCTGTCCTGTGTCGTCTGGGGCGTAAACACACGCTGCATAATGACCAAACTGAATGCTCACAAAGACACAGTGTCAATTTTACAATGAGGCACACTCTCACATCACGTTATGACGACGCGAAGCTTTGTAAATGCGTTTAAAATAAATAGCGAGCCAAGGATTCATTACTAATAGACATGACGAATACGGCACAACACATGAAAGCAGAGGGTCTGTGTGGCTTAACAGAGACTACACGCACACAACGACATAGTGGGCTGAGAGGAGAGTGAGAGAGAGAGAGTTTAAATCATAGAAAAGAAACAGGGGGAAGTAGGGCAGAATTTTGATTTTAAATTATAAAGTAGACCGCTCTTTGTATCAGCTGACTTCATCAGCTATATATGATATAATTTTGCTGTATCAATGTGTACAGTATGTAGTGAACTCGAGGCTCTCTACTGAGTAGATAGGACGCGCGAGCCCGAGCGGGGACGTGGTAACGTAACAGCTAATAGGATTGATATGGACAGTATCTACGGCATGCGAGTTAGTGATATGAGCATTAGAGGGATACGATTAAAATGCTATAGGAGTTGTAAGCACTAGGGCCCGATACTCGCTCACAGAAAATCCGATCAAGCTCAGAGTATGCTATATATGGCGGGGACAGCAGAGAGAGAGTGGCTTGAAGTCGCTAGATCTGAGAGCGGAAAATGATTAGGATCCATGTCAAAATCATCCCAGAAAAAAAGTGAAAGATTGATCATCTACGTGAGCCCCACCTTCGCAATTTTTCTGAAGAGTATTTGTAAAGCAGGGTTGTGCGACGAGGTGTATAAAGTTAACATTCCGTCAAAATTGAAGTTCCCATATTCCAAAAAAATTTGGTTGGAGTTATGTCGATTCTTTAGTTCTCAAAGTTAAAGTTGATGAGGTTCGCAAACAGAAACAATGGCGACTTTTTGTAATCTACTTTTTGTTGTAAAGTGAGTTTTAGAGCTTCTCTCTCTTGATCCTAAAATTGATTTATAGAAAAAAGCAGTTATTTTTACCCAAGGAAGTCCGAAAATGGCTATCTAGTCTGCGAAAAGTTCAACCAAGGAATATTTTAAGTTGATTGTGATTGTTCTGAGTTGTGTTTTCGAATATCAATATCCAGATGGACGTATAGCCCTATAATCTAAGACAAATTTTGGGTTGGGTGACCATGGCTCTGGAATGAAATTCCATGGATTTATCCAGATAGCTAAATTATCATGTACTCGGGTGATAGGCACATGTTCGTGGCGACTTAGTGTGCGAAGTATAATAAATTTTGGGATACGAAATTGTCCCTGGTTGAATAGGTGTTAGAATAAAGTATTATTACATGGCATATGAGTTGTTAATAATAGGCGAGATGAAAAAAACCAAAGAGAAACAGCCTCCATGGGCATAACCGCACCTACAAAAAATCAACCTACTTTCTGAAGAAATTATATTGGCAGGAATGGGTGCACTGGATCGTAAGGTTAAGGTACAACAATAGTATATATATAGTATGATATAATATAGTTATAACTTTATAGATTCAAGGTTGTGTCAGAAAATAGTTCGAGATTTGGTAACTTTTGGAAACACTATCCTCTTGTATCTTGCAAAAAAATAGCATCCCATTCATTCTTTTCAATGTGATTCTATTCTTGGTTAAAATACAGGGATTTAAACATTGGATACTTAATTTTGTGACCACGAAGTGCTATTGATATTCCTGAAAAGAATAATGAATGGAGACGGTTATTTCTTTTCACAAAATGGCCAAGTTGTGGTCAAAATTACAAAAGAGAGATTCGTTTGAATACTGTTGTTAGTGACACAACCATGTAATATAATAGTATTATATCTGAATATTATATAGTAAATATAATATATTATATTATATATTAGTTATATGGGTTGGAATGGAGTGACAAATAAGAATATGATTTTAGCTTTTATTCATGTTATTTGAGGGAAGGCGGATATTCACGTAACGAAATGAGGTTGCACTCTGCTAAGAGAGCATATGTCGACAAGAGTAGAACAGAAAATATTATTTTGTTAGTGTAATGACAGAAAAAATGGTCTAAATTGGTCGCAAAATTGATGGTGCGTATTTTTAACTGTCAGGATTTAACCTCGGTGTGCTGCAATGTGTTACAGAGTGTTTACGATGATGTGCGATGCACCCTTTTTTTTTTTTGTTTTTACGTGTGCGTATTTTTGTTTATATATATATAGTATTAGTACTAGTAGTACTAGATAGATATATATATTCAAGTTGGCAAAGGGTTTCGGCGTACGCTTCGCATTTGTTACAAGCAAAATACGAAAAAAGTAAAAATTCTGTTTTTTTAGCATGAAGAAACGGGTGAAATGTGGTGTTCACTAATATTTAGGAAGGATTATAAGATGACTTACCGTTCTTAGTCGGATGGATGCAAATGATTACTGGCTCCTAGAGATAATTTAGCGTAATCCGTTGTATGTTTTCGAACAGTTGTTAACCCATGTCTTCAAGAAAATCAGTCTCTTTTTTTTAAATTTTATACATATATAATATATATTATAGATATATATATATATATATTATATATATATATTATGAAAGGAAAGTTGACTTTACCGGTGAATTTGGGTCACGAATGGGTTAGTCAGTGTGGAATCAGGGGACGTAAGTCAGCGGATGATAACAACATACAGTTTCAATACTTGAATTATGAAAGCAATTTATATATAAATGTACAAGAGATAACCTTACTCGAGTGTTCCCAATAAGGATCTTTCAAAACGGCTTAGAATTCCCACTGAATTAATCTGAAGACACAATTATATTAATGATATGAATAAACAATTTATGAGAGCTGTGACCTCCAAAATTCAGACACACGTTTTCCTTTCGCCAAATCAAAAATCTGAACAACTGCAGTATTTCTTACCACACGCACACACACACACACACACACACAACTATATAATATGGATAAAAATTATATATATTAATACCTAATAAATTTATTATAGATGGAAATAAAGGGATTGCTAACCAATGGAAAATTATGGTTACAAATTTATTAACTAGACGTGGGCCATCTTGCGCGGAAAAGTAAAGCGGCAATCGGATACTATATATAATAGTTATATAATATACTATGAGTATAGTATATATATATATATATATATTTATAGTTTACTATACTAAGCTTGAATTTATCAACCTTCGCAGCGTAAAGGATTGTTATTCTATTGTATGTTATGGACACAATGTTTTTACTGTTAGAATTTCCTTGGTTTTAAGCAATCCCGTTGTGTCTGAAAAAAAAATTCAGTTTAATTGGTTTTTAAATTAGGGTATTAGCAATAAAGTCAACACCGACCAATCCCCTGTCTAAACTAGACCTGACCTCTTTCCCACTCTCCCTCTATATAGAGTTAAGGTGAGTGGTGAGAGGTTTATGTGAGTAGTCGTTTAACCAGAGTGGGTGGTGCCTGCTGATTTTTAACAGGCAACCCCTCCCATGCACCTCCTAACTGTAGGATAGAATTCGCCCCGCTCCATTTCTCCAGACCTGACAGAGAATTTTGGTTTGTTTTAGTAAATAAAAAACAAAGTATCTTTTTACGGCATGATTTCAATTTTAGTTGAGCGTAAATTTTTACGAACAATTGAACAATCATGCTTTAAATAGATTCGTTTTAATTACTTTAATATTAATTCATAGCGTATTAAACTTACTTTCAAAAATAATTTCATGTTGGAAAAAAATAAGTTATTATTTAAGATAGTATGGAAATCACATGAGCAACATTGCTACGCGCCCGAGTACTGTTAAGTGAAAGTTTTCTTCGGGCTTAAAAGTTTGTTTTAGTTAAACTAAACAAACTAGCTGACTTCTTGTTTAGGTCCGGGTAAATTAAAAACGGAAAGTTCTTTTTGCTGTACCAATGACCAGTTTAACTGAGTTATGAAATTAACATTTTTGCGGAATTTGGTTACGGTTTTAGGGATTAAGGTTGTTTGTTAATTACGTATTGCTTAAAAAATAAAACAAAAAAAACCAAATTACTAACATTATGTTGAAAAATATTTTTAAGACTAAGTTAATTATATTATAACCATTGCTAATATTAAACAAACAACTGTCTCAATAATAGATTCAATAATTAATTTCAATGTTAAATTAAAATGTTAATAATTGGGTTTTGTTGTTGTTTATTTAAAGCAATCGTAAATTGAAAAACAAAGCCTTATCCCCTAAAACCGTAACCCATATTTGCGAAATTTAATCATAGATTAGGACTGAACTTCTGACTTAGGTTGGAAAATTAAACGAGAAAATTTTTGCTGTACCGACAGATAAGTTTAATTACAAGGTCTATGAATTAACATTTTGCTGATGGGGTTATTCGGTTTTAGGGGATTAAGGTTGTTTTAATTACGTATTGGCTTTAAAAAATAAGCTCTGTCTTTTAGTCCTTTTTTATTCTAGTCCGACCCTTTTTATTTTATGCAGAAAAATATGTATCAATCAAATATGATCCCAGCCGAGTATTCAGTCGAGTAAGCAATAATTGTAATCTTTGCGGAGTTCCGTTCATGGCTTCTTTGCCGAATCAAAACAGTGCTTGCTCTGGTGAACACTGCTGAAAAACAAAAAAACAGAAAAAAAAACCCACCAGCTCCGATTGAAGTTCCCGTGCGGAGAGCCGGCGTGAAAAAACAAAACAACTAGGGGTTTTGTAGGGGTTTAGGATGTTCGCGGGGTTGAGGTTTAGGGTTTAGTTTAATGAAAATAATAATGAATTTTGGGGCTTCGTTTTTTCTGCGTCTCCCTGTATGATCCAAGGAGGTTTTTGGGGGGAACCCAAAAGGAAGAAAAAAAACAAAACAGAATTTTGTAAAAAGCAGTTAATTTTAAACTAGGGGGTTTAGGCGTTAGGGTTGGCTTTTCGAGCTGGAAAATGCCCTAAGTTGGTTCTTTTTTTTTTTTTTCTTTTTTTTTTTAAGTGAGTACCTTGAGGCTCACCCTCTTGGACTGAGTGCTTCGGATGCAGGAAGCCAGGACTGATCTCCGCAAAGATTACCATTATTTGTTATTATCAAACTATTGTCCTCGTCTTTTATTGTTATCTGTACAAAGTTCGGCTAAATGTGCCTTCCAGCCTCTTCAGGTTTTCTTGTCGGACTCCCTCCAGCTTCTCCCTATCTTCTCGCAGTCTCCCCATCGCCTCGTCGGGAACCTTCTGGTAATTTGGGGAGCCACACGGAACTTTGAACCAACCGCTTTATTTAGGTCCACGGGTTCCGTTCTCATTCCACTACCATAGCTTGGGGTACAGGTTGTTAAGCTGTGTTATTATATTCTATGTTCTGATGTCCCGTAGACCACGGAGATTGAACCTGCAGTCCCTAGGTATTGCAATTTAGACTGTCTTAATCTAACTCCTTATCTCTAGGATACCTGTGTTCAAGTTTGGAGCAATCCAGTGTGTGAATTTTTAATTGAAAAGTTACACATTTATTGTTGTAAAACGGGTTTTAGTAGCGCTGCTTGGCAGGCATTTGATCAAAAATGGACGCTTTAAATATATCAAAAATAAATTTTGTAATATTATTTTTGCTTTTTTAACTGCGGCTGCTCATTATGTTAACGTACTTTTCGACTTAGACAAAAATTTGACCTTAAATAATCAATTTGATAATTTTAGTGGCGTTTTTTAAAATAAGCAGTGATAATTGTTGGCAGATCCACCTCTTTTCCTAAATCCATCTAGAGAGTAGCTTAATGGGTGACCCAACGAGTCACTTTTGTCTAGTATTATATATAAATATAAATATAGTTCGGTTTATCGAAGTTTGACTTCAATATGTTCAGCTCGTGTAAAGCATTGGGTATAACAGGTTGTATATTGAGGAGAAAAGGCGACTGTGAATTTTAGCAGTATCAATGCAAAGCTTCAAAGGCAAACATCAGTTTATGAGTTTCGGTGTTCATTCAATTGGTTATTGGAATCATTGGAGTCTCTCTAAAGTTGTCTATAATGTATACAACTGAAATAAATAATACGTTAAACATGATAAATATGAGATATTAATAAATTTTTGTACTGAATTGAGTAGATATATCTGCGTATTAGAATCACCCATATAATAATAATATAATATTATATATATACTATAGTATATGTTATATAATGAAATCATGTGTGTGTGTGTGTGTGTGTGTTGTGTGTGTGTGTCGTTCGTGTGTTGGTGTTGTAGTGATAATATAGACGATGCTATAGGTTTATTAACTAAACGGCTCGCGGCGTGCGGCCTGCGTGATGTGGAAAAAAAGAAAAAAGAGAAAGAAAAACATATGTATAGATGCCTTAACAACTAGTCTCTTAAAAATTAATAAAATTATACGTGATTATGTATTTTAATAGTCAACAAATAGTGTTGCCTAACAGAGGAATAAAATAAATTAAAAGAAAAAAGTTGATTGTTTTGTGATTTTGTAATGGAATTCTAAAATGTAAACATAAATTTTGCCTTGAGTTTGCAGACGCCAACTATTTAAAGTAGAATTTATTCATAAATATATAGTTTCAAAAATAAAATAAAAGTTCAATGTATTTATATATATATAGAATAGTATACAATGGAGTATATGTGTATATAGGTATGATATTTCTAAACTGAGTAATAATAGGTAGGTTCTAAGTTTATTTAGCAGAGTAAAATGCGATCTAATAATAAGTCAAATCAACACGATTGTTTTTATTTTTAGTGGCAATTATAATATATATTATTATATATAGTATATATATTAATTGCCACTAAAATAAAAACAGACTGGTATTTGATAGTTATTATGAAAATGCATTTTACTGGCTAAGATATACTTTAGACAGTGTAGTAGGATACTTCGCCCGTGATACGGTATTCCCCAACATCTTTTGGGTAAATCGGTGAAATGCTACGAAATGTAATAGCCTAACTTATATTTATACGTACCTGCTAGTACTGAAATCGTCATTGAAGTGCTGTTTCATTAGTAACTAAATTTTATCTTTAAGGTAATATAATATCAAGTAAATAAAAGTTAGACGTGATGTATTTTATAAACAATGCCTAGAAAATAAAAAATGAAGACGAAGAATTAAGAATAATCATTTCGGTTGGTTTCATTTTGCGAATTGTAGAAATTCATTCAATAATGGTGGGAGGACCGATCAGTGAATTTTCAAAGTGAAAAAAAACTTTCATATATGATATATATGATGATTATTAGTAGTATATATATATAGTATATATTATTAATATATATTATATAATGATTGAAAGAAATAAACAAACGCGCCCTTCGTTGACCTATATTTATTATTATTTAATACCATTTCTGGTTTCTTTTTTGTACTATGTAGGAATTAGTACAGTAGACGATTCAAAAATAATTGATATATATTTGATTTTTTTCAAAATTGAAAGGTGGACAGACGAACTCTGAAAAAGAAAATGAATTCCTCCATTTAAGAATATAAATGCAAAAAAAAAGAATCGACCTTTATGATCAGTAAAAATGTAGAATTTGATTACGAAAATGAAAGAAATAATTGAAATTGGGGCTTCTGGTTTAATCTGGTTTTACTTTTTTAGCAGAACGCGAAAATGTGCCGAGTAAGAATTTGTAAGTTATTTTATCATGCTATTTAATTTGTTAAAAATCTATTCGATAATATAGAATCAAAATCTTCATTATTTTGTAAAACACCAAAGCCTGGTGATATTTATATGTTATATATACAGGATTATATTATATTTGTTGAACTTGTCTGTCCGTAAATTGTTTGTTATTTCGAAGTTTTTCCTCCGGCATACAGATACAGAACGAATCTGCCCAATTAATTGATAGTGTGATGATGAGTATGAATTCTTTAAGAGTGCTTAATGTGGAATCATTTAGCAGTGGACATTCACGTCTCTTAAGTTTGTGTAGCGTGGTCATGAAGGATATTCGTTGACTAGACTAAGTTTAACTCGCTTGTTGTAAACTAATAAGGTTTCTATGCCCTATGCGATTTAACTAAGGTGCATTGGTTTGATAGGATTCGTATATGAACGAGAAACTGTCAGTTGCCAAGTGGCGGTTGAACTTCCATGTCCACCTCCGTCATACACTCTACTATACCACCCTTTACTATAATATATGTATATATACTCCTTCAGATCCGAATGAGAGTATGTCACTTGACGTCGTGGAGTTTCGATTATACTCATCTATAGTTCTACTCACTGTCCGTTGAAGAATAGTGCCGCGACACGCAGAGTATCACTGGAATGTAATCATATAATAGGTTCGTTAAATTCGTGACGTTCTGTATATTTAACTTAGTGTTAAAACATTTAGATGTAAATCGAACCAAATGACCAGACGCCAAACAGGAGACAGTGTTGCCCCGTTAGACATCACAATATCCATACACCATCACATGGTCGATTTTCGCGGCCACTCACAGTCGATCCCTGTTTGTATTAATAAGCAGGCGGCGCCCGACAGCTACATTTAAGCTAAAAGGTTCATAGAAAACTCTATGATTTCAAGAGGGTTACGTCGCATGATGAATGACGTAGGTTCTGAGAAGAAGAATTGTGTGCTTTTTATTTTGTTATACCTGCTTGTTCTGTTAAAAAGCGGATTTTATCTACTCGGTCAGTATTTGACTCTATTCCTGATGATTGTGCCTGATAGGCAATTCTTTATGAAAGGAGTGTGCGTCTCTCGAAAAGACGATGTTCCCTGATTGGGAGGTGGGACTTGTACCAACCTGGCTCGTGGTGAGGAAGAAAATCCCTAGCGTTGTCGTGTAGACTATAGTTCCTGAGCCCATTTAGTGGATCTTAACCCACGACACTTGAATGCGGATAGAGATTTTTATGCATAGGTAATGAGCAATAGCGGGTAGTCATGACGTCACTTCTAGGGATGGAGCTGAAGAATTCGATGTTCATAAGAATGTGTCCATACGAAATATGCTAAAATCCGTACAAATTCATTGAAAGGAGTAAAGATAAAGAAAAAGAAAGGAAGAAGCAATTTATGAAATGGATAACAGGTGTCTGATAGACTTTAAATAATATTAAAAATAACTAACTAATCTATATAAAGTAGATAAGCCCGGGCTATAGTTTCTATTTAA
>CM042139.1:58120385-58137885 GCA_023376005.1 Doryteuthis pealeii
GAAGCGGTATCACTTAAAAAAAAAAAAAAAAAAAAAAGAACCAACTTAGGGCATTTTCCACTGAAAACCCAACCCTAACCCTAAACCCTAGTTAAATTAACTGTTTTATTACAAATTCTGTTTTTTCTGGGTCACCTGTATACAGGGAGACTCAGAAAAAACAGAGCCCAATTATTTATTTATTTTTTCCATTAAACTAAACCTAAACTCAACCCCAAATCCTAAACCCTAAACCCTAGTTGTTTTTGTTTTTCACGCCGCTTCCGCTACGGACTTCAATCGTAGCTGGTGTTTTTTTTTTTGTTTTTTTTGTTTTTTCAGCAGTCACGGCAAGCATGTTTTGAGGCAAGAAGCCATGACGGAACTCCGCAAAGATTACAATTATTTGTCTTATTCAGACTGTAATATCGGAGTGGTATATATTTGATTGATACTATTTTCTGCATAAATAAAAAGACTAAATAAAAAGACTAAAGACAGAGTTTATTTTTTTAAAGCCATACGTAATTAAAAACAACCTAATCCCCTAAAACCGTAACCCAATTCGCAAAATGTTAATTCATAGACTGTAATTAAACTGTCATTGGGTACCAGCAAAAATTTTTCCGTTTTAATTTTCCAACCTAAGTCAGAAGTCAGTCCTACATTCTATGAATTAACATTTTGCAATTGGGTTACGGTTTTAGGGGATTAAGGTTGTTTTTAATTACGTATTGCTTTAAAAATAAACAACAAAAACCCAAATTATTATACATTTAATTAACCATTGAAATTAATTATTGAATCTATTATTGAGACAGTTGTTTGTGTTAATATAGCAATGTATAATTTCAATTAAACTTAGTTTAAAAAATATTTTTCAACATTAAATGTATAGTAATTTGAGTTTTTTGTTGTTTATTTTTTTAAGCAATACGTAATTAAAAACAACCTTAATCCCCTAAAACCGTAACCAAATTCGCAAAATGTTAATTCATAGACTGCAGTTAAACTGTCATTTGGTACCAGCAAAAACTTTCCGTTTTAATTTTACCGACCTAAATCAGAAGTCAGTCTAGTTTGTTTTAGTTTTAACTAAAACAAACTTTTAAGCCCGAAGAAAACTTTCACTTAAACAGTGGGGGTAGTCAATGTTTGCTCATTTGAATTCCATACTATTTAAATATATAACTATTTTTTTTACCCAACATGAAATATTTTTTAAAGTAAGTTTAATACTCTATGAATTAATAATTAAAGTAATTTAAAAAATCTATTTTAAAGCATGATTTCAATTTCGTAAAATTTACGCTCAACTAAAATTGAAATCATGCCGTAAAAAGATACTTTTGTTTTGTTTTACTAAAACAAACCAAATTTCTCTGTGGTCTGGAGAAATGGAGGGGCGAATCTACCTACAGTTAGGAGGTGCAGGGAGGGTGTTTGCCTGTAAAAATCAGCAGGCACCACCCACTCTGGTTAAATCGACTACTCACATAAACTCTCCCACTCACCTTAACTCTATATAGAGGGAGAGTGGAAGAGAGTCAGGTCTAATTTAGACAGGGATTGGTCGGTTGTTGACTTAATTGCTAATTACGCCTAATTAAAACCAATTAAACTGAATTTTTTTTCAAACACTGGGTAGTGCTAAAACCAAGGAATATCTAAGTATAAATATTGTGTCCATAACATAAATAGAATAAAATCCTTTAGCTGGCGAAGGTTGATAAACTCAGCTTTAGTATAGTAATATATATATATATATATATATATATATATATATATATATATATATATATATATAGTATCCGATTGCCGCTTTAACTTTTCCGTCGCAGTGGCGTCAGTAAATAATATTTGTAACAATAATTTTCCATGGTAGACCCTTTATTTTCCATCTAATAATAATTTTATATAGTATTATATATATATATATATATATATATATGTGTGTGTGTGTGTGTGTGTGTGTGTGTGTAAGAAATACGCAGTTGTTCAGATTTTTGATTTGGCGAAAAAGAAACGTGTGTCTGAATTTTGGAGGTGAGGCTTCATAAATTGTTTATAATTCATATCATTATATAATTGGTGTCTCAATTAATTCAGTGGATTTAACCTTGAAGATCCTTATGGTGAAACTCGAGTAGGTTATCTCTTGTATCCATTTTATAATAAATTTGCTCTACTTAGTATTGAGAACTTTGTATTTGTTATATCGCTGACTTACTCCCCTGAATTCCACACTTACTAACCATCGTGACCAAATTCACCGGTAAGTCAACTTTTCCTTTATAAATATATATATATATATATATATATATATATATATATATATATAATTATATTATAAAATTTAAAAAAAAAGGACTGATTTTCTTTGAAGCATGAATAAATGGTGAATAATACAACGATTAGTATAATTATCTCCTGAGCCCAGTATCATTTGCATCATCGATCTAAAGAACGGGTAAGTCATTTATATTTCTTAAATATTAGTGAACACCTACATTCACCGTTTCTTCATGCTAAAAACAATATTTTTACTTTTTTATTTTGTATAACATGCGAAGCGTACGCGAAACCCTTTCAACTTGAATATATATATATATATATATATATATATTATAATTATATAAACAAAAATACGCACACGTAAAAACAAAAAGTGCATTCGACATCACGTAAACACGTAACATGCAAACGAGAATACAGTTAAAAAACGCACACATTTGACCATTTACACCATTTCTGTCATTTAAAAAAAATATATTTCGTTTACCTGATGAATGCTTTTAGCAGGTAACCATTCGTAGTAATATCGTTCCAAATAAATGAATAAAAGCTAAAAATTTATTTGTCACTTCCATTCAACCATAATATATATATATATATATATTATATATATATATATATATATATATATATAATATATATATATATATATACAAGGTGTGTCAAAAAAGTATCAAGATTTTTTGTAATTTTTGACACAACTTGCATTGTGAAAAAAATAACGTTCCATTCATTAATTTCTTTTCAGAATACAAAGTGTGTCAAATAAGTACCAAGTTTAAATCTGTATTTACCAAGATAGAAATGAAGAATGAATGGGATGCTATTTTTTCAAAATACAAAGTGTGTCAAAAAGTACAAAAAATCTCGATATTTTTTTGACACACCTTGAATATATATATATATATATATATATATATATATATATATGTTGTACCTTAACTTACGAGTGACCCATTCCTGCCAATTAATTTCTTCAGAGATGGTGATGTTTTTGTGGTGGGTTGATGGGGGCGTGTTTTCTTTGGTTTTCATCTCCCTACTTATTACACTCATATGCCATGTAATAATTTATTCTACACTATTCAACCGGGAATTTTTCAAATTTATAATTCACTAGCAGAACATGTGGCTATACCCGAGTATGATAATTTAGCTATTGGATAAATCCATGTCAAATCATCCAGGCCATGTCACCCAACCCAAAATTTGTCTTAGATTTAGGGTTACATCTGGATATTGATATGAAAAAATCAGAAATCAACAATAACTTAAAATTGGTTGACTTTCAGACTCGATAGCATTTTTGGATTTCTTGGGTAAAAATGCTTTTATAAATCAATTTTTAGGAGTAGAGAAGCTCTAGAACTCATTTTACAGACAAAAATAGATTACAAAAAGTCGCCATTTTTTGCGAACCTCACCAAATTTTGAGAACTAAAGATCGACATAACTCCGCCAATTTTTGGAATTGGAAGCTCATATTTTGAGGAATGTTTAACTTTAACACAGTCCACACCTGTACAATATTTCAGAAAAATTGAAGGGGGTGGGTGACAATTTTACTTTTTTCTGGATGATTTGACATGGAATTTCCCTATTGCGAAATAGGTCAATATGTAAAAAGTATAATAATTGTGATTTAACTCTCTCTCTCTCTCTCTCTCACACTTTTCTTCCTTTCTTCCCCCCTTTTCTTCTTTTCCTTATGTGAGCGGTTTAAAGAAGGCAAAACGTTAAAACCACAATGGAAATCTTTAGTAATGGGGATATATCACAGTATGATAATTTAATTATTACAACGTTTGATATGTTTACTTAAGAGCTAGTTCAATATGTAAAAAGTATAACAGTCTTAATTTAACTCTCTCTCTCTCTCTCACCCTTTCTGAAAAAGGGGTCTTGTAAGATATTTACATTGATTTGCCAATAAAAATCTGTTGGGAGGCTCAAAAATATCTACATTAATTTGATGACAAAAAAGTGACAAAACACGACTCGGAAAATATCTAAGTTTAGCCGGAAATTTGCCTGACGCTGGCACGCTAAAACATAGCTTAAATTAAGGCAGGAGGCAGGGACAACATAAGATCAAAATCTCCAAAATATATTCCGTAATTCACAATTTCAATAATACAAATAAAATCGTTTTTTTTAAATTAAGAGTGACGCAATACATGATGCAATGGAAGATGACAAAGCAAAAACAAATCTCATAAAAGGTTATGAAAATGTTCAGTTAATAAACAACAAAAGGTTTTATGTATCAGTCGGAGTATAATTCAAATAAGGTGTCAAATTTAAACCTCACACAAACAAAATAATACATAAATAAATAAATCTTATCATAATTCAGAATATGTGTCTGACTGCCTGTAACTTAAATTATGTCACCGTCAACACCACAATTCCCTTTCTTATTTTCGTCATATTCTCAATGGTTATTCATCAAATCATCATGTCACGCTAGCAGCACGATATCCATGACAATCTCTCGCCAACCGTCCCTATCATTCATTGCCGCTGGGAGGTCCTCTACGCAACATTCAGTATCCACGCAGAATTGGTCTATGTACGTCTTTGTTGGACGGCCTACTCTGGCGTGCCCATATGATGGCTTCCACAGAAGAACGTCACTTATGAGTTTATCCTTGCTTCTCCAGCAGTGCGCAGGGTGTCTTGTTCGCCTCACACGGATGTTTTGTGTGATATGGGGCAGGTGGCCGTACAGCTATTTTTTTCGTGGGGTGTTGTTTCTACGTCTTGTTTAAGATTGCGCGCAGCATTCTTGTGCAGCTCCCATCTAGCTTATTCTCCAGGCGCTGACGCGCAATGGTTATTACATAATCATTATTTAATCTTAATTAAGATCTAATTTATTAACAATGTCTCTATTAAGGTCTAGCTGAGATAGGTTTACCTCAAAACAGCACATATTATTAATATGTTTTAAAACCAGCAATGTGCGTTATATATCATTAAAAAATAAATATTTACATAGTATATGGTGTGAATAAATTGCATATAGGTTTTAACAAAACCGTGTTTGATAAATAATTACTTGGTGCTATTGATTTCTAATATATTTGTTTTATTCTCAAACCTATTAAAAACAATCCTATGTATAATTTTATATTGAAATCAATTAGAATAAAGTTAAAAAAATGAGTGTTATCTTTTTTGTGTTCCTATCTAATTTCATTAATTTTGCTAATTGAATATAATATCTAATTATATTAAAACTTAAATAGTTCTGCGAGAGTTCATGTGTTACGACCATGGAGACATCATCATCATCATCATCATCATCATCATCATCATCATCAAGGCGTACGAACAACACGGATTCTCTCCTTTCTCGCCATCCGTCCCTATAGACACCGCTTTTGGCAGGTTTTTCTAGACGGCATCCAGTATCCATAAAGAACTGTTTAGTGTAAGTTTTTGCTGGTCGGCCTACACTGGTGTGTGCACGTCACTTATGAGTTCGTCCTTACTTCTTCAGCAGTGACGCAGCATGTCTTGTTCATCGTACTTGGATGATTTGTGAGATGGGTGTTAAGTGGCCGTATAGCTGCTGCTTTATAGAATGCTTCCGACAAGCGTTCCGTTAGAGTCCAGCTAGTGCAGCCATACAGTAGTACTGATACGGCTACAGCTTGGAAGATTTCTCTTTTTTATCTTATCAGAGATATCAGCTCTTTAGACTTTTTAGTGTTTCCAATATTCGTGAAAATGAATATCTGAATCAGTATCTTGAAAAGTATGTATAGTTTGGCTGGTTGGCTGGTTGGTTGGATTTCACGGCATGTCAAATCTTGTTGGGTTATTTTATACCGAAGACGTTTGTGTTTTATTCATTCAGGTTAAGTATTCAAATTCCCGTTTTATCTTATCAGAGAGATTAGATTTCAATATGATCGATAACCTGTCAATAAGTAAAGTAAAGTCGTCGGGGCGGCCTAAAGTCGGTATTAGCCAATCAGCGAGGGAGTCTATCCGCTTTTCAATAGCGCTAGACCAAGGAGATTGTTTTGGCATCTGAGGTAGAGCGCCACACCTACCATCAGCTCCTTACTTTACCGCACAGATCCCTGTGCTACTTATACGCTGAGTTGGCGAGGGCCGGTATCGAACTAGGGACCTTGTAGTTTCTAACCGAACGCTCTACCGACTGAGCTAACCCGGCCTCAACCTGTCAATAGTAGTTCATACTATTTCTAATCGTAAATTGGCACTGCTTTCTGTAGACCTACCTAGGTGTGTGAGCAGGTCTATTAATTTCAAAGGCTGTACCATTTCTTGTGGAGTCTTATACAATGAAAATTGTTGTAAATCTAGTTTAAACGATGAATTTATCCCTTAATTACTCATTCTTAGAGGCGCTCGTGTTGCGTGTAGCAGTTATCGTCTAAGGGAATGGACACGTCGACTCGAATTCAAATCCTGGACGAGGCTGTTTGCATTTCCCATAGAGCTAATAACCTCGGGAAAGGTATGCATCCAGTTATGGGTAAATAGTAGAGTAGATTGGACTCTTCAGCCTAGGTATGGTAACGAGTTCAGAAGACGGAAAACTCTAAAATCAAACCTGTTAAACTCCGCTTAAAAATTTGAAGACCATTTATACAAATAACATTCGTTACGTGCAGTCGCTAGAGCACCCACTAGGAATCGGAATGTTGCTGGTTCGATATTGAGTTTTTCCGTCTTTCTGAACTCGTTACCATACCTAGGCTGAAGAGTCCAATCTAACTCTACTATTTCCCATAACTGGATGCATACTTTCCGAGGTTATTAGCTCTATGGGAAATGCAACAGCCTCGTCCAGGATTTGAATTCGAGTCGACGTGTCCATTCCCTTAGACGATAACTGGTACACGCAACACGAGCGCCTCTAAGAATGAGTAATTAAAGGGATAAATTCATCGTTTAAACTAGATTTTCAACAATTTTCATTGTATAAGACTCACAAGAAATGGTACAGCCTTTGAAATTAATAGACCTGCTCACACACCTAGGTAGGTCTACAGAAAGCAGTGCCAATTTACGATTAGAAATAGTATGAACTACTATTGACAGGTTGAGGCCGGGTTAGCTCAGTCGGTAGAGCGTTCGTTGAAACTACAAGGTCCTAGTTCGATACCGGCCCTCGCCAACTCAGCGTATAAGTAGCACAGGGATTGTGCGGTAAAGTAAGCTGATGGTAGTGGTGGGCGCTCTACCTCGATGCCAAACAATCTCTTGGTCTAGCGCTATTGAAAAGCGGATAGACTCCCTCGCTGATTGGCTAATACCGACTTTAGGCCGCCCCGAACGACTTTACTTTACTTATTGACAGTTATCGATCATATTGAAATCTAATCCTCTCTGATAAGATAAAACGGGAATTTGAATACTAACCTGAATGAATAAAAACAAACGTCTTCGGTATAAAATAACCAACAAGATTTGACATGCCGTGAAATCCAACCAACCAGCCAACCAGCCAAACTATACATACTTTTCAAGATACTGATTCAGATATTCATTTTCACGAATATTGGAAACACTAAAAAGTCTAAAGAGCTGATATCTCTGATAAGATAAAAAAGAGAAATCTTCCAAGCTGTAGCCGTATCAGTACTACTGTATGGCTGCACTAGCTGGACTCTAACGGAACGCTTGTCGGAAGCATTCTATAAAGCAGCAGCTATACGGCCACTTAACACCCATCTCACAAATCATCCAAGTACGATGAACAAGACATGCTGCGTCACTGCTGAAGAAGTAAGGACGAACTCATAAGTGACGTGCACACACCAGTGTAGGCCGACCAGCAAAAACTTACACTAAACAGTTCTTTATGGATACTGGATGCCGTCTAGAAAACCTGCCAAAAGCGGTGGTCTATAGGGACGGATGGCGAGAAAGAGAGAGAATCCGTGTTGTTCGTACGCCTTGATGATGATGATGATGATGATGATGATGATGATGATGATGTCTCCATGGTCGTAACACATGAACTCTCGGCAGAACTATTTAAGTTTTAATATAATTAGATATTATATTCAATTAGCAAAATTAATGAAATTAGATAGGAACACAAAAAAGATAACACTCATTTTTTTAACTTTATTCTAATTGATTTCAATATAAAATTATACATAGGATTGTTTTTAATAGGTTTGAGAATAAAACAAATATATTAGAAATCAATAGCACCAAGTAATTATTTATCAAACACGGTTTTGTTAAAACCTATATGCAATTTATTCACACCATATACTATGTAAATATTTATTTTTTAATGATATATAACGCACATTGCTGGTTTTAAAACATATTAATAATATGTGCTGTTTGAGGTAAACCTATCTCAGCTAGACCTTAATAGAGACATTGTTAATAAATTAGATCTTAATTAAGATTAAATAATGATTATGTAATAACCATTGCGCGTCAGCGCCTGGAGAATAAGCTAGATGGGAGCTGCACAAGAATGCTGCGCGCAATCTTAAACAAGACGTAGAAACAACACCCCACGAAAAAAATAGCTGTACGGCCACCTGCCCCATATCACACAAAACATCCGTGTGAGGCGAACAAGACACCCTGCGCACTGCTGGAGAAGCAAGGATAAACTCATAAGTGACGTTCTTCTGTGGAAGCCATCATATGGGCACGCCAGAGTAGGCCGTCCAACAAAGACGTACATAGACCAATTCTGCGTGGATACTGAATGTTGCGTAGAGGACCTCCCAGCGGCAATGAATGATAGGGACGGTTGGCGAGAGATTGTCATGGATATCGTGCTGCTAGCGTGACATGATGATTTGATGAATAACCATTGAGAATATGACGAAAATAAGAAAGGGAATTGTGGTGTTGACGGTGACATAATTTAAGTTACAGGCAGTCAGACACATATTCTGAATTATGATAAGATTTATTTATTTATGTATTATTTGTTTGTGTGAGGTTTAAATTTGACACCTTATTTGAATTATACTCCGACTGATACATAAAACCTTTTGTTGTTTATTAACTGAACATTTTCATAACCTTTTATGAGATTTGTTTTTGCTTTGTCATCTTCCATTGCATCATGTATTGCGTCACTCTTAATTTAAAAAAAACGATTTTATTTGTATTATTGAAATTGTGAATTACGGAATATATTTTGGAGATTTTTGATCTTATGTTGTCCCTGCCTCCTGCCTTAATTTAAGCTATGTTTTAGCGTGCCAGCGTCAGGCAAATTTCCGGCTAAACTTAGATATTTTCCGAGTCGTGTTTTGTCACTTTTTTGTCATCAAATTAATGTAGATATTTTTGAGCCTCCAACAGATTTTTTATTGGCAAATCAATGTAATATCTTACAAGACCCCTTTTTCAGAAAGGGTGAGAGAGAGAGAGAGAGTTAAATTAAGACTGTTATACTTTTTACATATTGAACTAGCTCTTAAGTAAACATATCAAACGTTGTAATAATTAAATTATCATACTGTGATATATCCCCATTACTAAAGATTTCCATTGTGGTTTTAACGTTTTGCCTTCTTTAAACCGCTCACATAAGGAAAAGAAGAAAAGGGGGAAGAAAGGAAGAAAGTGTGAGAGAGAGAGAGAGAGAGAGTTAAATCACAATTATTATACTTTTTACATATTGACCTATTTCGCAATAGGGAAATTCCATGTCAAATCATCCAGAAAAAGTAAAATTGTCACCCACCCCTTCAATTTTTCTGAAATATTGTACAGGTGTGGACTGTGTTAAAGTTAAACATTCCTCAAAATATGAGCTTCCAATTCCAAAAATTGGCGGAGTTATGTCGATCTTTAGTTCTCAAAATTTGGTGAGGTTCGCAAAAAATGGCGACTTTTTGTAATCTATTTTTGTCTGTAAAATGAGTTCTAGAGCTTCTCTACTCCTAAAAATTGATTTATAAAAGCATTTTTACCCAAGAAATCCAAAAATGCTATCGAGTCTGAAAGTCAACCAATTTTAAGTTATTGTTGATTTCTGATTTTTTCATATCAATATCCAGATGTAACCCTAAATCTAAGACAAATTTTGGGTTGGGTGACATGGCCTGGATGATTTGACATGGATTTATCCAATAGCTAAATTATCATACTCGGGTATAGCCACATGTTTCTGCTAGTGAATTATAAATTTGAAAAATTCCCGTTTGAATAGTGTAGAATAAATTATTACATGGCATATGAGTGTAATAAGTAGGGAGATGAAAACCAAAGAAAACACGCCCCCATCAACCCACCACAAAAACATCACCATCTCTGAGAAATTAATTGGCAGGAATGGGTCACTCGTAAGTTAAGTACAACAATATATATATATATATATATATATATATATATATATATAATATATTCAAGGTGTGTCAAAAAAATATCGAGATTTTTTGTACTTTTTGACACACTTTGTATTTTTGAAAAAATAGCATCCCATTCATTCTTCATTTCTATCTTGGTAAATACAGATTTAAACTTGGTACTTATTTGACACACTTTGTATTCTGAAAAGAAATTAATGAATGGAACGTTATTTTTTTCACAATGCAAGTTGTGTCAAAAATTACAAAAAATCTTGATACTTTTTTGACACACCTTGTATATATATATATATATATATATATATATATATATATATATATATATATATATATATATATATATATATATGGTTGAATGGAGTGACAAATAAATTTTTTAGCTTTTATTCATTTATTTGGGAACGATATTACTACGAATGGTTACCTGCTAAAAGCATTCATCAGGTAAACGAAATATATTTTTTTTAAATGACAGAAATGGTGTAAATGGTCAAATGTGTGCGTTTTTTAACTGTATTCTCGTGTTGCATGTTTACGTGTTTACGTGATGTCGAATGCACTTTTTGTTTTTACGTGTGCGTATTTTTTGTTTATATATATATATATATATATATATAATATATATATATATCAAGTTGAAAGGGTTTCGCGTACGCTTCGCATGTTATACAAAATAAAAAAGTAAAAATATTGTTTTTTAGCATGAAGAAACGGTGAATGTAGGTGTTCACTAATATTTAAGAAATATAAATGACTTACCCGTTCTTTAGATCGATGATGCAAATGATACTGGGCTCAGGAGATAATTATACTAATCGTTGTATTATTCACCATTTATTCATGCTTCAAAGAAAATCAGTCCTTTTTTTTTAAATTTTATAATATATATATATATATATATATATATATATATATATATATATATATATATATATTTATAAAGGAAAAGTTGACTTACCGGTGAATTTGGTCACGATGGTTAGTAAGTGTGGAATTCAGGGGAGTAAGTCAGCGATATAACAAATACAAAGTTCTCAATACTAAGTAGAGCAAATTTATTATAAAATGGATACAAGAGATAACCTACTCGAGTTTCACCATAAGGATCTTCAAGGTTAAATCCACTGAATTAATTGAGACACCAATTATATAATGATATGAATTATAAACAATTTATGAAGCCTCACCTCCAAAATTCAGACACACGTTTTCTTTTTCGCCAAATCAAAAATCTGAACAACTGCGTATTTCTTACACACACACACACACACACACACACACACATATATATATAATATATATATATATATAATACTAATAAAATTATTATTAGATGGAAAATAAAGGGTCTACCATGGAAAATTATTGTTACAAATATTATTTACTGACGCCACTGCGACGGAAAAGTTAAAGCGGCAATCGGATACTATATATATATATATATATATATATATATATATATATATATATATATATATATATTACTATACTAAAGCTGAGTTTATCAACCTTCGCCAGCTAAAGGATTTTATTCTATTTATGTTATGGACACAATATTTATACTTAGATATTCCTTGGTTTTAGCACTACCCAGTGTTTGAAAAAAAATTCAGTTTAATTGGTTTTAATTAGGCGTAATTAGCAATTAAGTCAACAACCGACCAATCCCTGTCTAAATTAGACCTGACTCTCTTCCACTCTCCCTCTATATAGAGTTAAGGTGAGTGGGAGAGTTTATGTGAGTAGTCGATTTAACCAGAGTGGGTGGTGCCTGCTGATTTTTACAGGCAAACACCCTCCCTGCACCTCCTAACTGTAGGTAGATTCGCCCCTCCATTTCTCCAGACCACAGAGAAATTTTGGTTTGTTTTAGTAAAACAAAACAAAAGTATCTTTTTACGGCATGATTTCAATTTTAGTTGAGCGTAAATTTTACGAAATTGAAATCATGCTTTAAAATAGATTTTTTAAATTACTTTAATTATTAATTCATAGAGTATTAAACTTACTTTAAAAAATATTTCATGTTGGGTAAAAAAATAGTTATATATTTAAATAGTATGGAATTCAAATGAGCAAACATTGACTACCCCCACTGTTTAAGTGAAAGTTTTCTTCGGGCTTAAAAGTTTGTTTTAGTTAAAACTAAAACAAACTAGACTGACTTCTGATTTAGGTCGGTAAAATTAAAACGGAAAGTTTTTTGCTGGTACCAAATGACAGTTTAACTGCAGTCTATGAATTAACATTTTGCGAATTTGGTTACGGTTTTAGGGGATTAAGGTTGTTTTTAATTACGTATTGCTTAAAAAAATAAACAACAAAAAACCCAAATTACTATACATTTAATGTTGAAAAATATTTTTTAAACTAAGTTTAATTGAAATTATACATTGCTATATTAACACAAACAACTGTCTCAATAATAGATTCAATAATTAATTTCAATGGTTAATTAAATGTATAATAATTTGGGTTTTTTGTTGTTTATTTTTAAAGCAATACGTAATTAAAAACAACCTTAATCCCCTAAAACCGTAACCCAATTTGCAAAATGTTAATTCATAGAATGTAGGACTGACTTCTGACTTAGGTTGGAAAATTAAAACGGAAAAATTTTTGCTGGTACCCAATGACAGTTTAATTACAGTCTATGAATTAACATTTTGCGAATTGGGTTACGGTTTTAGGGGATTAAGGTTGTTTTTAATTACGTATGGCTTTAAAAAAATAAACTCTGTCTTTAGTCTTTTTATTTAGTCTTTTTATTTATGCAGAAAATAGTATCAATCAAATATATACCACTCCGATATTACAGTCTGAATAAGACAAATAATTGTAATCTTTGCGGAGTTCCGTCATGGCTTCTTGCCTCAAAACATGCTTGCCGGTGACTGCTGAAAAAACAAAAAACAAAAAAAAAACACCAGCTACGATTGAAGTCCGTAGCGGAAGCGGCGTGAAAAACAAAAACAACTAGGGTTTAGGGTTTAGGATTTGGGGTTGAGGTTTAGGTTTAGTTTAATGGAAAATAAATAAATAATTTGGGCTCTGTTTTTTCTGAGTCTCCCTGTATACAGAGTGACCCAGAAAAAACAGAATTTTGTAATAAAACAGTTAATTTAACTAGGGGGGTTTAGGGTTAGGGTTGGGTTTTCAGTGGAAAATGCCCTAAGTTGGTTCTTTTTTTTTTTTTTCTTTTTTTTAAGTGATACCGCTTCGGATGCAGGAAGCCAGGACTGATCTCCGCAAAGATTACCATTATTTGTATTATTCAGACTATTGTCCTCGTCTTCATTGTTATCTGTACAAAGTTTCGGCTAATGTGCCTTCCAGCCTTCTTCAGGTATTTCTTGTCGGACTCGGGAACCTTCTTGTAATTGGGAGCCATCACGGAACTTTGAACCCAACCCTTTATTAGGTCCACGGGGGTATCCTGTTCTCATTCCACTAACCATAGCTGGGGTACAGGTGTTAAGCTGTGTTAATTATTATTCTATGTTACTGCTGTCCCTGACCAGGATTGAACCTGCAGTCTAGAGATAACTGGCATTTAGAACTGTCTTAATCTAACTCCTTTATCTACTAGGATATGTGTTCAATTGGACAATCCAGTGTGAATTTTTTCAATTGCAAAAGTTACAATTTATTTTGTAAAAACGGGTTTTAAGTAGCCTCTTGGCAGGCATCTTGATCAAAATGGACGTTTTAAATATATCAAAAATAAATTATATGTGTAATATTATTTTGCTTTTTTACTGATGCTCATTATGTTACTACTTTTCGACTTAGACAAAAATTTGACCTTAAATAATCAATTTGATAAATTTTAGTGCGTTTTTAAAAATAAAAAGCAGATGATATTTTGGCAGATCCTACTCTTTTCCCTAATCATCTAGAGAGAGCTTAATGGGTGACCCAACGAGTCACGTTTTGTCTAGTATATATATAAATATATATATTCGGTCTTTACTCGAATTGACTTCATATTTCATCTTAAATTGTCATATAATTTTATTGAGGAAAAAGCGACTTGAATTTTGCATATCAATGGCAAAGCCCTTCAAAGGCAAACATCAGTTTATGAGTTTCAGGTGTTCATTACAATTGTTATGAATTCATTGAGTCTCTCTAAAGTGTCATATGATACAACTGAAATAAAATAATACGTTAAACATGATAAATAAAGATATTAATAATTTTGTACTGAATTGAGTAAGGAATAAATATCCTGCGTATAAGAAATACACACCATTAATATATATAATTATATAATTATATATATATATATATATATATATATATATATATATATATATATATATATATATATGTGTGTGTGTGTGTGTGTGTGTGTGTGTGTGTGTGTGTTGATAGTGATAATATACGATGCTATATTTATAACTAGAAGCGGCTACCCGGCGTCGCCTGCGTAGAGTGGGAAAAAAAGAAAAAAAGAGAAGAGAAAAACATTGTATAATGCTTAACAATCTAGTCTTAAAATTAATAAATTAACGTGATTATTTTATCAACATTTGCTAACAGGAAAAATAAAAATAAATAAAAAGAAAAAATTGATTGTTTCGGGATTTTTAATGGAATTTCAAAATGTAAACAAAATTTGCTTAGATTTGCAGACGGCAAACTATTTAAAGTAGAATTTATTCAATAAATATCATATTTCAAAATAAAATAAAAAGTTCAATGTATATATATATATATA
The DNA here is from genome assembly GCA_023376005.1 of Doryteuthis pealeii. Taxonomy (NCBI): domain Eukaryota; kingdom Metazoa; phylum Mollusca; class Cephalopoda; order Myopsida; family Loliginidae; genus Doryteuthis; species Doryteuthis pealeii. The sequence continues at coordinate 58,135,722 of CM042139.1, forward strand.
TATATATATATATATATATATATATATATATATATATATATATATATATCTAAAGTTATTTACACGTAAAATGCGATTCTAATAATATCAAATACAGTTGTTTTATTTTAGTGCAATTATATATATATATATATATATATATATATATATAATTGCACTAAAATAAAACAACTGTATTTGATATTATTAGAATCGCATTTTACGTGTAAATAACTTTAGATAACATTGTAGATTACGGAAACTCCCGAACGTCTCAAACATTTTGGGTAAATCGGTGAAATGTAATGAAATGTAATACATTTTATACGTAATCTAGTATTATCTCTTGCGTGCTATTTTGCATTAGTAACCTGATTTTATCTTTATATATAATATCAAAGTAAATAAATTAACGTGATTATTTTATAAACAATGCCTAGAAAATAAAAAATGAAACGAAGAAAAAAATAATCATTTCGGTTTTGTTTACATTTTGCGATTGTAAAATTCATTCAATTAATATCATATTTCAAAGTGAAAAATTCAATATATATATATATATATATATATATATATATATATATATATATATATATATATATATATTAATTGAAAGAATAAAACGACCATATTTATTATTATTTATACATTTTTTTCTTTTTTGTATTATGTAGGAATTAGTACAGAGACGATCAAAATAATTGTATATTATTTTTTAAATTAAAAAGTGGACAGACGACTCTGAAAAGAAAATGAATGTCTCCTATTTAGAATATTAAATGCAAAAAAAATCGAAACTTTGAATCAGTAAAAATGTAGATTTGATACGAAAAAAATGAAAAGAAAATAATTGATTGGGCTTCTGTTTATCTGTTTACTTTTTAGCAAGAAACGCCGAAAATGGCCGAGTAGAATTTTAACGTTATTTTATAATGCTATTTAATTTTAAAATCTATTCGATAATATAAATCAAATCTTCATTATTTTTGCTAAAAACACCAAGCCCTGGTGATATTTAATGTATATATATATATATTTACTCTGTCGTAAATTGTTTTATTTTCGAAGTTTCCTCCGGACATACAGATACAGACAACTGCCATTTATATATGTATTGATAGATTAAGAGTGCTTAATATCATTAATAGTGCATCTACATCTAAGTTGTGGTAGCGTGGTCATGAAATTAACTCCGCTTGGTAACTAATAGTTTCTTGCCTATGCGATTTTTAAACTAAGTGCATTTGGTTTGATAATCGTATAGCCGAGAAACTGTCAGTTGCCAAGTGGCGTTGACTTCATGTCCACTCTACCTACCTTATATATATATATATATATATATATATATATATATATAAATACGAATAGTGATCATGTAATCATTTTTTAAACGTTCTTTTAACTTTTAAAAACATTTAAACGACCATCCAAATCTTGCAGCCAGATTCCCAGTCGATTTTCCTCCGTGAAACTGGAAGTAATAATAAAAGGTTCATAGAAAACGTTCATTTTCAATCGTATTAAATGTTTTTGTTAACGTTTTAAAAAAGCGATTTTATCTACGGTCAGTATTTGACTCTATTCCTGATATTGATGCTCAGGAGAGTTAGAAATATCCTGATGATCCGTTAGGAGAAATCTAGGTAGATAGTCTCTGACTCATTAGGCTTACTATTATTCATTCACTCTAGGGATGGGAGCTGAAAATTCAATGTCATAGAATGTGTACCATAAATATGTAAAATCGTCAAATTCATTAAAGGAGTAAAAGAAAAGAAAAAGAAAGGAAGACAATTTGAAATGGAAACAGTTCCGATAACTTTAAATATATATTAAAATAAAACAATCTATATATAAATAGATAACGCCGGGCATCTATTTATTGAAACAAAGAGAATTGTCTAACGTTGCATGCTCACATTTTGAGTATATTTATTCTATGTTATGACGTTGGATTATGTGTTGAGTAATGAGACGTAAGCAGTGACGCAGTTTTTGTTACAGACAAAAAGAGAACGAATCTCCATTATTAATATATATATATATATATATATATATATGTGTGTGTGTGTGTGTGTGTGTGTGTGTGTGTGAATGTATCCAATAGACAGGTAAGTTGGGAAAGATTCTATATGGGATCATCTAGATCTTCTGTATACCCACAATATATGCCCATGCTGATGCA
>CM042139.1:58142885-58145385 GCA_023376005.1 Doryteuthis pealeii
CATTAACGTTTCTTTTCAGAGTAGCTGGATCAATGCAAGGTCTATTTTTTTTACGTAGGGATTTAAATAGGGCATCCCACGAGGATTCAATTCATGATTCAGTAATAATGATTAAGTAATAAAATCCCCCTCTACTCAGGCGACGTTGGGTAGCCGCTACTAGTTCATAATTAAAGGGCAGTTGATATGTAAGTATGTATATATGTATGTCCGGATGAAACTATGAAAATAAAACAATGAACGGCAAAGTAAATATATATATACACACTCACTATCACCAGAGCTTGCTTTTTGAGCAAAGATAATGTAGATTTGATTTATATTCGTGAAAATAATTAAAAAATATAATTTAAGTGGTAACAGCATGGAATTTCTTCTTTTTTTTTTCATTTAACTCTTAACATCCTGTTAAGAATTTTCCAAGTTCAGAGCCCCATTTCTATAAGGATTTATCAAAAAATGGCTAAAAATGGCCTTTTCATTAAAAGTTACCCGTTATATTCCTTAAATCAAAGACTTCTAAATATGTTTAATATTATATTTAAATAAAGGCTATTGTTTGGGCAGATTAGAAAAATGAATGACTTCTGGCTGGGTGGAATGAGGTGGTATAGGATGTTAAGAGTTAATATTCTAAATAGGAGACATTAATTTTTCTTTTTTTTTTTTTTTTTTGACACCCGACAAGGCTGAATCAACACAAGGTCTTTTTTACGTAGGGATTTTAATGGAGCATCCTGTGATGATCCAAATCGTGATTCAGTAATAATGGATCTACGGGACTAACTTTGCCCCCCTCTACCCTGCCGCTTCTAGTATATAATATATATATACACATATGTGTGTGCATTATATATATATATGATATTGCGAGGGTCCTCATATCAGTGAGGAAGGGCCGGTGTTGCTTTTTAAACCGTCGAGAGGAAGGCCCCGAAACGGTTTGCACACTCTCTCTCCTGATGAGCCCATGCAGTTGTAAACATCCTTTGTTTTTTCATTTTATCATATTCACACTGTCGGATTAATTTGCATTTTATTTTCATATATATATATATATATATATATATATATATATTTGGGGGGGGAGAATATGTGCTTAATTGAAGTCGTACCTAATTTTGGAAGTTAATTAATTAATAATTAATTAATTAGGCAGGCATAACTATTCAAATGTAAGGCTAAACAAATCGAGAAAAATCAATCTCTGTATGTACATTTCGGCCTTGATTTGTTTAGCCTTACATTTGAATAGGTATGCTCGCCTAATTAATTAATTATTAATTAATTAACTTCCAAAATTAGGTACGACTTCAATTAAGCACATATTCTCGCAAAAATTGTCGGCTAAAAAAAGCCATATCAAAAACACATCGTTTGTGTATTTACTTCTCATATATATATATATATATATATATATATATATATATATATATATATATTCCATAGAATTATCAGAAAATAGAATTATCCTGAAGATCCTTTCGGTGAAAGTTAACTTACGTCGCTGATTATGTTTCCTAAACAGGCTCCACAAGTACATATTGAGTAATTTCCAATATTCATCATCCCAACTCATTCGTCTTTTTTTTTTCTTTTTTTTTTTTTCCAACAATCAAAATTGTGAGTCGTTCATTTTTTGGGGTCTTTTTTGTTTATTTCCATTTACTTTACCCAAAACTTCTCAATATATATATATATATACTAGCAAAAATATGCACGGTCCAGGTGCAAATATTCATGTTTTAATGTAATAAAATATTATATTAAATTATAAAGACTAACGAAAATAGATAAGAACGTATATAAAAATATTACACTTATTTTGATTTTATTCTATTGATTTCGACATAAAATATTACTTCATGCATGAGTAGATATTTTTTTAAATATTCATAAAAGGCAAAGAAAAAATAAAGAAAAAGTTGCATCCAATATCATTCAAAATTGAATTGTTACCTTAAACTTATTTGAAACGGAGGCGATATTATCTAAGAATAGACCAGCTTGTACGCTAGCTATTCCCATCACTTCCACCTCTCTTTGCTAAATTTACCTTATTTTTCCAAAATTTTTCAGTAAAGAATATAATTACAGTTATTTTATTTTGTTAATCGATTTCTTTTAAAATTTATCGACGGGATTTTTGTTTATCTTTATTAGAATAAAACCAAATAATTAGAAATTAATAATACCAAGCAAATATCTATCAAAATCAAATTTTTAATAGCAATATGCAAATTAGGCTTCCCGTTTACTCTGTAAGCCACTATTTGCTTGTATATATAAATACACTTGCATCTTATTAGTATGTAGATAATGTCGATAGTATTAATAATGTAAAACACTTTTTAAATAATTGAGATTTAAATAAAATCATGGAAAATATTATGTAATAACTAAGGGAATTATGACGTCAGTGGTGATTAAGTTTCGATTACAGACAGATATATATACAATCTCCATTCTTATAATATATATATATATATATATATATATA
>CM042139.1:58150385-58164416 GCA_023376005.1 Doryteuthis pealeii
CGTACTGGTAGTAATATCTCATCCAGGAAGGTGTTAATGCAGCATAGGGAAGGCATCGTCGCCATAAACAGCTGTCAGTTCATACGGAAAATCCGATCTCACTGACAAGTTAAGCGACATTTTCTAAGGCGTAGTTGTATCAGTGCTACTTTCGGCTGCACAAATTACGAAGAACTCTAACGAGCGCCTGAGAAAGCTATAATGGGAGTTCGTGCAATCTTAAACAAGTCATGGAAAAACACCTCATCAGAAAGCACTGTACAGTCTCTTGCCTATCATACAACATTCGAGTAGACAGTTGGATCACTGCTGGAAAAAGGAAAAGACAAACTCATAAGTGACGTTCTTTTATGGAAACAGACACAGGACGTAAGGGTGGGCCGTCCAAGAAAGACCTACATTGCCAACTATGGCGCGATCTGGATGCTGCGCAGAGGACAATCAAGAAAAGACCTACATTGCACTATGGGCGTATATTGGATGCCGCGCAGAGGACTCTCGAAGAGCGATAAATATGGGACGGTTGGCGAGAGATTGTCATGGTATCATGTAGCTGCGCGACATGATGATGATGATGATGATGATATCCATGAAGAACTGCTGTTGGCCACACATTAGACGCATACAACCATCTATAGTTGACTTGTTTTTCTCTTTCTTTACTAAATAGGGTGATGAAATAAGGCATTCCATGTATCTTCACGCTAAACTTAAATCATAACAAGGTAATAAAAAAGTTGGTAAATGATACATTATTATATAGGATGTGCGCAAATCTGCATTTATTTCGACCGCTGGTTTCGAAGAAACACAACAACAAAGGCGAATGATATCAGCAGCAGCTGAGATGGATATTTAGGGTAAATGAGTTTAATAAAAAGTCGTCGTTTCACTTATTAGATGTAAAGAAGAAGAAGAAGAAAAAAAGACGGTCGAAGATGCTAGTGAACTATAACGTATCTTTCGCTACTTCTACGGTCCGTAAATAATGAGTTATTGGAAACACCAGCTGCTCGGCTTCTCGAGTGTCTTTTTTTTGAGAATGAAGATTCGTTGACGCACAGCTCTGGCCTCACAGGGTAATTAATAATAAAAGTGATAATAAACCTATCAAGCATCGCTGACTTTCAAAGTTTGCTGATAAAGAAAAGAAATTAAATTGCTCCCGCTCAGCGAGTTGACTTAAAATGACACTATGTTCACTGACAGATTTTCTGATCGGCACCTCCCTCTTATTTCTATCTCTCTATCTCTCTCTGTTTCACCTTTCGTTCATTCTTCTCTTTCTCCTCATTTTTCTTTCTTTCTTATATCGCATATTTTGCACCAATCAAATGCTTTGTGTTTGGGCATATGGTCATCTAAAAAGGAAGAATAAAAACAAACAAAAACCTGTTTTCATATGGGTGGGGTAATGGAGACTTTTTTTTTTTTTTTATACCTGTGAGTGCAATATCTATATAGATAACATCATCACTGCTAAGGGAAAAAAAGTCCTTCTTTCCAGAGAGACTGCTACTTTACTTATGTAATCGTCGTAAGTTAAATCGACTGACTTCGTGGTTTCGTATAACCGATGCTATAGATAAGAAACACACCACACACACACACACACACACACAAACATCCAACACACAAATACTTCACATGCACTCTCTGTCTGTCTGTCGTTCATACACACCTACCAACATCCAAACACGCACACATAAGCAGCATACATGACACTTCTGTCTATTCCTTCTCTTCTCTCTTCTCTCTTCTCTCACCACACACCACACACTTCTCTCTCTCTCATCTTTCTCTGTATGTAATGATTGTCCGTCTCCTATCGCACACACACCATTCATTCTCTCTATATCTTACTCTCTCTTTCTCTCTTACATACAAAAACACACACCACACACACACAACCACACACACACAAACAACACATGTCTCTGTCTATCTGTCTGTGGTGTCCGTCAGTCAAACACACACAACGCCAAAAACTATCCAAGCCACACCACAATAACACAAACTCTCTGTCTGTCAGTCTATCTCTTCTCACAGACAACATGCAACATCACACAGACGCCGCATACCAAACACATACCACAACTCTCTCTCTCTCTATCTCTCCTCTCTCTAACTTCTCTCTCTCTCTCTCTGTCGAACACATACACGACAGACGATCGACAGACAACAACACCAAGTTATACACACACACAGCAAACAACACACATACAAAATCCCCAACACATACACCAACACTCTTGCCAGTCTTGATAGATCTCTAACTAACAAAAATTAGGAACGCACACACAAACATACTAATACACAGATATAAATCACAAGTTTGACGACAACGCAAAAATACTGACACACACACACTGTTTATACTGCCCCCTCTCTCTTCTCTTCTCTCTCACACTCGTCTTCTCTCTTCTTATCTATATATATATTATACATATATGTGACACTTGCACAACCAAGCACACTCTTAGTTCTCTCTTTTGGCTCTGTCTGTATGTCTGTCTGTCTGTTCTCTCCACATATAAAAACAACACACACACGCATATCACCACAAAAGACCCAATACGGGATCAACAAATATAACACTATGGTATTTTAACAAAAATGTTTTTTTGTTCTGTAGAAGTGATGGCCAATTAGTTTGATTAAGTGAATTGGAGATAATTTTTTACATTACGTCAAAATTCAAAAATTACCTCATAAACTATTTTTTTTGTTCATTTTCATTCACTTTTGTATAACATAATTTTTGATTATATGTGGGTTTGTTTTTTTTACGAAGAAAATAATTAATTTCTAAATTTATTAAACCTGGGCACAATGTGATACTAACTATGCAGGGGCAAAGTTGAAGGATAATGGGCCATTTAAAATACTTTTTACACGTAGGCATTAAGAAACATATTAGACCTAAAATCTGTGTTACATCATGAAATAAACAGTCGAGTTTGACTGGTTTAAGGGTCCCTCGAGTGCCCAACTGTATTATTAGGTAGTTGAGGAAAATAAATATGTTTGCCTCAGACATATCATCTCTTCGGTCCATGAAGTGGGTTGGAGAAGCACATTATCAATGACGAGGAAGTGACATTTGTAGAGAAGAAGTTTCAAAACATCAACAGAATTTTACGGGGCAGGGGAACACATGCTCTCATTCGAAGGTAGAACATTGCTATTGAGAGAAACGGTGACTATGTAGTGAAGTGGATGTGTACAGTTCATTTTGGATGTATGATATATGTTTCCTGTTTGGTAATTATACTTGTCTAAACAAAATGACATTATTTTTTACTCGGCTTGTATTTAATCATCGCTGGAGGATGAGGTGGTTCATCTTTTCCCCAAAATTTACGCCTGTGGTGGGGGTTAAAATGCACCGACTGCACCTCTGCAAGGGGTAGTCCCCCAATGGGGCCACTGTTGGCCGTGGTGGGACCCGTGATGATTAAGGATAGAGCCAGGTGATAGCAGTTAATGATTGTCTCTTTGGCTCTATCTTTTGGTGCGGGAAGGTCGAGAGGCCCTCCGACCAATCGCTGGTCCGTAAGCCTAGACTATAGATTTTTTCCCAACTATTGCTTTATGGAAAGCACCATCCTTTTTTCATATGGTGTAGAAGGAGGTGCTGAGGAGTATCTGTTCTTGGGAATGATTACTCTATCTGATGGTGAGGTTCCAGTTTTGGAGGTTTGGGGAATATGGAGCACCCTTCATCACATTGTTCCTGGTCCACTCTGACAAGGAGTGTAGTTACTGTTGGGTCCAATCTAGATTAAATAGAAAACGTGATTTATAAATTCATATTGTTTATGCATTAAGAATTGATTATTTCACAACTTTGTCGGCATTAAGATGACACCGAGGTTGATATGCGCAACAAACAAACCAAAAATATTAGTCCTAAGTGGAATGTATAGGGCGAATGAATTTGATTCGAAATCACTATCACGATATGATAGTCTACAGTTGCCACTACGCCGCGGGGACTCCTACGGAAATTATCATTTAGTTCAAAGTGTTTTTTTCTATTACTTTTGATGGAATGCTTTTAAAAAAAATTTATCACGTGGAAGTTTTTTTCTTTGCATGTAATATCATCAAAATCAAAATTTAGTCATATATATATGTATATTATATATTTACTAAATTTTTGATTTTGATTCTATTTTACAGTGCATGAATGTATATATAAGGGGGTTAGCTCAGACGGTAGAGTGTTGCTAGAAACCAAGGTTCTAGTTCGCAACTCACGTATGAGTGGACATGACTGTTTGCGGTAAAGGTAAGGAATAATGGTAGGTGTGGCGTCTTCACCTCAGACGCAAAACAATTTGGTCTAGCGTTAGTGAATGGATATATATCCTGCTGATTGGCTGTACGATTAGGCCCCCACCTGAGTATTATAATATATATATAGATATATTATATATATATATATTTAAGAATGAGTATTGTATATATTTGTCTGTATCGAAACTTAATCACCACTGACGTCATAATTCTTATTATTACATATATTTCCATGATTTTATTTAACTCTCATTATTTAAAAAGTGTTTTAGCCATTATTAATATATGGACATTATCTACATCTAATAAGATGCAAGTGTATTTATATATACAAGCAAATAGTGGCCTTACAGAGTGAAGGGACAAGCTAATTGCATATTGCTATTAAAAATTTGATTTTGGGATAGTATTTGCTTGGTATTATTAATTTTATTATTTGGTTTATTCTAATAAGTAAAAATCGTGATAAATTTTAAAGAAAATCGATTACAAAATAAAATAACGTGTAATTATATTCTTTACTGAAAATTTTGGAAAAATAAGGTAATTTGCAGAGAGGTGGAAGTGATGGGAATAGGTAGGGCGTACAAGCTGTGGTCTATTCTTAGATAATATCGCCTCTGTTTCAAATAAGTTTAAGGTTAAAATTCAAGTTTTGAAACAATAATTTGGATGCAACTTTTTTTTTTTTTCTTTGCCTTTTATGAATATTTAAAATATCTACTCATGCATGAAGTAATATATTTTATGTCGGGAAATCAATAGAATAAATCAAAATAGTGTAATATTTTTTTATAAGTACGTTCTTTGTATTTTCGTTGTTTATTATAATTATTATTAATATTTTTATTACATTAAGAGACGCCTGGAAGTATTTGGCACCTGGGAGTGGCATATTTGTTGCTATATAGTAGAGATGATATGTATGTTGAGAAGTTTTGGTAAAGGAAATGGAAATAAACAAAAAAGACCAAAAATGAAGCGGATTACAATTTGTTGGTTGGAAAAAAAAAAAAGAAAAAAAGGGACTGGAGTTGGGAATGATGGAATTTTGGGAAAGTTCTCAATATGTACTTGTGGAGCCTGTTAGGAAATAAGAATAGCGACGTAAGTTAACTTTCACCGAAAGGATCTTCAGGTTTTGGATTTTCTGGATATTTATGGATATTATATAATTTATATTGTTATATAATATATATAGTATATATTAATGAAGTAATACACAAAGTGTGTTGTTTGATATGCTATTTTTTAGCGGAAATTTTTTTTTGTCGAGAATATGTGTTTATTTGAAGTCGTACATAGGTTTGGGAAGTTAATTATAATAATTTTAATTGGCGAGACTATTCAATGTAAGGCTAAACAATATAAGGCGAAATGTATACAGAGATTGATTTTTCTCGTTTGTTTAGCCTTAATTTGAATAGTTATGCCTGCTATTAATTAATTATTAATTATTACTTCCAAAATTAGGTACGACTTCAATTTAAGCACATTTCCTCCCCCCATTATATATATATGTATATGTATTATAGTATAATATTATATATTATATATATGAAAATAAATGGCAATTATGCCGACAGTGTGAATATGATAATGTGAAAATAACAACGAGATGTTTACAACGAGGCTTGGATACAGGGAGAGAGTGAATGTCAAACGTTTCAGGAGGCCGTTCCTCTCGACGGTTTAAAGAGGCAGACACGGCCCTTTTCCTTCGCATGATAATGAGGACTCGAATATCATATAAATAATATATGCACACACATGAGTGTGTATATATATTATTGATATACTAGAACGGCAGGGTAGAAGGGGCAAAGTTAGTCCCGTAGATCCATTGTTATGAATACGATTTGGATCATGCACAGGATGCTTCCATTAAAATCCTACGGTAAAAAAGACTTGTGATGATTCGCACTTTTCGGGTGTCAAAATAAAATAAAGAAAAAAGAAAATTTAATGGTTCCTATTTAGAGATATTAACTCTTAATCTATACACCTATGTCACCAGCAGAAGTCATTCATTTTCTAATCTGCAACAATGCTTTATTATAAGTATATTAAACTCATATTTAGAAGTCTTTGATTTAGGAATATAACGGGTACTTTATGAAAGACTTTTTAGCCATTTTGTTGAATAATCCTTATGAAATGGGTCTGAATTAGAAATCTTACAGGGATGTTAAGAGTTAAATGAAAAAAAAAGAAGAAGATATTTTTTATTATTTATTAATTATAGTTTGTTATTAATTTTTCATATTTCATATGATTTTTATATTTTTTTTTTTTTTTTATTGTATTAGATTGTTGGTTGTTTTATTTTTTCTTTTTGTTTTTTTTGTTATTTTATGATTTTTTTTTTTTTTATATTTTTCTTTGAGAATATTTATTTTTTTTTTTCAGAAGTGTTTAATTTTTGTGAAATTTTCTTTAGATTTTTTTATCGTTCTTTGATTCAGAGAAGTTTGTTTATTTCGTTTTGAGGTTTTGTTGTTTTTTTTTAGTATTTGATTTTATTTTGGATGTTGTAGATTTTTTTTGTATTTAGTTTATTTTCAATTATTATTTTATTTTTTTTTAGGGTTGATATGGAAGTCTTTCTTGTTTTATCATTCCCGCGGGGCTTATTATTGTTTTTCGGTTTCTTTGGTGTTTCTGTTTTTTTTGATCTTTTTTTTTTTTATATATATATATGTAATTTTTGAATGTGTTTTCTCTCTCTTTGTCAGGTTCTGATTTTCGTATTTTATCTTTAATTTTTATTACGTTTTTTTTATGTATTTAAGATAATTTTTTAGTATGTATTAATTTTTTTTTTAATATTTATAATTATTCATTAATTTTTCATTTTTTTTTCTCCTTTTTTTATTTTTTATTTTTTTTTTATATTTTTTATTTTTTATTTTTATCCTTTTATATATTTTATTTTTTTTTTATTATATTTATTTTATTTTATTTTAAATTATTTTTTTTTTCTTTTTTCTTAATTTTTATTTTTTTTTTTTTTTTATTTTTTTTTTTTTTTTTCTTTTTTTATTTGGATATATTTTTCTTTTTTTCTATATTTTTTTTTATTCTTTTTTTTATTTTTTTTTTATTTATTTATTTTTTATTCTATTTATTATATTTTTTTTTATTTTATTATTTTTATTCTTTATTTTTTTTTTTTATTTTTTTATTTTTATTTTTTTTTTTTTTTAATTATAAATTTTAATTTATATTTATTTAATTATTTTATAATTTTTTCAATTTATTTTTCTTATTTTATTATTATTTTTTTTTTTTTTTATTTTTTTCTTTTTTTTTTATTTTTAATTTTTTTTTTTTTTTTTTTATTTTTTATTCTATTTTTATATTTTTTCGTTTTATTTTTTTTTTTATTTTAGTAGTGTTTTTTTTTCATTTTTAAATTTTTTTCTTTTTTTTTCTTTTTTTTTTTATATTTTTTTGTTTTATTTTTTTTTTTTTCTTTTTTAGTATTTTTTTTTTTATTTTTTTCTTTTTCTATTTTTTTTTTTAATATATTTTTTTTTTTTTATATTTTTTTTTTTTTTTTATTTATTTTATTTAATTTATTTATAATTGTATTCTTCTTTTTTTTTTTATTTTTTATAAATTTTTTTATTTTTATTTTATTTATTTTTTTTTATATATTTTCCCATGCTGTTCCATTAAATTATATTTTTTAATTATTTTTACGGAATTAATCAATTCTAGCATTATCTTGTCAAAGCAGCTCTGGTGGGGATAGTGAGTGGGTGTAATATATATATTAACTTGCGGTTCATTGTTTATTTTCATGGTTTATCGGCATCATATATACATATTAATATCACTGCCCTTTAATTATGAACTAGTAGCGGCTACCCTGCTGAGTGAGGGGATTTTATTACTGAAGTGCATTATTATGGATGCATATTGAAGGTCCCTCGTGGGATGCCTATTTAAATTCCCTAGTAAAAAATAGACTTGCCATTGATCAGCTGAACTCTGAAAGAACGTTAATGTCTACTATCTAATATTAATGAAAAAAATCCATACTGTTATCATTTAAATTTATTTTAATTTCTTATGATATAATCAAATCTCTATTAATTTTTCCTCAAACCAAGCCCTGGTGATATTTATGTGTGTATAATTTATTTGTCGTTTAATTGTTTTATTTTCGAAGTTCCATCGTAATACAGATACCCAATTTCCTTTATATATGTTAATAAATGTATATATATGAGGGTAGGTTGAATTTTTCCACTCTTTTAAAATTAATTCGCAAATAGTGAAAGGTGCGTATTGAATATCAATAATGCTGATACACTTAGATTCTTACTTGCATTGTTTGTTTGAGGGAAATAGCATCAAAGATGTCTACTAAAATGCACAATCCTCAGTTTTGCAACATTTAGCCTGAAATTGGTTAGAAAATTTAGCAATTTAGTTCTTAACAAAAAAGTTGTCATTTTAAACAAACGATTAAATATTTTTATTAGCAATTTAAAATTGAAATATGCCCGCATCACCGACAACTTCCGATTGCTGCTTTTACTCTAATATTAAGCTGTTAAGTGATACTTTTAAAGATGGAAATCTATTTCCCAAACGAAGGAATAGTGTTGAGAAAATATTTGGTGTGGCAATTTTATGTTAATTTGCACTTTCGCTAATGGGAGACGTTATGTTTCTAAATAGACATCCCTATTAAAATATATCAATATAAAGTAATAAAACAGGATAAACTGACTGACTTTCACGAGCTGCGGGAATCAGGTGATTGTATCACCCGGTCTGATGTGGTTTTGCTTCGACGTGTAGTACAAGTTACCAAAGATTTAAGTGCATGATTTTTTTATTTTTTTTATTTTTTCATTTTATAATAGAAATATATGTATTTGTACTGTATTCTTATGCATAGTGCACTCTATTTAACCGATTTAGAACGGTTTTAGCCGTAATAGTTTTTCTTATTTAAAGTTTAACATACAATAGACATTGCCTACACTCTCTTTTGAGTCCTTTATTTCCCTTTCTCACAACGGAATACCATATATATATATATAATTTATATACATATTAATATATATATATAATTTATATATATATATATTTGTAGAAGATTTTTTTCTCGTACGATCTTTCAGGAGATTTCAGGGTTTTCCTGAAGAAGGGCGCCTGTAACAGAATTCGTCGTAGAGAGAAAAAACATCTTTTTTCTAACTGTTAAACTCTATATTTTAACGAATATATTGGAGCACAATTTCGAATTAACTACTGATGGCTACTACAGTGAAACGTGGGAGTAGCAATTGAAGATAATATATATATTATATATATATATAATATATAATTTATATATATTAGTATTATTATTAGTGTGTGTGTGGTGTGTGTGTGTGTGTGTGTGTGTGGTGTGTTGAATATGTGTGTGTTTATGGATTCATAAGTAAATGCAATGTGCCTATTATTTTGGAAAATAAAGATCGTTTTTGGCGGGTGATTTAGCTAACGCATTTTTTTGCCGTTTTCTCGCGATGTTATAGGCATTAAAAAAAATTAAAGTTTCTAATCTATATGCATATTTTTACATACCAACTTATTGCAGGACGATCATATAAAATGTATATTCACAGTGTTATATATTATAATTATATTATTATATTTATATATTATATATTATATTATTTTTTTGCTCGTTTTATGTTAAAATAGAAGCATTATTTATAATAGATATATTTTTTTTTCTTTTTTTGAAGGCAAAATATAAGATTCATGTTTGAAACATTTTATGAAGTATTCTTAATTTTCGGAGAATAATCCATTTCAGAGAATTTATTTGATTGAAAATGTCTCTCTGTGTTTTTAATAAGTAATTGGTTCTATGCGTTGAGTTGATAGAGTTGAATTAGAAGTGATCGTATCTTGTTAAGATTTCAATTCGTTAGAGATCGGTGTAGGTCCGTTGAAATCGTGAGTTGTTAAATTGCGGCGTTTGAATCATTTTTTTCTTTTAATTTGGAAATCTTAACGAAGATTTAAGATTCTTCTAAATTTCATATTCCATAACTCAAGTCATTGAACAAGTGATTTAAAAAACACGGAAGAACTTTCAACCTATAATAAATTCTCTGAAGATGGATATTGTCCGAAATAAGGAACTCAATAAATATGTTTTTCAACATAATTGGATTATTTTGCTTCAAATATATATAATAATATATATATATATATTTAATATTATATATATATATTTATACTACCTCCAAGAGCAGAATGTGAGACAAGGTAATTTCTTAAGCTGAGTTTAAACAGGTTTTAATTCAGAGTTTTGGTTTCCATATGGTTATAGACAAGGTTAGAGCTAGTCTGCTACTATTTACGTGCTGAGAGAGAGAGAGGAGAGAGAGAGAGAGAGAGAGAGAGAGGGAGAGAGAGAGAAGAGAGGAGGAGAGGAGAGTAGTTGGATGCATACTTCGAAGTGTATTAAGAATGTGAAATGCAACAGCTGTCAGGGATTGAACTCGCTGACGAGTCTATTTCGGTATGATTCTAGCCTTACTCAGCGCCTTTCTATATATTATATGTGTATATTAGTTAGAAACGCCGGCGCTCACCCCCCGCCCCCATACACACACCACAACGGAAATGTTTGCATATATAAAATTTGCAAAAAATGGGTGTCTGATAGATCAAATTTTTCTCGGTAATTTAGGGATATTTTGTCTTTTCTAATATAACATAAATGTGAACATTAGGCAAAGTAAGAAATGCACTTTTATTCTTCATTTAAATTAAGAAGACGGATTCTCATGCTACACAGACAATTGTAACATGTTTTTAACAATTAGCTAACAAGAAAATTCTTTACTTTTTTAATGAATAGAACGACTTAACGAGCCTGTTGGTTGCCTGGAGAATGTCGTCATACATACAATCCATTCAAATGAATGGTACCGGTATTCATATTTGGTATAAGGTTTAGTTTAAAAAACAAATAATAGAATTCTTTTGTGTGCATCAAATTATTCAGACAATAGCTGTGTAGAGTCCTTTTGGTAATCGAAGGTTCTAGTTAATACCGTGTGGATCAGCGCGTGTGTGCACAGATTTAGTAATATGGATGTGGGAAGTGGTGCATAGAGCCTATATTTTACGTTTTGAAGCTTTTAGCGGCGGTAAATTTTTAACTTAATATATATATAATTATATATATATATTTATATATATATATATATTTGATTTGCATTTTTCTTACATTTCGAGTATCGAAAAGCTTAAACATCGTTAAAGAAATGCTCCAAGATTAGTTGTTCCATTTTTCTTTCATATAATTAATGATATTAACTCTATTTGAATGCTTCAATAAACGAAACGGGTAAGGTGGCTTCAAGAATGTCACTGTTGACTATTCCTCTTGTCTTTCAGAAACTTTATGCACACAGACAGACACACAAAGAACAGACACACACACACACCAATACACACACACACACATATATATTATATATATATTATAATATATTATTATATACAAGTCGATATATTTCAATTACCAGTGTCCGCAACGCACCGCATAAGTGCCAGATTGGTATCTGATTGTGCGTAAAGTGGGGAGCTGACGGTAGGTGTGGCGCACCCACATCAGCAAAAATAATATCCCTGGTCTAAGCGTAAGCAAAAGGATAGCTCCTCGTGTCCGGTGGTACGACAACAGCATTGGCCAACTTTACTTTTACTTTAATGTAATTTTACCCACCCCTCAACTGATGAGGATGCGACAAAAACGTAACATTTTGTTAGCGGAGTTTTACTAGGTTTTAATTCAAAGTTTTCATTCCACCCGCTTGATAATTTAAGAGCCCATCTGCCTAATCTATTTTCATAAGCTGAGGGAAATAGTTGGATTCATTTTATCCGAATAGTATAGTGCAATGTGAATAATGAGCTTCGTCCCGGAGCAAAGATTAATTTGGAGTCTCATGCAAAAATGAGATTTTTGCTGTTCTTTTGGGTCTGCGACACTGCTGAACTTAAATTTTCTTTTTTAATAAATGTAATCAAACAGTCAAAGAATATCGCTCTACGTGAATACTGTAACTGAGTTATGAGTTCAAAAAGAAAGGAGATTCCAAATGGTAAGCCTTAAGAGTAGAGATTCACATACTAGGTGTATATTCATCACGAAGCGATGGTTTAATACGAATAGGAAAGGCATGGGCGGCAAAACAAATTATCAGTATGGAAATCCGGATCTCACTGCAAGTTAAAATGTGATAATTCTTCCAGGCTGTGGTCATATCAGTATGCTGCATCATGGACCTAACGAAACGCTTGAAGAATAGCTAGATGGTATTTGCCAAGAATGCTGCGTGTGGGTTTGACAAGTCATGGAACGCCCAAGGAAGTAGTGTATGGTACCTGCTCCCATTTCACAAACATCGAGTGAAGACGGACAGGATGCTTGCTGTGGAGAGAAGGGAGGCTCATAATTTTTTGGTTATATGTAATGGCTGTCTGAATGAAACTGTGACTCATTTATTGGTTACGGTCGAAATAATTCATCAAATAGCAATGAGGTTTGTTTAAGTTTTTCCTTCTCATTGAAAAGTGTAAATATTGCTCTATAATTATTTAATTTATTAATTTCTTAAATTGAGCTCTCTGGATTTGAAATAATCCTTGTCTATAGGTGTGCATCAGCTGGGCATATATTTGTATACGAATTAGATGATCATATAGATCTTTCCAATTACTGTCTATTGGATACATTCACACCAACACAACAAACACACACAACTATATTATATTTTTATATATATAGTTAATATGGAGATTCCGTTCTTCTTTTTGTCTGTAACAAAATGGTCACTGTTACGTCTATTAAAACCTAATCAGTCATAAATAGCATAATATACTGAATGTGAGCATTGCAAGTTAGACAATTTCTTTGTTTAATAATAGTGCCGGCTTTATTTATATAGATTGTTTTATTTAATTATATTTAAAGTTATGAACTGTTTTCATTTCAATTGTTTCCTTTTTTTCTTTTTTTTATCCTTTCATGAATTTGACGATTTTACATTTTATGGTACACATTTATGAATTGAATTTTCAGCTTCCCTAGAGTGAATGAATAATAGTAGCCTAATGAGTCGAGCTATTACTAATTTCTTCCTAACGGATCATCGGATTTTTCTAACTTCCTGAGCATCATATCAGGAATAGAGTCAAATACTGACCGTAATAAATCGTTTTTTATAAACGTTAACAAAACATTTAATACGAATTGAAAAATGACGTTTTTCTATGACTTTTTTATTATTCAGTTCAGGAGGAAATGACTGGGAATCTGGCTGCAAGATTTGGGGATGGTGTTTAATGTTTTTTAAAGTTTTAAAAGAACGTTAAAAATGATTACATGATCACTATTCGTATTTATATTATATATATATTATATTATATTATATAAGGTAGGTAGAGTGGAATGAGTAGCCACTTGGCAATGACAGTTTTCTCGGCTTACGATTATCAACCATGCCTTAGTTTAAAAAATCGTAGGAAGAACTATTTAGTTACAAGCGGAGTTAATTTTATGACACGCTACACAACTTAGATGTAGATGCACTATTATGATATTAGCTTTAATCTATCATAATATATAAATGGCAGTTGTCTGTACTGTATGTCGGAGTGATTCGAAATAAACATTTACGACAGAGTCTATGTATATAA
>CM042139.1:58164516-58189516 GCA_023376005.1 Doryteuthis pealeii
AAAAGAGGAGATCACACTCTTCTCCTGATGAGCCGCATGCGTGTAAATACATCCTTTGTTTTTTCCATTTTATCATATTCACACTGTCGGATTAATTGCATTTTATTTTCATATATATATATAGATATATTGATATATATATGTATATATATATAATATATATATATTATTGGGGCGGGGGAGAATATGTGCTTAAATTGAAGTCGTATAATTTTGGAGTTAATTAATTAATAATTATTATAGCATGGATGAACTATTCATGTAGGGTAAACAAAATGCGAGGAAAAATCAATCTCTGTACTGTACATTCGGCCTTGATTTGTTTAGGGGCCTTAGGCATTTGAATAGGTATGCTCGCTAATTAATTAATTAATTAATTAATTAACTTCCAAAACTAGGTAGCGACTTCAAATTAAGCAGCATATTCTCGCAAAAATTGTCGCTGAAAAAAAGCCATATCAAAAAACACATCGTTGTGTATTTAACTTCTCATTAATATATAATATATATATATATATATATATATATATATATATATATATCCATAGAATTATCAGAAAATAGAATTATCCTTGAAGATCCTTTCGGTGAATAGTTAATCTTACGTCGCTGATTATGTTTCCTAAACAGGCTCACAAAGTACATACTTGAGTAATTTCCAATATTCTCATCCAACTCATTCTGTCTTTTTTTATTCTTTTTTTTTTTTTCCATAGCATTCAAAATTGTGAGTCGTTCATTTTTTGGGGTCTTTTTTGTTTATTTCGCATTTAACTTTACCCAAAAACTTCTCATATAGTATATATATATACTGACAAAAATATGCACGGTCGCAGGTGCAATATTCATGTTTTAAATGTATCAAATATTATATTAAATTATGAAAGACTTAACGAAAAATAGATAAGAACGTATATAAAAATTACACGTATTTTGATTTTATTCTAATTGATTTCGCATAAAATTATTACTTCATGCATGAGTAGATATTGTTTTTAAAATATTCATAATAAAGGCAAAGAAAAATAAAGAAAGTTGCAATCCATATCATATTCAAAAATTGATATTGTTACCTTAACTTATTTGAAATTCAGAGCGATATTATCTAAAGAATATAAAAAAGACCAGTCTTTGTACGCTAGGCTATTTCCCATGCACTTCCACCTCTCTTTGCTAATTTACGCTTATTGTTTCCAAATTTTTCAGTAAAGAATATAATTACAAGTTATTTTATTTTTGTTAATTCGATTTTCTTTTAAAATTTATCGGACGGATTTATGTTTATCTTTAATTAGAATATAAACCAAATAATTTAGAAATTAATAATACGCAAGCTAAATATCTATCAAAAATTCAAATTTTTTAATAGCCAATATGCAAATTAAGGCTTCCCGTTCACTCTGTAGCCACTATTTGCTTGTATATATAAAATACACTTGCAATCTTAATTAGTAATGTAGATAATGTCGATAGTGAATTAATAATGTAAAACTTTTTAAAATATTGAGATTTAAATAAATCATGGAAAATATTAATGTAATAACTAAAGGGAATGTATGACGTCAGTGGTGATTAAGTTTTCGATTACAGACAGATATATATGACAATCTCGCATTCTTATAATAAATATATATATAAATATAATATATATATTATATATAGTCGTCAGGGTGGCCTAAAGTCGGTATCAGCCAATCAGCGAGGATTTAATCCCATTTCACCTAACGCTAGACCAAGGAGATTGGTTTTGCGTCTGAGGTGAAGCGCCACACCTACCATTAGTTCCTTACTTTACTCCGCACAGGTCATGTGCTACTCATAGCTGAGTTGGCGAACTAGGAACCTTTGTGGTTTCTAGCCGAACACTCTACCGCGTCTGAGCTATACCCGGCCCTTATATATACATTTTCATTGGCAATGTAAAATATATCAAAATCAAAAATTTAGTATTATATATGTATACATATATATATTACTAAATTTTTGATTTTGATTATATTTACATGTGCAAAGAAAAAAACTGTCGACTCGTGATATTTTTTTAAAAAAGCGATCCATCAAATGTAATTAGGAAATAAAACACTTTGGAAACTAAATGATAATTTCCGTTTAGGTGAGTTCCCGCGGCGTAGTGGCTAAGAAACGTTGTTAGACTATCATTATCGTGATAAGTGAGTTCGAATCAAATTCCATTCGCCCTATTACATTCACATTTAGGACTAATATTTTTGGTTTGTTTTGTTTTGGGCATATCAACCTCGTGGGTCATTTAATGCCGACAAAGTTGTGAAAATAATCAATTCTTAATGCATAATACAATAATAATTATAAATTCACGTTTTTCTATTTAATCCATGAATGGGACCCTAACAGGTACTACCACTCCTGGTCACAGAGTGGACCAGGAACAATGGTGATGAAGGGGTGCTCCATATTCCCCAAACCTCCAAAACTGGAACCTCACCATCAGATAGAGTTTAACGTCATTCCCAGAACATGTATACCCTCAGGCACCGCCTTCTAGCACCCATATGATAAAAAGGGATGGTGCTTTCCATAAGGGCATAGGGTTGGGAAATCATATAGGTGCTAGGGCTTGACGGGACCAGCCATTGGTCGGAGGGGGCCTCTCCGACCTTCCGTCTAGCCCAAGATAGAGCCAAAGTGGGTATTGGCAAGTCATTAACTGCTCATCCACCTGGGCTCTATCCTTAAGCATCACGGGTCGCCACCACGGCCAACAGGTGGCCCCATTGGGGGAGTCTTACCCCTCTGCAGAGGTGCAGTCGTTGCATTTTAAACGCCCACCGACAGGGCGGTAATATTTTGGGGAAAAGTATGAACCACCTCATCCTCCAGCGATGAGTTAAATACAAGGGCGAGTAAAAAAGTAATGTCATTTTGTTTAGGACAAGTATAATTACCAATACAGGAACATATATCATACATCAAAATGAAGCTGGTACTCACATCTCTACTTCACTACATAGTCACCGTTTCTCTCAATAGCAATGTTCTACCTTCGAATGAGAGCATGTGTCCCTGCCCCGTAAATTCTGTTGACTGTTTTGAGATACTTCTTCTCTACAAATTTCACTCCTCGTCATTGGAATAATGTTTGCCTCTCAAACGCACTTTCATGGGACCGAAGAGATGATAGTCTGAGGCAAACATTATTATATTCCTCAAGTACCAATTAATTACTATGTTGGGGCTACTCGAGGGACCCTTAACCAGTTCTAAACTCGACTGTTTTATTTCATGATGTAACACAGATTTTGGTCCTAGATATGTTTTCTTAATTGCCTACGTTGTAAAAAGTATTTTAAATGGCCATTATTCCCTTCAGACTTTGCGCCCTGCATAGGTTAGCTGATCACATTGTGCCCAGTGTAATTAAATTTAGAAATTAATTTATTTTCTTCGTAAAAAAAAAACTCCACATATGAATCAAAAATTTAGTTTATACAAAAGTTGAATGAAAATGAACAAAAAAATAGGTTTATGAGTAATTTTTTGAGATTTGTGACTGTAATGTAAAAAATTGATCTTTTCCAATCACTTTAATCATAACTAATTGGGCCATTGCACTTTCTACTCAGGAACAAGAAAACATTTTTGTAAATATTACATAGTGTTATATTTGTGTGCATCCGTATGTGGGGTTCTGTTTGTGTGTGTGTATATGCGTGTGTGTGTGTGTGTTTTGTATATGTGAGAGAGACAGACAGACAGACATACAGACAGAGCAAAAGAGAGAGTGTGTGTGTGTGTGTGTGCAAGTGTCACATATATGTATATATATAATATAGAAGAGAGAGAGAGAGAGAGAGAGAGAGAGAGAGAGAGAGGGGGGCAGATAGACAGTGTGTGTGTGTGTGTGTGTGTGTGTGTGTATGTATGTATTGTTGTGTGTGCGTGTCTATGGATGTTTTGTATGTGTGAGAGACAGACAGACTGGCAGAGAGTGTTTGTGTGTATTGTGTGTGGGGATGTTTTGTGTGTGTGTGTGTGTGTGTGTGTGTGTGTGTGTCTGTCTGTCTGTCTGTCTGTGTATGTGTTCGACAGAGAGAGAGAGAGAAGAAAGTTAGAGAGAGAGAGAGAGAGAGAGAGAGTTTGTGTGTATGTGTTTGTGTATGCGCGTCTGTGGATGTTTTGCATGTGTCTGTGAGAGAGAGATAGACTGACAGACAGAGAGTTTGTGTGTATTGTGTGTGTGTGTGTGTGGATGTTTTTGGGTGTGTGTGGTGTTTGACTGACAGACACACAGACAGATAGACAGAGACAGTGTGTGTGTGTGGTGTGTGTGTGTGTGTGTGTGTGTGTGTGTGTGTGTTTTGTATGTGAGAGAGAGAGAGAGAGAGTAAGATATAGAGAGAATGAATGTGTGTGTGTGTGCGATAGAGACGGACAATCATACATACAGAGAAAGAGAGAGAGAGAGAGTGTGTGTGTGTGTGTGTGTGAGAGAGAGAGAGAGAGAGTTAGAGAAGGATAGACAGAAGTGTGTGTGCATGTATGTGCTTATGTGTGCGTGTGTTTGGATGTTGTGTATGTGTGTATGAGCGACAGACAGACAGAGAGTGCATGTGAGTATTGTGTGTGTGTGGATGTTTTGTGTGTGTGTGTGTGTGTGTGTGTGTGTGTGTTCTTATCTATAGCATCGGTATACGATAACCACGAAAGTCAGTCGATTAACTTACGACTGATTACATAAGTAAAGTAGCAGTCTCTCCTGGAAGAAGACTTTTTTTCCCTTAGCAGTGATGATGTACTTATATAGATATGCACTCACAGGTAAAAAAAAAAAAAAGTCTCCATTGACCCACGCCATATGAAAACAGGGTTTGTTTGTTTGTTTTTATTTCTTTTCCTTTTTTAGATGACCATATGCCCAAACACAAAGCATTTTGATTGGTGCAAAATATGCGATATTAAGAAAGAAAGAAAAATGGAGAGAAAGAGAAAGAATGAACGAAAGGGTGAAACAGAGAGAGATAGAGAGATAGAGAGATAGAGAGGGGGAGGGTTGCCGATCAGAGAAATCTGTCAGTGAGACAATAGTGTCATTTTAAGTCAACTCCGCTGAGCGGGAGCAATTTAATTTCTTTTTCTTTATCAGCAAACTTGAAAGTCAGCGATCTTGATAGGTTGTATTATCACTTTTTATTATTAATTACCCTGTAGGCCAGAGCTCGTGCGTCAACGAATCTTCATTCTCAAACATAAAAAGACACTCGAGAAGCCGAGCAGCTGTGTGTTTCCAATAACTCATTATTTACGACCGTAGATGTAGCGGAAAGATACGTATAGTTCACTAGCATCTTCGACCGGTTCTTTTTTTTTCTTCTTCTTCTTCTTTACATCTAATAAGTGAAACGACGTTTTCTAGTTAAACTCATTTTACACCTAAATATCCATCATTCAGCTGCTGCTGATATCATTTATCGCCTTTGTTGTTGTTGTTGTTCGAACCAGGGGTCGAAATAAATGCAGATTTTGCGGACATCTCTATGATAATAATGTATTCATTTACAATTTTTTTTTATTACCTCTGTTATGATTTAAAGTTTAGGCGTGAACGGATACATTGGAATGCCTTATTTCATCTACCCTTATTAGTAAAGAAAGAGAAAGACAAGTCAACTATAGATTGGTTGTATGCGTCTAATGGGTGGCCAAACAGCAGTTCTTTTATGGGTATCATCATCATCATCATCATCATGTCGCGCTAGCTACATGGATATCCATGACAATCTCTCGCCAACCGTCCCTATGATTTATCGCTCTCGAGAGGTCCTCTGCGCGGCATCCAATATACGCCCATAGTAGGTCAATGTAGGTCTTTTCTTGGATGTCCTCTGCGCAGCATCCAGTATCCGCGCATAGTTGGTCAATGTAGGTCTTTTCTTGGACGGCCCACCCTTACGTGCCTGTGTGCTGGTTTCCATAAAAGAACGTCACTTATGAGTTTGTCTTTTCTTTTCCAGCAGTGTCCAACATGTCTTACTCGAATGGTTTGTATGATAGGGGGCAAGAGACTGTACAGTTGCTTTCTGGTGAGGTGTTGTTTCCATGACTTGTTTAAGATTGCACGCAACTCCCATATAGCTTATTCTCTAGGCGCTTCGTTAGAGTCTTCGTAAGTGGTGCAGCCGAACAGTAGCACTGATACAACTACGCCTTAGGAAAATTGTCGCTTTAACTTGTCAGTGAGATCGGATTTCCGTATGACTGACAGTCTGTTTATGGCAGACGATGCCTTCCCTATGCGTGCATTAACATCGCTTCCTGTGGATGAGATATTACTACCTAGGTACGTGAATTGTTCCACCGACTTTAGAAGTTTACCATCAAATGCGGAGAAAAAATTATTGGTATAGAAAAGGAAAAGACAGCCAGTGATTACTTAGTGGCATCTTTTTTTTTTTTTTTTAGCAGCCAAGCAGTTGCAGAAAGTTCATGTTCAGTTCCTGAACGAGACTGTCTGCATTTCACATAGCTTTAATACCCATCAAAAAGGGTGTATGAACCAAAATAAATGGCGTGGTCCCAAGGAATCGCCTCATGAAGCACCTGCCCTTTCAGCTAAAAGGGGCAGGGTCGGGTTTATTTACCGGTGCCAGAAGCACCTCAAAGAGGGAATACTGACAAGAATAAAACACAAGCCATCCATGTGCGGCTAGAACGACACGCCGGACACTACTGGAGAAGCAGAGAAGGACTCATGGGTGACGTTCTTCTGTGGAAGCCAGCACATGGGCACACAAGTGTGGGCCGTCCAGCAAAAATGTACATTGACCAGCTCTGCACGGATACTGGATGCTGCGTAGAGGACATCCTGGGGACAATAGGGACGGTTGACAAGAGATTGTCATGGATATCCGTGCTGCTGGCGCAACATGATGATGATGAATTCAAAGTTGTAGAACATAGACCAATCTGAGCATTGTGATAAAATGCAGCAAAAAATAAGTCAAATCATTGTCAACTTTTTAGTGTTTTTGTTTTATTTGTATAAGCCATTTAAAATTGTTTTATAAGAATCTCTCACCACTGACTCTTTAGACCGTCGTGGTGATCTGGATATTAATATTTTAACTTTTAGAACCTTGAGTCTCATACAACCGTAAGTCTCTCACTCTGGGTTGAAAAATAGATTTAAATATTGTAAATTGTTATTTGACCGCTTTACAGGCTTTAAAGGTTACATTCTATAGGCAATTTAAAATATATCAAAAATGAAATTACATATAAAACATAAAATTATATTTCATTGGTAATAATGGAAGGTCATCTTTTATAAAAAAAACTAATCAAGATTGATTATAATTCTGTATAAAAAAAAAAAATTAAGAGATTGTTTTTTGAGTAATCCTCGACCTATGTTAAAAAAGGGGGGGCTGCAAAGCTTTCATATTATACTTTTCTCTCTTAATACAACCAGTTCGTTCTCGTGTGTTGAAGTTACGGTCAGAAAACACAAAACGTTCTTCACTCTTTTACGGACTAGCAGGGGGAGCCGAAACCTGCATTAGATATACTATACAAAGACTGGCCATCGTATGAGCTTCGTTTGTACATGGCTTCCCGCGTAAAAATGATTTTTTGCTAATTCGGTTTGATGGTGGGAGTCCGGAAAATAACATAAGTCTGAAAATATTATGAATCCAACTATCCTCCCCCCACCCCACTACCAGCTATAGGTAAATAGTAAGTCAGACTAGTCTCTTTAACCTTGGTATGACAACCATTGTAGAAGGAAAACTGAATTCAAATCAGTTGTAGACCTAGGGAGTGATGGGCTTCGTCGCTATCCAGCAAACTCCTGCGACACTATCGTTGTCAAACGGCAGTATGGAGAGGGAGACCTGCTGTTTGGGCGACAGCTCATCCTTCATATCAACCCACCCAGGCTACATGGTTTCCACGTTCTTTGGATACTACGCCATCGTTTCTAGTAGACAGATGGATGCCAACGGAAAGTTCACGAGTATTGTTTAACTTTCCTTTCTCTCGACGTTATTTTCAACAAACCTTCCCCAATGTCTGCATGACTTGGGGACTAATGGGCCTTACTCATTTACGCTGACCCATGACTTGTTGGTAGGTGTATGTGAATTCAGAATTCTCCTTCCAATGTTTGCAAAAGAAATAAAATGACGTTACGAAATGTTTCAATTAGTCTACAGCAAAGCGAACAGATATTATTTCAATTCCTTCTGTTAGAAGTTGTGGTGTAATAGTTATCAAGCTAGTCTATTACAACTGAATAGTGAGTTCAATACTCACTGGATGCCCCGTACTTTCGACCTTGTGTCACATCCTACCCTTGACGAAAGAGTTGGGTAAATACCTTCTAGCAGTTTCATTACTACTGAATAGCGAGTTCGATCCTCGCTGGATGCACCGTACTTTCGACCTTGTGTCACATCCTACAATTGGAGAACGGGTTGGGTAAATACCTTCCAGCAGTTTCATTACTACTGAATAGCGAGTTCGATCTTTCCTGGATGCCCCGTACTTTCGACCTTGTGTCACATCCTACAATTGGAGAACGGGTTGGGTAAATACCTTCCAGCAGTTTCATTACTACTGAATAGCGAGTTCGATCTTTCCTGGATGCCCCGTACTTTCGACCTTGTGTCACATCCTACAATTGGAGAACGGGTTGGGTAAATACCTTCCAGCAGTTTCATTACTACTGAATAGCGAGTTCGATCTTTCCTGGATGCCCCGTACTTTCGACCTTGTCACATCCTACAATTGGAGAACGGGTTGGGTAAATACCTTCCAGCAGTTTCATTACTACTGAATAGCGAGTTCGATCTTTCCTGGATGCCCCGTACTTTCGACCTTGTGTCACATCCTACAATTGGAGAACGGGTTGGGTAAATACCTACTTCATAGTGGGCGCGTGTTTGGGGTTTAATGTTTTAGAAGACAGTTTTTTATGAGCTTTGACATTTTCCTTGCATAATGCAGGGAATTTCGTCTTTCTAATGAAAGACGGTTTGGAAACTCATTGAGATGACAAACCTGAATGCGCCATTCATCTAATTCTTTCATCACCAAGATCAAGTGACATCTTCTTCGTATCTATAACGTTTTCCTTAGAAAGTATGCATCTACCCAACCTGTTCACCACTAGTAGGATGTGACACAAGGTCGCCAGTATGGGACATCCAGCCAGGATCAAACTCGCGATTCAGTAGTAATGGATCTGCAAGACTAGCTTGTTAACTATTCCACCACGATGGGACGCCCTTTCATTTACCCAAATGTTTGCTACGGGTAGGATGTGATACAAGGTCACAAGTAACTGATCTGCGAGACTAGCTTGTTAACTATTACACACGCTGGAATGTCCCGGCATGTACATATATCTTGTATAAACATTTATCTTTTGCCTATGTATGGAAGTGAACTGCATCCGGTGGTTAAGGTTCCGGTTCTGGATCTCTGGGTCGTGTGGGGTCACTTCTTAGTTGCCATTACTCTTATGTCTTCTCTGAGACTGTGTGCCAGTATCTGTTAGGGTCCCATTTATGAGTCAAATAAATCCAGTTGAGATAATATTTTAAACTGGCTGGACCTGGAGATATACCACAGTATGATGATTTAATTATTACAACGCTAGATATGTTTACTTAAGAGCTATTGTTAAATAGTTCAGTATGTATGAAGTATAATAATCTTGATTTAACTCTCTCTCTCTCTCTCTCTCTCTCTCTCTCTCTCTCTCTCTCTCTCTCTCTCTCTCTCTCTCTCTCTCTCTCTCTCTCTCTT
This sequence comes from Doryteuthis pealeii, assembly GCA_023376005.1. Classification (NCBI taxonomy): domain Eukaryota; kingdom Metazoa; phylum Mollusca; class Cephalopoda; order Myopsida; family Loliginidae; genus Doryteuthis; species Doryteuthis pealeii. The sequence goes on from CM042139.1 coordinate 58,174,306, forward strand.
TCTCTCCTTCTTTTCATCTTTTCGTTATGTTCGATTGAAACAGATTAGCGCTATCGCTTCCGCGCGCTCACTCCTTCATTTCATCCTTCTCCTACTCTCTTTCTTTCTTTTTTATTATATTTTTCTGTTTAGCATGTTCTTTTTTTACCCTTTCTTTCTTTATATTGAAAACGGAATATTCCATTATCTAACTGAGGTGATGGCACTCATTTGGACGGTCTCATTTTTAACCAGGAGTTGCTCGTATATTGTAGGAACACCAGTATTATATTTAAAATATTTTGAACTACATTAGAATGATATTGCAGCCAAATATTTATTTCTTCTTTCTCTATTTTATTCATTTTTTTTCATCTTCGTCTTATTTCTTCTTATTCTAATTTCTCTTTTATCCTATTTTTCTTTCTTTCTTTCTTCTTTTTTTCTTTCTTTCTTTCTTCTTTCTCTTTCTTTCTTCTCTCCACTTTCTCTTTCTTTCTTTTTTTATCTAGTTTCTCTTTCATTCTTTCTTCTTTCTTCGTCTTTCATTCTTTCATTCTTTCTTTCTTTTTTTCTTTCTTTCTTTCTTTTTTATTCTGTCTCTATTTTCCTTTTTTCTTTATAATAAAAACGAAATAGTCCATTATTTACCTGAGGTGACGACACTCATAAAAAATAAGAATTAGGAGTTTAGGAGTATAATGGACACCACATAATCTGTATTTACATTTTTGGATTGCATCTTGGACGATTTGGACAGTCTCATTTTTTACCAGAGGGTGTTGCAATATGATAACGGTCGTACAATTAAGGAACACGAGTATTAATATATAGATCAGTCCTCATTTGCTCTTCTGTGCACAGCGAGTAGACTACAAAAACGGCAAAGTTTCAATCCCTTCTCCGTTATCTTCATCTTTTTTACTGCTTGTCCAGGAAAATAAAAAAAATTTGAAATATGATTTTTGTATCAGTTACCAAAGACCAGCGAAACAATTGCCCCACTGACAATACAGTTACTCCAATAAAGACACAACAATTCTGATATTTACAGCTGCTGTTAGAGATGAAAGGGCTTTGATGAAAAGATTTCGTGATGATTGAATTGATAGGATCTTGTCATCAAATCAGGAAAGCGTAAAAAGAAAAAAGAAATAATATGAAATATTTCTAACAGAAAAAATGACATTTTTTCTTTTTATATGCAGTCGTACCTTGACTTACGAGTTTAATTCGTTCTGCTCAATTTCCTTGTATATCAAATCAATTTTCCCTATTGAAATAAACTGAAATGCCATCAATCCGTTCCAGCACCACCAGCACCACCAGCACTCCCAAAACACTATTGTTTTGTCACTTTTTTTTAATAAGAAAAATAGTATAGTATTGTATAAAAACATGATAAAATAGAATGTAATGAATTATGTTTTAATATTTATTTTTTATAAATACTATTTTTCTTTGGCGTAATAAAATTTGGAAACTTAAATTTCGCTCGCACCTAAAACTTTAAATTTCTTTTATATCAAAACAATTTTTCCCATTGAAATAAACTAAAATTATATTAATCCGTTCCAGCTCCACAAAAACCAACCTGACAGTGTCTTTTATAAGAATATCCAGAAAAGTTTGGATAGCTGAGAATATCACTCACACGGAGAGTGTTTTTCCGCTGACGTGCTGGATATTTAACTCTTTGCCTACTTTAAACCGCTCACAGCGACTCACCCACCACTGCGATCCTACCGTAAACCGCTGGCCGCAACTCTCGTACGTGTCACTTATTCGCACTGAAAAATCACTGCTACATTTGTTTTGTCTGTGAAACAACCCTGAGACTGATAGTTGATCCTTTTGCACTTGGGAAGCAATTAAATGGGATAATTTGGTACCACAGAGTTTGGTAGGCAAAGAGTTAAATGGTCGGCAGTTGTGAGATGCAAAGTGCTTGATTTGGTGAATGAAAAAAATCAGAAAAGAAAGGTAAGTAAAATAAGCTAGTTACACAAGCTACACAATCTTAGAAAACAGCTGTACGGTCACCTACCTGCTATCACACAAACAATCCAGGTGAGACGAACAAGACATACTGGACACAGCTGGAGAAACAAGGAAGAACTCGTAAGTGACGTTCTTCTATGGAAACATACGCATATATACACCAGTGTATATATCTACCAACCCCTCCACACGAGCAGGATGCGACACAAGGTCAATTTCTTTAGCAAAGTTTAACAGGTTTGAATTCGAAGTTTACCTTCTCCTAGACTGGTTACCTATCCAAGCTTAAAGAGCCCAGTCTGTCCTACTATTTACCCATAGCTGGGGGGGAGAATATATGGATTCATACCTTTCCCAAGGGTATTAGCGCTTTGTAAAATACAAACAGCCTCGTCCAGGATTTTAACAACGAGTCCATTTCCTACGAATCTAACCATTACACCACACACTTCCATAGATACACCAGTGTAGTCCCACCAGAAAAAACCTACATTAATCAGATCTGTGCAGATTCTAGATGCCGCGCAGAAGACCTACCATTGGCGATGACCGATAGGTACGTGTGGCGAGAAAGGGTCAGGGTAATTCGTGTTAACCTGATAATGATGAAAAAAGCTTTCGAAATATGGACTGCTTACCAGAGTCGATTTAGTCCTGTCGGCTGCGGCTTTAGAATACACCGACTGCACCTCTGCAGAAAGGTAAGACCCCTCCACCCCAACGGGGCCACCTAATGACCCCTGATGCTTAAGGATTGAACCCTGGTGGCTGAGCAGTACATGACATACAACAGTCCACTTTGGTCCTTACTTAGGCTGGACGGGTCGTTGGACAGACACCCTCAGATCAATCGGTTGATCACATCAAGCCCTAGCACTTACACGATTGTCCCAACCCTATTCCCCTTATTGCAAGCCCTAACCCTTTCTATTATATATGTGCTAGAATGCGATGACTGAGGGTCTTCATGTCCTTGGTAAGATGTTAAATTGTTTAAATCTGATGGTGAGGTTCCACTTCTAAAGATCTGAAGAATTTGGAGTACCCCTTCATCACCATTGCTCCCAGGTTCACTCTGACCCGGAGTGATAGTACCTGTTTGGGTCCCATCTATGGGTTAAATAGAAAAAAAGAGTCTAAAAAAAATGTTTAATTTTTTAAAAATTATGCACTCATCAAGAATGAGAACAGGATACCCCCGTGGACTGAATAAAGGGTTAGGTTCAAAGTTCCGTGATCGCTCTCGATTACGACAAGAAAGTTCCCGAGTCCTAAAAGAAGGTTCCCGAGTCCGAAAAGAAGGTTCCCGAGTCCGAGAAGTTTCCCGAGTCCGACAAGAAATTCCTGAAGAAGGCCGGAGGGCATATCGGCCGAAACGTTGTACAGATAACAATGAAGATGAGGACAATAGTCCGAATAACGCAGATAATACCACCCATCAAGTGTTTAGAAATTTTCTTAGAAACTATCGCTACGAATCTTTCAAAACTTCGCCGGCATTAAATGACCCACCGAAGTTGATATGCCGTAAAACAAACAAAAACCAGAGTCGATCTCCGAATCAACAATAAGTTGTTAAGCTGTCAGTTCTGAACAATTTAGAGGGCTAGACAGATGCCAGCCGAGATAACCGCTGTTCAATACGAGTGCTCTCAAGCACTGACACAGTAATATGCAGCACGTGTGTATATTAACACAGACTCACTCGCACACGAATCGCTGTTGTACGGAAATTAGCTCAAGAGGCGAGACAGTCCGTCACCCTACTGCTGCTCATGCTCCCTTGGAGGGGGAAAAAGTAGGAAGAGGACAGTCGATGTCTGTTGTCGATCAACATTGTTAAACAAAAAACATGTGCACGTATTTATTTAAAAAGGGGGGGGGTGAAGTGAAGTGAAGTAGGGAAACCCGACACGACCCGACATGAACCTCAAAATTAACAGAAAACGCCCAAATCTTCATTTTTTTTTTTTTTTTGTGAAACAGTACTTAACTTGGGCCTGTCTCATAGGTTTAGATTGTTGTGTATACACTACCAGTAGGGTAGGTTGATTTTTCACTTTTTTTTCTCTCGAACAACAAAAGTTGTGTGTTGATATAATAAATACTAATACCAAAAGTTAGATTTCTTACTTGTACCGTTGTTTGAGGAAATAGCATCAAAGATCATCTACTAAAATGTACCAAAAATCCTCATTTTTGCAACATTTATTTAGCCTAGAAATTGGTTAGAAAATTTCGCAATTTCAATATCAAAAACAGAAGAGCTTGTCATTTTAAACAAAACGATTAAAATATTTTAACTAGAATTAAAATTGAAAATATGCACCCTCCCCCCCCCCCAATCACCACCGACACTTCCGATATGCTGCATTTTACCTAATAATTAAGCTGTAACAGTGATAACATTTTAAAAGATTGAAATCTATTTCTTCAAACGAAGGCAAAGTGTTGAAGAAAAATATTTGGTGTGGCAATTTTTATGTTAATTTGCAGCTTTTGCCACATAGGAGACGTTACAGTTTCAAAATCGACCTAGCCTAGCCACCAGTGCCGGATACCGGTGTTCAGTCCCAAGTATTCTTTAGCGTTTAAAAAATGTTTTAAATAGGTACCACCAACTTACATACCATCATCATCATGTTGCGCAAGTAGCACGGATATCCATGACAATCTCTCACCGGCAGTCCCTATCACTCATTGCCCACGGTAGGTCCTCTTTGCAGCATCCAGTATCCGCACAGACCTGGTCAATGTACGTCTTTGTTAGACGGCCCACACCGGCATGCCTTTGCGTTGGCTTCCACAGGAGAACATCATTTATGGATTGTCTTTGTGATAGGAGGCAAATGGCCGTACAGTTGTTTTCTCGTGAGGTGCTTCTTCCACGATTTGTTCAAGATTGCACGCAGCATTTTTATGGAAATCTGATCTCTCTTTTAAAACGAGGATTCTTCCGAGCTGTAGCCATATCAGTGCTACTGTATGGCTGCACCACTTACCCTAACGAAATGCTCCAAGAAAAAGTTAGATGGGAAGTACACAAGGATGTTGGGTGCTGTTTGTTTAAGAACTCATGGAAGTAGCACCCCACAAAAAAGAAGGTGTACGGCCACTTATCTCCTGTCATACAAACCATCCAAGTAAGACGAACAAGGTATACTGGACATTGATGGGGAAGTAAGGACGAACTCATAAGTTACGTTCTCCTGAACACACCTACACATGGATACACCAGTGTTGGTCGACGAGTAAAAACTTACATACAACAGCTATGTATGGACACTGGATGCCGTGCTGAGGATCTGCCAAGAGCGATGACTGTTAGGGACGGTCAGCGAGAGAATGCTATTAAAATCCGTATTGTCAGCATGACTTGATAATGATGATGATGATGGTATAGTTATTTACTATGGTTAGTTGTGGCACAAAGGTTAAAGTATGGGTCAACCAATGAGAATCGAACTCATTAACATTGGTCTGTCAAAGAAGTTTGCTGACCATTACACTGCGTGATTATTTAAAACTTTAGTGTGTGTATGTAAATGACTAGCACGACATGTGGATATACAAGAGTATGATAATTTAATTATTACAACGTTTCATATGTTCACTTAAGAGCTATTACGAATAGTTCAATAAATAGTTCAAGTATAATAAAATTTTATTTCTCTAAATGTTTGAGATGAGGCTTGATGATTAGTTTTATCTGCGTTATTCGGACTATTGTCTTCATCTTCATTGTTATCTGTACTTTATTTAACTCTTTCTCATTCTTTTTTTTTAATTTTCTTTCTTTCCTTCTTTTCATCTTTTCGTTATGTTCGATTAAAATAGGTGAACGTTAGAGCTTCAGCGCGCTCACCCCAACTCTCTATTTTTCCCATACACTTCTTTCTTTCTTTCTTTCTTTCTTTCTTATATTTTTCTGTGTAGCATGTACTTTTTCATAACCAGAGGGTGCTGCAAGATGATAACGGTCGTGCTTTTAAGGAACACGAGTATTAATATATAGATTGAGCCAAATGCGGTCAAACATGTGTGTGCATGCGTAAGTGTGTGTGTGCGTGCGCGCGTGAGTGTGTGTGTGTGTGTGTGTGTGTGTGTGTGTGTGTGTGTGTGTGTTGTGCGCGCACGTGTGGGCCGAATGCGTGCGATGTGTGTGCGTGTGCGTGTGTGGGGGTTGTTGGCTTTACCAACAAACTTAATGCACAGAGGCTAATTCAAAAAAGAAATGAAGTCTTCCTTCTGGCGGCCTGCTTCTCAAGTTCCCATCACCATAACAAAAACACTAAGTGGTGTGATGCAATGTTTTCTTCAACGGCCACTAGGGGGCATAGTTGTTGGCTTAATCGTCTCTTGGCCGCTGAGAGAAAATATTATGGCTGCCTTGGCACCTGCCTCTCTGTTCAAAATATCGGATTGAAAGTGCAGGAAAATTGCTTGAAAGAAAAGGAAATAAAATGAAATCGCAAAATCACGCGCTCGAGAGGAAGAGAGAGAGAGAGAGAGAGAGGGGGAGGGGGAGGGAGGGAGATTAGCTTTATGAAGGATATTGCAATAAAACTCGTTTCTTTTTATCCTTTCCCTTTCTTTCTCCTCCTATCTCTCCTCTCTATCGCGTTTTTTTGTATTTTTCACCCCCTCTCTCTCTATCACTTTTTTAAAGAGTAGCATTTGTACATATTTATCTCACCCCTCCTCTCTCTCTCTCTCTCTCTCTCTCTCTCTCTCTTCTATAAAAGAATAGGATTTATACATATACCTCTCTCTATCTCTCTCTTTATATATATATATATATATATATATATATATATATATATGTGTGTGTTGTGTGTGTGTGTCTGTGTCTGTGTGTGTCTGTATGTGTGTGTCTGTGTGTGTCTGTGTCTGTGTGTGTGTGTGTTCCATTTTTCCAGATGATTGGGCGTCTCTTGATTCTCCTGCATTGTCTGGATTATCACTTTCTCTTTGATTTTGTCAACTGAGATGATTTACAGAAATCTCTCTCTCTCTCTCTCTCTCTCTCTCTCTCTCTCTCTCTCTCTCTCTCTCTCTCTCTCTCTCTATCTTATATATATATATATATATATATATATATATATATATATATATATATTAGTGTTATGACATTATTTACACATCACGAACTATCTAAATAGATAGGTGTGGATACCATTTCAGTTTCTCACCTACACTTCCCCCACTCTCTCTCATACACGCACATACATACATGCACATACACACACCCATATGCATACACACACATACACTAAGGATTAGTGTTGCTACACCTTTACTACCCCACCCCACCTCTCTCTCTCTCTCTCTCTCTCTCTCTCTCTCTCTCTCTCTCTCTCTCTCTCTCTCCTCTGTCTGTCTGTCTGTCTCTGTCTCTGTCTCTCTGTCTCTCTCTTACACACAGACACAGACACATATACACACGCTCACACATATGCACACATACACATACACAGTAAAGATTAGTGTTTCTACACTATTCCTTCCCTACTCTCTCTCTCTCTCTCTCTCTCTCTCTCTCTCTCTCTCTCTCTCTCTCTCTCTCTCTCTCTTCTTTCTTCTTTCTTTCTCTCTCTCTCTGTCTCTCTTTTTATCTTTCTCTCTCTCACACACACACACACACATACGCACACATACACACACACTAAAGATTAGTGTTCCTACACTCTTACTTCCCTCACTCTCACTGCTACTCTCTCTCTCTCTCTCTCTCTCTCTCTCTCTCTCTCTCTCTCTCTCTCTCTCTCTCTCTCTCTCTCTCTCTCTGTATGTGTGTGTGTATGTGTGTGTCTCTCTCTCTCACACACACATACACACACACACGCACATATGCACACATACACATACTAAAGATTAGCTCTCTCTCTCTCTCTCTCTCTCTCTCTCTCTCTCTCTCTCTCTCTCTCTCTCTCTCTCTCTCTCTGTGTGTCTCTCTCTCACTCACACACAGACATATACATACACACACACATATGCACACATACACATACTAAAGATTAGCTATCTCTCTCTCTCTCTCTCTCTCTCTCTCTCTCTCTCTCTCTCTCTCTCTCTCTCTCTCTCTCTCTCTCTCATACATCTTTCTATTCAATTCATTAGCCTTTATTTCCCGCCTCCTACTTATTCCTATTTCTGCTAATTGTTACGGACAATCCTCATTTTTCAAGTATCTCTTTCGTTCCATTCTTCTTCCTCCTCTTCCTCCTCCCCTCCTCCTTTTTTCCACAACCAGGCATTCGATCAACCAGCCAGCCAGCCAGCCCGCCATTTCTCCCCCCCCCCCAACCGCCGCTAACCCTATCGTTATCGTCTGTTTCTCTCGTTGTCAGTTTTCCTTCCTTCTTCGTGCAAATATTGTAAGTTATTCCATCGAACCAATTAGAAGCCTGTGTGGTGACCAGTAACATAATACCACCGTGGGCAGTTTTAACTCACTCTGAATATCCGTATTAAACAATTGGCATTATGGGGCTTCGCAAATATATTGATACATTAACCTAAGCGGGTGTCCGGCCACCATCGTTGCCGCCGCCAAGGATACCGATTAAATTAGCGCATGCGCACGATACATCGATTGGCTTTATACGCATTCTTCAGACAGGTTGTGTAAAAACGTAGATTTTGTTAAATACTTATTTTCAATTTGGCGAGGCATTGAAAAAACTGGGCGCAGATATGTTGACAATAAATAAATAAATAAATAAATACGAAAAGCCAGTTAAAGAAAGGTAATTCGTTATAAGCCGCATTTCTTATTGAGTAGTTTGCAAGTATATCAAAGGGTTAGATTTTTTTATCTTGTTTATTTTTATATGTTAGATGCAATGTTTACAGAATCAAGTTAAGTGTTAACTCCGCTTCGTATATATACGGGTGGATCAATAAGTCCGTAGTTTAAAATGTAAAAAGAAAAGAAAAGGAAATAAAATGGAATCGTAAGTACAGCACACGAAAGGAAATGTTATAATGACATATATAAGCATTCAGATTGTGGAAATTTTGAGGTATTATTTTAAACTATGCCTCAAATCCACTAAAGCAACTCACAGAAAGAATTGAAATTTCTTTTTTATTCTCTCTCTCTCATATATATATATATATATATATATATATATATATTATATATATATATATACCGCAAGGTTCCTAGTTCGATACCCGTCCTCGCCAACTCAGCGTATGAGTAGCACAGGGATCTGTGCGGTAAAGTAAGGAGCTGATGGTAGGTGTGGCGCTCCACCTCAGACGCTAAAAATAATCTCCTCGTCTAGCGCTAGTGAAAAGGCGATAGACTCCCTCGCTGCATAGCTGATACCAACATTAGGCCGCCCCGACGACTTACTTTATATATATATATATATATATATATATATATATATATATATATTATTATTATTAATAATACTAATAAACAAGCCCGTCCTCCCAATATTAAATTTAGAAAAACAACGTTTTGAAAATCGCATAATTGAGAAACTATAGTTAACAAACACCGTTGACTATGTCTTCGCTACCCTAACTTAGATATATATGCTCTACCAATGATATTGAGCACTCTTTACTTATACATATAGCAAAGTATGCACACACACACACACACACACACATATATATATATATATATATATATATATATACTGTATTTCAATTCTTCCCAGATAGTTTCTATTCTCTATACCTTGACAAAGGGTGAATGTTCACCCGAAATATCGGAATTAATCGAACCAGGGACAGAACAATAGCTGAATATTAAAATTCTGTTTTTTGTTCTGTTTTTTTTTCATGCTTCAAAATACAAAAAAAAACAACGTTCACAAGAACAAAGTTTATATATATATATATATATATATATATATATATATATATATATATATATATATATATATATATATATACTGAATGAGGCAGTTTGCATTTCCCTTTGTGCTAATGTACGTGGGAAAGGCATCAATCCTTATGTTCCTCCCTCCAGCTATGGATGAATAATAGTGCAATCTAGGCTCTCTGTGCAACCGGTATAAAAAGTAAGTAAAATCGTCGGAGTGGCCTATTGTTGGTATAAGCCGGGCAGCGAGGGAGTCTATCTCCTTTTCACTAGCGCTAGATCAGGTAGAGTGGCCTCGTGTCGGTATCAGCCGGACAGCGAAAGAATCTCTTTTTTTCGCTAGCGATAGAGCAGGGAGATTGATTTACGTTTGAGGTGAAGCGCCACACCTACCATCAGCTCCCCACATTACCGCACCGATTCACGCTGTGCTACTCATGCGCTGAGTTGGCCAGGGCCGGTATCTAACCTCGAACCTTGTGGTTCCTATCTGGATGCTCTACCGACTGAACTAAACCGACCTCTTCTAGTAACTAATTAAATTAAGTTGGTTGAGTGGTCTATTGTCGGTATCAGCCGAACAACAAGCGTGTCTATCCCCTTTTCGCTAGCTCTAGACCAGGGACATTATTTTGCCGAGGGGGAGACCACACCTATCGTCAGCTCCCCACTATACCGCGCAGATCAGATTATCCAATCTGTGCTACTCATACGCTGAGTTGGCGGGAACTGGTATCAAACTCCGAACCTTCCGATTCCAAAGCGGGTGCTCTACCGACTGAGCTAAACCAGTCCCAGGCAACCGGTATAGGAGAAGAAAAAATTCTGAATTCAAAACCTGAAAATTTCTTGCACCATTCTTCTATCGTCGACTTTGTGGCTGGTTCTACACATGCCTTCGCTGCTATAAACAAATCACCTGTGTAGGCAGTCCAACAGTTCACGCCTTCAACTGAACTGTTGGTTAGTTGGCTGGGTTTTACGACATCTAAACCAGTGGGTTATTTTATGCCGAAGACATTTTGTTTTATTCATTCTTCATAGGTACTCAATTTTTTTTCATTTTTTAAACACATTTTTTAAAACTCATTTTTGCTGTTTAACCCATAAATGCCAGCATAACAGCTACTACCACTACGGGCCAGAGTGGACCTGGGAGCAATGGTGATGAATGGGTACTCCACATTCCCCAGAGCTCCACAACCAGATAGAGTTTAACGTCATACTCAGGAAATTAATATCCTCAGCCACGGCCTTCCAGTACATATACGATAAAAAGGATTTCAGTTTGCTATTAGAGTAATACGGTTAGGACAATCATATAGGTGCTAGGGTTGACGTGACCAGCCGATTGATCGGAGAGGGCTCTCCGACCGCCCGTCTAGTCTAACCATGGGGAGTTGCATGTCATGTACTGCTCAGCTACCAGGGTTATATTCTTAAGCATCACGGGTCTCCACCCACGACCAACAGGTAGCCCATTGGAGAGTCTTACCCCTCTGCACAGGTGCAGTCGGGCTATGCTTAAGCCCCAACAGACAATGCTCTCAATTGAATTGTCGGGGAGTCCATCCATCATAAACTTATGTTTTAATTAAAAAATAAGGTTTGTGCATTGCTTATGTTAATTTGATAGGTAGGTAGCATATTTATTTCGCTAAATAGTAGCAAAAAAATTAAATTGCAGTAAATATTGTCCATCATCCAATTATTTTGTGATTTTTTTTAATAGTTATATTTGTACATTACTGGTGTTCATTTGTTGCCATATACGGGCAACCCCGGGTATCCATGCTAATCATATTTATAGTCACTGAAATAGATTGATAGTTATTATTCGCCCATCGATTCGATGACGACTAATAGCCGAAGTTAAGCAAATGAACTACATCAGGCATGTCAAACAAGCGACCCTCACCAATCACAGGTGCGGACCGCATGCAGACTGCGCTCTCATACGGCGCTTTTACAGTACACCAAGTCTTTTAAAAGTTTTTTTTTCCAAAAGTTCCCGAGCGAAAACGGTTGTTTATTTTCATTATGAGAATGTTTTGTTAAGAAACAGTCTGTTATCAACAAATTGTCCATTACCCCTTCCTTTGGTTTAGGGAAGGAGGAGGCTAACTCAATCAATGAAAGGGATTGAGTCTTTTCTCTTGCCTTCTCCTGTTTTCAATCATCATATGGCTATAATTGAAAGTGACAGTGACACTTTTACATTTTATTATTTGAACTCGGTCAGTAATATACTTTTTTTCTTTCTTTTTAACAAAAATTGTTTTTTTAGATATGTATTCACTGGCTTTTAGTTGATAATAAAGAAATTAATGATAGCAATTATCACTTTGTTCTGTTAATGTAGAAGAAGGATTTAAACACTTAGTTGTCATGTGCGGCCCTCATGACAGACATATGTAATCCATACGACACTCATGATCTATATATGTAATCCATGCGGCCCTAGGGGACTACTCAGTTTGATATGCCTGAACTACATTATTTAAGGTTTACATTTTTTTTTTTTAACGACATATCAACTCCTTATGGGCTATTAAATTCCGAAATTTTATTAATTTCTAGATATTTGTATCAATAATTTACCCATTGATAATATAATTATTATATAAATATAATTGTATTATATTTATAAGATTTTTATCTATAAATAATAATTATATTATATAAATTATAATTATAATAAAATTATATATTATAATTATATATTGTATTATAATGTTACATTATAAAGAGTTGTATTATAATGTATTATTATATTCAATAATCATTGTTCATTGCTTTAAACTCTAAATTTTTATTATAATGTATTATAAATTGTCTTATATATAATAAATTTTTATCTATAAATAATAATTATATTATATAAATTATAATTATAATAAAATTATATAAATATATATAATTTGGCATCAATATGTCATTGTATTCATAACTATGTTTTCACTGTTCTATAACATCTTATCTATAACCATTTGTTCACGCACAGATTCATATAAGATATCAAGTATTCCTATCGAATACTATTGAATTATAAACAACAAGGTGTTTTGTTTGTAGATAATGTTCCTAGAATTCTATAGTTAGATAACTTTAAATATATATTAAAATAAAACAAACTATATATAAATCAATAATACCAGGCGTGTATTTATTAAAACGTGCTTTAAAAAGCGCTATGGACCATCTAAGGTTGTGTCCTTCCTTTGTGAGTATATATATAACACAGCGTTGTATAATATTTTATAAAGTAATGTTAATGACTATAAATTAAATACTCATTGATTAAATTACTTTATTCCTGGAATGACTGTGACGTAAGCAGTGACGTAGTTTCGGTTACAGACAAATAGAGATTGAATATCCATTATATGTAGATCATATAGTTTACCGTAACTGAATTCCTATTATGATTATTATCATTTGTTCACAAACAGTTATCTGGTTTTAAGTAACTAATGTAAAAATTAAGGAAAATCGGTGGCCTATTGTCGATATCAGCCGAACAGCGAAGGAGTCTATCCCCTTCTCACTAGCACTAGACTCAGCAGAGTGGCCTATCGTCGGTATCAGCCGGACAGCGAGAAAATCTATTCCCTTTTCTCAAGCGATTGACCATGAGATTGTTTTGCGACTGAGATGGAGCGCCACACTTACCATCAGCTCCCTGCTTTACCGCACAGGTCAAAGCTGTTCTACTCATGTGCTGAGTTGCGGTTCCTAGCTAGATGCTCTAGTGACTATGCTCACTTCCTATTGTCGGTATCAGTTGAACAGTAACGGAGTCTATTCCCTTTTCGCTAACGCAAGACAAGGGAGATTGTTTTTGCATCTGAGTCAGAGCGCCACATCTACCGTCAGCTCCCCATCATCCAATCTGTGCTACCCATGCGATGAGTTGACGGTGACTGTCCAGTATCGAACACGGAACCTTGTGATTCCTAGGCGGGTGCTCGACCGACTGAGCTAAACCGGCCCCTAATAATCTTTAGCTTCAAGTAACTTCATATAATTTGCATACGCGTTAATTGTAGGTTCATATTTATATTTTTGTATAGTTGTTGTTTAACCCTTTGCCTACTTTAAGCCGCTCACAGTAGCTCTCCTACAACTGCGATCCACTTCTTTACACTGAAAAAATAACTACGTGAACACCCCTGCCATTTTCTGTTTTTGTCTGTGAACCAACCCTGACCAAACTTGATTTGCAATAGGGAATCAGTTGAATGGAATAATCCGGTAATATTTGCTTATTTATTCTCTGACATCGAGAATCGTTGGGGAAATTTGGTTGGCAAAGAGTTAAGTTTTTTTTTTCTTGTTCTTAATATTTTTTTTATTTTTTTTTTTTGGGGGGGGTCACATGGTCCTTTCGAATATGAATAATTTCTAAACAGGCTGATTAGATGGGACTCTAACAAGTACTATTATTAATCAAAGTGGACCTGAGAGTAATGGCAATGAAGGGTAATCTACACTTCAGTCAGTGTATGCTAAGCCCCGCCGACAGGGTGACCTGACAAGGAGTGTTGCATGGAGTGAAAGGCTGAAAAAGACATGTGTAAAAAAAAAAAAAAAGAATTCTATCTCGGTTCCATATGCGTTTGCTAATTCGATTATCAATCTGAGCAGCCCTGTCGGCTTTAGAATACACCGACTGCACCTCTGCATGGGGGGCATGGGGGGCATGGGTGTTGACCTGTGATCCTCAAGGATGGAACTAGTAGCTGAGCAGTCCATGACATGCAACTCCCTTTCGTTAGACTAGACGGGCGGTCGGAGAGACCCATTCCAATGAATCGGCTGGTCACATAAAAGCCCTAGCACCTATATGATTGTCCTAACCCTATTACCTTTATGGCAAGCCCTCGCCTTTTTTTCATCATCATATATGAGCTAGAAAGCGGTTTCAATCTGTTTCAATCAAATATTATGAAAAGATGAAAAGAAGGAAAGAAAAAAGTGAGAGAGAGTTAAATCAAGATTATTATACTTTTTACATATTGAAGAAAAGCAATAGCTCTTAAGTAAACATATCAAACGTTATACTAATTAAATCATCATACTGTGGTATATCCACAGGTCCCCCTAGTGATTTATTATTCGACGGACTGGTGTTTATAAAATATATCAATATATACAAATACAAGTTTAAAGCCGAGGGATTTCCCGTAGCGTAGTGGCTAACGTGCAGGACTGCAACACTGAAGCAAGTGAGTTCGAACTCCAGTCGCGTTATTATGTTCACTTTCGGACCTTGGGAAAGGTATGAACTTCCTCATCCCTTCAGCTATGGGTTGAATAATACCACTACTGTTCTTCTACAATGATGGATTTTGCATTAGATAGCCACGTAGGTTACCATGAATG
>CM042139.1:58194516-58237016 GCA_023376005.1 Doryteuthis pealeii
AGCACAAGAAGGCTGCGTGGGATCTTGAATAAATCGTGGAAGCAACACCCACAAAAAAGCAGCTATACGGCAACCTGCCCCCTATCCCACAAACCACCCGAGTAAGACGGGCAAGACATGCTGGACATTGCTGGAGAAGTAAGGATGAACTTTATAAGCGACGTCCTCGTATGGCAACCAGCACATGGACATGCTAGTGCGAGTCGCCCAGCAAAGACCTACATAGACCAGCTCTGTGTGGATACTGCATGCAGTGCGGAGGCCCTCCTGGGTCCAATGAATGATAGGGACGGTTGGTGGGAGATTGTCACGGATACCCGTGCTGCTAGCGTGATATGATGATGATGAAATAAAAAGGACCCAATCAGGGAACTTACTGAACGTCTTATATTGCACGGGAAATGTGGCTGAAGTAGCCACAATAGGATAGAGATAGGGTGTGTGTGAGAGAGAAAGAGAGAGAGTTAGGGGGAAAGAGAGAGTTTTTTTTTGGATGAAATTCAGTTTGAGCCTCAGCATACGGAACACCCCGGAGCGAAACCAGAGAAGGGAGAAATGATAGCAATTTAAGGATTCCTCCTTCCAGTAAAAGTGACGGCTTGAAAAGAAAAATCCCCTATATTAATCAGTGCCAGTTGGAGACAATAAACACCAAATATAAAGCGAAGTAAATGAATTGGATAATGTTTTTATCAACACTTACCATCGTCCGTATGAAAGCTACGATCAACGACTTTCGGATACTTTCTGACAATACATAACAATTTCTCTGAATTTATCAGGTGAAGCTTGATCATTTGGATTATTTGGATTATTCGGAGAATTGTGTTCATCTTTATTGTTATCTACACAACGTTTCGGTCGATGACCAGTGGGACAAATGGCGCAACGGATATAATAGTTGAGTTAATACAGTTCTAGGTGACAATCATTTCTAGGCTGCAGGTTCAATCCTGACCAAGCGTGATAATAACATAGAATACTTAACACATCTTAACACTTGAACCCGGTCATGGTTAACGGAATGAGAACAGTCTACTCCCGTGGATTGAATAAAGGGTTCGGTTCGAAGTTCTGTGAAGGATCCCGATTCCGACAAGAAGGTTCCCGAGCTCGAAGAGAAGATTCCCGAGTCCGAAAATGTTCCCGAGTTCGACAAGAACATCGACCAAAATGTTGTGTAGATAATAAAGATAAGGATAACAGTCCGAAGAATCAGATTCAAATTAAAATTTATTCATAATTTTTCTTTCTTTCTTTCTTTCTTCTTTCTTTCTTTCTTTCTTATACTATTTTGTATATACATGTGTAGCATATCCTTTTTGTTCCCTTTCTTTGTTTCTTTCTTTATAATAAAACGGAATGGTCCATTATTTAGCTGAGGTGATGATACTCATAGGAAATAAGAATTCGGCGGATAAGCAACACCAGATAATTAGGATTTAAATTTTTCCATTTCGTCTTGAGTGATTTGGACGTTCTCATTTTTAACTAAAGGGTGTTGCAAGGTGATAACGGTCGTACTTTTAAAGAACACGAATATTAATGATCATGATCATGACGAATTATATTGGATGATTTTTTATTTATTTATTAGTCCATGGTAGCTGTTTGCTTACATCAATCATCTATGTACGGATTCCAGATGCCGTGCAGAAGACCTACCAGGGGCGATGACCGATAAGGGCGGGTGCAGAGAGAGAAAGAGAGAGAGGGAAATAGAGAGAGAGAGAGATAGAGATAGAGAGAGAGAGAGAGAGAGACTCATGAAAATCCGTGCTATCAGTGTGACCTGATGATGATTTACAACAGGTTACTGCCTTGTTTACACTAAGCGCGCAGAGATCTCAGAGATCCTTGAAATACTCTAATAACACTGGTTACAAAGAAATTGAGGCAAGCTGTTTTAACCTAATTTGGGGGTGCTGAATTCAGATTTGAAATCCGTTTTTACTCATCACCTCTAGTTTTTTAGATATGCATACTGTACATTTTGTACACATACATACTGTACACAAAGGCATATATGCATTCACGGTTAATTTCTAATATCAAAACATCGAGGATGCCTCAACAAGGCCAATTCTTTCTGAATTGTGTACATTATGTCATCCAAGTATATTTATTCCGTCAATGTTCTTTATCTATCCTGTTTTATCTGTAATAAGCTGCTGCAACTGTTGAAATAAGCACGTATATACTCTGTATATACTAAAATGAGACTATTTAAAAGACAGAAAACTAGAGGTGATAGAGCAAAACTGTTTATAAATTTGTATTCAGCACATCCAAATTAGTAAAAAAAAACACCTATTCACATTCTTGCCTCAGACAAAAAATATTTTTTGTAAACCAGTTTAATTAATTGAAATTGAAATTATTTTCTAATTTTCCCGACTTAGAAATTTAGTATTAAACATTATTCAAATCATTAAATTCGCTTATATTTTACGTTTTCTAATGGTAAAATTAAAACAAAGATTTAACATTAGTTTTTAAATACCTTAAAGAAAAACTAATTACTTATAAGAATATAGATATCTTCGTAAATGTGAATCAAATCTTTTTTTACACAAAAAGCAAGAACCGGTGATATTTAAGGTGTATGTATATATATATATATATATACACCTACATATATATATATATATATATATATATATATATATATATATATATATATGTTAATTTTTATATTTTTGTAGTTTCATCTGAACATAAATACATACACACCAACTCCCCTTTATATATGTACTAGAAGCGGCTACTCAGTACATATAATAAAACGTTAGTCTCGCAGATCCATTGATTGTTTTGGTCTTACATAATTGAATTATGTTTTAATCACAAACGTCACCAATGACTCTTCCTTTCCTTACTATTCAAAATCCTAATTTCACGATCTTCAATATATTTACAAATATAAATAAAATCGTATTGTTCCACAAAAAGCAAGCGCTGTTGATAGTGAACGTGTATATATATTAACTTTGTCATATTGTTTTATTTTTGTAGTTTCCTTAGAGCAAACATACATACATACATACATACCAACTGCTCTTTATATATGTAGAGATAGATAGATGAATTTCCTCATAGCTGCTCGGCACCAGATCGTGACAGAAAGGATCTAAATGCCTATAGGGAGGGATAGAGCCATTTGCCTGCCATAACGATTACCAAGAGATTGGATATTCTGTTAGAGAGTGAGAGACAGGAAGACATATCGTTTTAGAGAGAGAGAGAGAGAAAGAAATAGATAGATAGAGAGAGAGAGAGAGAGAGAGAGAGAGAGAGAGATCCTACCTAAATTATTAGAAAAAATCATATCTCCTAACACAACAGGGAAAGGCGGACTGACCAGAAAACACAACCCAGCCCTGGGCTTGAATGCCGCCCCCAAACGTGACTCAAAACTCACAGGCATCGACCTAGAGTAATTGCAGATGTCACGCTATTCGAGAAGAAACCAAGAAAAACTGCAACCAACAGCTGGAGGCCAAGAAGGCAACACAAGAAGCAAAGACTGCAAACTCAGCCTTTTGATTCACACTACAACTCCCGGCCTGTCGTATGGGACGGTAGAATACGCCCACTGCACCTCTGGCAGTGGATGGCAACCCGTGATGCCTGAGGACGGGATCCTGGTGACTGAGCACTCCATTACATGCAACACTCCACTTTGGCCCTTTCTTGGGCTATACGGACGGTCGAAGAAGCCCTCTCCAATCAGTCGGCTGGTCACGTCAAGCCCTAGCACCTATATGATTGTACCAAACCTAATGCCCACATGGCAAGCCCCAACCCTTTTTATCATATATGTGATAGAAGGCGGTGGCTGAGAGTTTTGGGTATGACGTTAGACTATATCTGATGGTGAAGTTCTAATTATGGAGCTCTGGAGAATGTGGAGTACCCCTTCATCTCCTTTACTTCAAGGTCCACTCTGACCTGGAATGGCAGTAACTGTTAGGGTCCCATCTCACTGGGTTAAATAGAAAAAGATGAGTTTAAAAAATGTGTTAAAAAAATTAGTACCAAAGTATCGCTACAAATCTATTTAAAAACGTTGTCGGCATTAAATGACCCATCGAGGTTGATATGCTGTAAAACAAAACAAACAAATAAACAACCCGAGAAGGAGTCGTGCGATGCATCAAACTTACCTATCAGTTTCTGTGTGCAGAAAAGGATTGGTTTCTGTCCCATCAAGAAGTGGGAAACACCCAGTGAGAATCGAACTCATCTATATACGAAGGTGAGTCAAAACGTAATGCCATTTTGTTTAGGACAGTTATCATTACCAACACAGGAACATGTATCATACATCAAAATGAAGCCGGTCCTCTGTGGACCACATCCCTATTCCTCCACATAGTCACCGTTTCTTATTAAAGAGGGTTTGAGAGACAAACATTATTCCAGTGACGTGGAAGTGAAATCTGTAGTGAAGTGGCTCAAAGAACAGTCAACAGAATTTTACGGGGCAGGGATACATGCTCTCATTTGAAGGTGGAAAATTGCTATCGAGAGAAACGGTGACTATGTAGAGAAGTAGGGATGTGATCCACAGAGGACCAGCTTCATTTTGATGTATGATACATGTTCCTGTGTTGGTAATGGCATTACTTTTTGACTCACCCTCGTATTGGTTTTAAAAAATATGTTTAAAAAATTGAGTGCCCATCAAGAATGGATAAAATAAAAACGTCTTCGGTATGAAATAACACAAGGATTGACATGCCGTAAAACTAAACAAACCAACCAACCAACCATACCATAAAAGCAATCAACCGACCTGCCGACAGGGCGACAAGCGCTTAGGATAACGTTAAAGCTTTAACGTGAAGTGTACATAGAAGTCCGGATTTTATTTTCTTTGGTCAAATCCGGCTTCATTATCATCACGGAAACTTTGACTTCCTGTTATTTTTTATGTAAAGTAAAATCCATTTCCTATCGATAAAATATGATTAATCATAATTTTCTCTCCCTTATTAATCTAAGATCAAATAATTTCTCATAATTAGAAAGTCCTATATACATATATGCATTTTTATCTTTCATTAATGGGTCTAAATAATAATAATAATAATAATAATAATAATAATAATAATGAAACGTGATCAAAGTCAGCACGAAGCCCAATGGCAAGCATTTATGATCTATAATTTGGCAACGTGTACAAAAATCCTAACTGATAAAAGCCTTTCTGTTTGATTTCCTCTTAAGTCATCCTGGTCAACCATGTTAACTCTATCCTTGTCTGGATTAATCAAAAGGCAAATTGGGATTGGGGGGTATGAAAAAATGATCATTTAACAGATACATATCTTTTCCTGGAGGCGTGACGTGTAATGGTTATCGTTGAAGGAAAGGACACATTTTTAAATCATTTATGAAACTGTTTTGCATTTTATATAGCACTAATACCCTTAGGAAAAGTATGCATCCAATGTTTCCCAATTGTTGTTGCTTTTTTGTTGTTTCTTTTTGGAGGGTTTGTTGTTTTTTGTTTTTTTTTTTTTTTTTTCTCTCCTGATACTGGCATCTAGGGTTTGATATGGCCGGCTTTATCCTCCAGGTAAACTAGGCGATCGCTTAGGGCGCCAACTTCTGGGAGCGACACAAATTCAGGACAAACTGTGATGGTTAATGTTTCTGTTGTATATTGATAAGTGTTGGCATCCTTCCGTCTACCAAAGACGATAGCGTAGTGACCAACTTTTTTTATCTACATCTGTGCGAGTAGCTGAACAGGCCAATTTTTGAATGACAATCTCTGGTGCACTGACTGCAAACAAACAGTTATGCTTGCTGGAGTTGCTGTTGTCTCTCGGTCCTTCTGGCTCTTTTTTCTGTGGTGGCTTCTTTCCTCTCTTTTTCACTCCTTTTCGTCCCTGGTTTGACAGGGAGGCTTCAGGGCGCTCGGTTTTTTGCACCAACCTCTCATGTGTTGGTGTTGATGTGACATGTCTTCATGTCCTTGTAGACGTCTTTAAAGCATAGGCGTGGTCTCCCTACCGGTCGGGTGCCTTCTACTAATTCGGCATACAGTAGGTCTTTGGGGATGCGGCCTTTGTCCATCCTCCTGACATGACCAAGCCAGCGCAGGTGTCTCTCGCAGATGATATTGATGGGTATCGTCGATTTTTAGATGGTTAGTGTAGAATAGACTTTAGATCCAGGTGTTGTTGAATTCAAAAACGAGGCGTCAGGGGATTGGCATGAAATAACGTTTATGTAACCTTCTTTCCGGTTACACAGTCTGTGGGAAAGAAGGCTCAGTTAGCTTAGAGTCAGTTAAGCCGGAGACGTCGTAATGTAAGCATGTACCGGCTTCGCTCCGCACACGGTTAAGAGAGTTCTGATTCTGACTTAATAAAGATATGATCACAAAGAAATATATGCCTTGGTTGTCTCTAAGAACTAATGGCAGCCCTGGCGGAATCGGACCAGTCAACAACAGACCAGCATCTTGAAGAACCATATCAGGCAACAATAGAAGAAATAGAAGACTATGAAAGACCAGTTAGAAGAATGAAGATAACAACAGATTACAAAACACAAGAACAGAAGAAAGTAAGGCACCAGCCCGCTTCTCAAGTAAGTAAAATAAAGATTTAGATATGAGGGCATAACCACGGATGCTCTCATAAGAAGAACAGAAACGAACTCTTCCAATATATATACCTAACAGCAGAAGTGTATATATAATATTTAATTGACATTTATGTCAAGAATTTATTGACTTAATGTAATAAGAATAATACGTAGGTGGGTAGTGTAATGGTTATCGTCGGAGGAAACGAACTCGGCCACACATGTTCAAATCCTGTACGAGGCTATTAGCATTTCACATAGTATAAATACGCTAAGGTTGGATATTAGCTTAACGTGTGTAAAGTTTCATCATGATCGGATCACTAGTGTAGGCGCAAACTGGTTATTCAAACAGACATAACTCAGCAATCGGTGTATTCTAGAGCCGCAGCCGACGGGGCTGTTTTATGGCATGGTAATCCTTGTTGTGTCATTTAATTCTGAAGTCAGTCATTTTTTGCAAGCGATTATGCATACTAAGAAGATCTGTGGATATACCATAGTATGATAATTTTACTATTACAATGTTTGATTTGTTTACTTAAGAGCTATTACAATAGTTAATTAGTAAAAAGTATAATAATCTTGATTTAACTCTCTCTCTCTCTCTCTCTCTCTCTCTCTCTCTCTCTCTCTCTCTCTCTCTCTCTCTCTCTCTCTCTCTCTCTCTCTGCGACACGTGTTCAAATCCTGTACGAGGCTGTTTGCCTTTCACATTGTTCTAATACTCTTAGGAAAGGTATGCATTCAATTATTCTCTTCCCAGCTAAGCGTAAATAGTAGGACAGGC
The DNA here is from genome assembly GCA_023376005.1 of Doryteuthis pealeii. Lineage (NCBI taxonomy): Eukaryota > Metazoa > Mollusca > Cephalopoda > Myopsida > Loliginidae > Doryteuthis > Doryteuthis pealeii. The sequence goes on from CM042139.1 coordinate 58,201,910, forward strand.
TGGACTTTTTAACCTTGATTAGACAACCAGTCTAGGCAAAGGAAAACTCTGAATTCAAACCTGTTAAACTACACTTAATCATCTTCTTCACTGGATGAATCTTCGTCACTAATGATAGGTACTGGAGGTTCATCACAGTGAGTAACAGGATGAAGTGCTGATCTACGATAAGGATACTTAAGGTTGCTCTGGTTCTTTCCGTTGATCCCAGTTACATAAATAATACAGAAGTCAGTGTCATAATTTGTCAGCTTCCTCTAAACCATTGGAATTACATTAGAAAGAATAACAAAATTAAATAAGAACGCATATAAAAAGATTACACTTCTTTCAATTATATTTTAATTGGTTTCTATATTAAATCATTCATACGGAGAATAGAAAAAAATAATATTAAACATTAATAACACCAAGTAATTATTTATTAAATTATTTGTTTTGTTAAAACCAGTATGCAAATTAACCACACCACATATTATGTAAACATTTATTTCTTAGTAATATATGAGACACATTGCAGGATTTTAAATGCAATAATAGCATGATGGATTTTGAGGCAAATCTAACTCTGACTTTCATAGAGACATCGTTGATAGATAAGATTTATTCCATTTATTAATGATTTTGAAAATATATTAAATACTCATTGATAAACTTACACAATTCCTGAAGGTATTGTGACGTAAACAGTGACGTAGTTTCTGCTACAGACAGACAGACTGACAGACACTGAATCTCCATTATGATAAGATTTCATGTGTGACCATCGCTGGATTTCGCAATTGATTTCGATTATTCTCCAATTTATTTCCAAGTTATAAAAATTGTTATTGTACAAAAAAAAAAAAAAAGAAAAAAAAATTCCTCGGAAAAAATCACGTAAAAAAGTCGCCAAAAACAATCACGGTAATTAAAACTTCCGAATCCAGGATTGCAGGTACTGATTCGACCCGGCATGGTTTTTTTTTTTGTTTTGTTTTGTTTTGTTTTTTTGGTTTTTGTGTCTTGTTTTTTTTTTTTTTGGTCACGGAGTCGGTCTGATTCCAAAAATGGAATGATATATTGGTTTCTTGGAGAAAAGTTTTAAAAATGTGATACACTGACACACTGACATTTTCATTTATTATTAGGGATGAACTTGGGAATCCAGAATTGCAAGTCCAGATTCTGCCCGGCATTTTTTAAAATTTGGTCACGGAGTCGGCTCAATTCCAAAATGGTATGATATATTGGTCTACGGCCTCTAGGAGAAATGTTAAAAAATGTGACATACTGACACACTGACATTCGTATTTATTATTAGAGATGAACTAGTAGAACGAATTGTCGATCTCTCAACACATAGACAGATGGCAAATGATTATGATGAGAACAAGTCGACCCTTGGATCTTTATTAATATCCATTTTACTATGTACCTTTAATCTTTAATATTTCAAAAATATTTTATAAGGTTTGGACTTGAAAACACACTCTTTGGTTCAATCCCTTTTGAAAGATTAAAGACGCTGGTAAAAAAAAAATTTTTTAAATATTTTACGACCTTATTTACTAGTTTCCGACAATGAAAAGCCCGAGTGAAATTTTTTTTTTTTAAATAAAAGGCAATTTTAAAATCTCTTAGATGGCTTTCTTACCCTTGTGCTTAAAAACGAATAAAAATAATAAAAATAAAAAATTGTAACGACATCTAACTTTGTTGTAGGTCTTAAAATAAGTCCTATTTTTCCGTAGGGCACATATCTTTTTATTTATTTTTTTCAGAAGCTCATTGCCACTGACACAGCTCAAGATGTGAAAACGTCCTTACACTGGAGGGTCATTGGGAAGCCGCTCAAGTCAAATCTTTGCCTCAGGCTGGGCTGTTTGCTCAGCAAGACCAAAGCCAGTTAAAGTGGAGGAACATAAAGGGTATATAAAAATAAAATAAATAAAAAATGAAAGAAGTAAGTAAAAGGCGGACGAATGATTTTTTTTTATTTGTATTTATTTATTTATTCATTGATTCTGTTTATTTATTTGTTCATTTATTCATTTATTCATTTTACAACTAATTAAAATGAATTCGTATTATCAAGTTCTTTATAAAATAATGGCTGATTTTTACTAAGCATTTAAATGTAAAATCAGCCATTATTTTCCAAAACTATCTATTACTGAAAATCATGTATATATTATATATATATATATATATATATATATATATATATATATATATATAATGGTATGAGACATGAAACAAATCAATACCATACGAAATAATACCCAATAATGCTAACACATTGTTAAAACCAATTACTAAATAGTATAATTTATAAATATACGATATGTATAACTTCCTAACCGTTAGGTTTGACATAACACCAGACGGGTTGATATGCCGTTAAAATCAATAAACAATAAACAACAATAAACATATGTTGTTAAATGGAATTTATTTTTACAACTTTTAATTCAATTTAACAACATATGTGTTTTTCATACCATTTTATCTATACATATACCGTCGGATTCATTTCCTTACTCTTATTATATATATATATATATATATATATATTATATATATATATATATATATATATATATATATATGTGTGTGTGTGTGTGTGTGTGTGAGTGTGTTAATGAAGTTGTCATTATAAATGTATATATATATGTGTGTAAGTCACTACAAGAGGAATATTAACCTACTCTAAACAAATCGTAAAATCTAAGAAGTCCGTTTGGTGTAGGGGTTATGGTACCCGCCTGTCAGCTTGACAGTCCGGTTTCAAATCACGCACAGGGCGGTCTTCCTATCTATAGCTCTGCTGATGAGGCCTAATAGGCCGAAATGTACATACAGAGATTGATTTTTCTCGATTTGTTTAGCCATACATTTAAATAGGCATTCCCGCCAAATAAATTAATTATTAATTAATTAATTTTCAAAATTAGGTACGACTCCAATTAAGCACATATTCTCCCAAATATATATATATATATATATATATATATATATATATATATATATATATTACACAAGTTTTCACGCACACATATATATATACAATTAAAAGCGAATGGTTTAAAACAGACCGACTCGAGTTTCACGCGGACCGCAAATCTTCGGGGCATTTTATTAGTATATTTAGTTTTTTTTATTGAGCACTTTTACACGTTTTTAGTGCCAAAAATCCTGAAGTATTTAAATTTTCATATTTATTTACTTTTTCTGGATTTTAATCGTCACTACGATATATATATATATATATATATATATATATATATATATATATATATATATATATTGAGAGAGAGAGAGAGAGAGAGAGAGAGAGAGAATGTAAAGTGAGAGATATGTCAGTTTTTAACTTAATTGCAAATTATGACTAATTAGAAACAATTGAAATGGATATTTTTAAAATATAACTCAATCCTAGAACTAAGGAATAATTTAGTATAATTTTCGTGTCATAAAACTAAACAGTAAAAATGTCTTTAGGACACAAAGCTTGATTCGCTCAGTTTTAGTCTAATAATAGATTGCATTAAAAACTCTCTAAAAGACTCTAATGAGAATAATGTTTCATACTGTATTAAGAATAATGTTTTGCTTCATACACTGTGCTAAGAACAATGTTTTTTACACTGTTTAAAGAAAAATGTCTTATTTTAGATACTGCATCAAGAACACTATACATTGTTTTAAGACCAATGTTTTTACACTTTATCTTACATTTTAAAATGAATCAAGAATGTTTTAAAAATTATACACAATATCTAGAACAGTTCTATATTAAATGTATTACATTATATACTCTATCTAGAAATGCGTCCTCTCGTGGTGTAAAGGTTACCAAGCAAGTCTCGCAGATCAATTATTACTGAATAGTGAGTCCGTTGGATAAGCCATAAAAATCCCCACGTAAAAAGACAATCCGGCCTAGTGATAGGTCAGTAAAATAATTTGTTATATTTATGTTTTAAGCGGTGTATCACCAACAATGTTTTACATTATTAACTATAACAAGAACAATGTTTTACATCATACACTTTCTCAAGAATAATGTTTTATGTATTGTATCATGAAAAGTAATACATAATATATTATATCAAGAACAATGTTTTACGTTATACGCTGTCTCAAGAATAATCTTTATTACGTATAACGACAACAGCTTAACATTATACAGTATATCAAGAACAATGATTTACGTTATGCGTTTTTTCCAAGAATAATGTCTTTTATATTGTATCATGAAATTTATTTTATTTTATACACTATAAAAAGAGCAATGTTTTACGTTATAGGTAGTCTCAAGAATAATGTTTTACGCGTTGTATCACGAAAAATGTTTTATATACTATAACAAGAACAATGTTTTACATTATATACTATAAGAACAAGTTTTATATAATATATGTGTAACAACTCTCCTATATTATACACCGTATCAAGAATAATGTTTTATAGACTTTATTGAAAAAACAATATTTTACGCTATACACTGAATCAAGAACAATGCCTTAGATCAAACACATTATAGACTACATCCCTGTGGTCTGGGGCTTTAGAATACAGCAACTGCGCCTCTGCTGGCGTAAGACTTGTTGGCCGTGAGTAGCGACCCGTGATGCTTAACAATTGAACCCTGGTGGCTGAGCAGTCCATGACTTGCAACACCCTACTTTGGACTTTACTTAGGCTAGACGATCGGTCGAAGAGGCTCCTTCCGACCAATCGGCTGGTCACACCAAGCCCTAGCACCTATATGACTGTTCCGACCCTATTGCCCTTATGGCAAGCCCCAATCCTTTTTATAATATATGTGCTAGAAGGCGGTGGCTGAGTGTCTTATTGTCCTGGGTATGACGTTAAACTCTATCTGACGGTGAAGTTCCAATTCTGGGGCTCTGAGGAATAAGAAGTACGCCTTCATCGCCATTACTCCCATGTCTACTCTAACTCGGAGTGGTAGTACCTGTTAGGATCCCGTCTATGGGTTAAATAGAAAAATGTGTTTTTACAAATTGGGTTTTAAAAATATTGAGTACTTATCAAGCATAAATGAAACAAAAATAACCCAATGGGTTAACATGCCATAAAATCCAAACAACCAACCAACCAACCAAACAACTATTATAGACTATATCTAGGGGAAAACATATTTTACCACAATGATATATATTTTATTTGATTGTTTATCTATTTATTTGTTTATTTATTACTTTCATATCATTTTTTTTACAAAAAGACAATCAGAAATACGTTCGGAGTCAGTCCATTTGAAAGTTAACCGGGAGAATCGAAGTATAACTGGCTATATGATTACTATCATATCTATACATATATGAAATCAAACGTTCATCTGTGTAGAGCTTTTGTTACTGGCTTTAGGCAGTGAACGTAGCCAGCACAAAATACAATCCAGTCAAGAAAGCTCTATCACTTTCATCAAGAGGGTAATCTCTGAATATTCTACTTTTCTTTATTCTCCTATCGATGGGGGAGGGAAACTTGACACCGTCTCATTGTCTACTCTTATCGACGGGTCACCCACCGGAAGAAGTAGATGTCCTTTTTTTCTATCCTTCTGTCAAGATATGAAATCCGGTGTCCAGTATTTTAAAAAGTTCACGCAAGTATGAAATGGCTTTTATCTTCTTGATGGAGAGATTTTTTTTTTCCTTTTCGATCCCAGTGTCAAATATCGACCATCAAATTATACAATATAACATTTCCACGAAAAGTCCCACTCTATATCTAAATGATTTTATGGATGTGCCTGGTGTAATGTTTAGAGTCGTAGGGAAATGGACTCGTTGATCCGAGTTCAAATCCTGGACGAAGCTGTTTGCATTTCACCTAGTGCTAATATCCTTGGGAAAGGTATGAATCCAACTATTCTCTCTTCGGCTATGGGTAAATAGAGGGACATACTAGGCTCTTAAACCTTAGTTAGACAACCAGTCTATGAGAAGGAAAACTCTGAATTCAAACATGTTTAATTCCGCTTAATAAACTGGCCTTGTGTCCCATCCTGCTCGTACGAAGGGGTTGCTAAAGATATATATCTATAGAATTTTAAAGGGGTGTTTCCGTGGTGTAGTGTCTAACATACTGGACTGCAACATCGTAGTAAGGGAGTTCAAATCGAACTCCAGTCACGTTATTACGTTCACTTTCGGACTAATAGCCATGGGAAAGGTACGAATATCCTTATCGCACAAACTATGGGTTAAATAGTACTGTTTTTTCTACAAGGATGTATTTGACATGAAATAACCCACGAAGATTGATTTGCCATTAAACAAAAAAGCCAAGCCTATATGATTTTTTACACATATATACATATATATTTGTGTGTGTGTGTGTGTGTGTGTGTGTGCGCGCGCGAGCGTGCACGCGTCTGTGCATCTGTGTGTGTGCGAAAAGTTAATTGATTTCTTTATATCAAAAATAGGTAAATGTGGAGAATTTGGGGATAATTTATAACAGAAAGTCAAAATCTTTGGCAATACTGAATTAACTCACGATATATATATATATATATACATGGTAAAGAAAAGAGCTTAAAAATCGGTCATATTAGCTGTTATAGATCTATTTCTACCTATACGTATATGTATAGTTTCATCAGACCGGTAACTTCACTGAATACCGAGGCGAAATATCAATTAAACTTAGTTGCTGTGTTGTTATATCCACTTTTTCCTCTATTTTCAACGACACACACACACACACACACATATATATATATATATATATATATATATATATATATATATATACGTAGCCTTATATAAAAAATATTTTTAAATACATAGTAAGTACGGTCACTTTTATTTCAGATATATGTATTTACCCCCCACCTTTAGATCGAATACGACACGAAGGCAAGGTACAGCTAGTTTGAAATCAGAGTTTTTCTTCTCCTGGACCAGTGGCATAATGTATTTACCTAACTCCTCCGTGGCGAGCAGGATGTGACACAAGGTTAATTTTTGAACGAGTTAAGCTCGTTTGAATTCCGAGTTTTCGTCTGTTACACTGGTTTCCAATCAAGTTTGAAAATCGCATAGGTTTGTAAATGCTTTCTTCCAGAATTTTCTTAAATATAGAATTGTTCCAAGTGCTCCTACGCCCTATGATTGTCACTGTCCTATTGCTTTTATGACAAGCCCCAACCTTTTTTATCATATATGTGCAAGAAGGCAATAGCTGAGGGTCTTAATGTCCTGGGTATGACGTTAAACTCTATCTGATGGTGAGGTTCCAATTCTAGAGCTCTGGGGAATGTGGAATACGCCTTTATCACCATTATTCCCAAGTCAACTCTGATCTGGAGTGGTAGTACCTATTCCAGTCCCATCTATGGATTGAATAGAAGAAATGAATTTAAAAGAAATGTGTTTATAAAAAATTGAGTTTAAAAGACAAAACTGAGTATCCATCAAGAATTAATAAAACAAAACGTCTTCGGCATGAAATAATCCCAATAGGGGTTGACATGCCGTAAAATCCAACCAACCAACCAACCGAGTGCTTGTATAAGTATTGGTATTACTTTCACCTTCGAACGCTTGATATATTTTGCTATTTTTTCTATAAAAGAAACTTTTAGTAATTATGATGCCTGAATGGTTTCAGTTCATCGAAACTTTATTTCTTTTCTTCCTCTTCATTGTGAAAATCCAGTTATTTTCCCATTGTCTTTTCTCGTCTTTCAATTTCACTCTGCTGGAACGGCGACATTCATCGGACAAATCTCTCTTTACGATCAGCCGATTCGTTCTACTGGCTGAAGTTAGATGATCCGTTTGAATTTCGAACTTTAATTTTCCATCTTTCTGTCTTGGGTATGACATTAAACTGCATCTGATAGGGAGACTCCAATTCTGGAGGTCGGGGTGGGTGGTACCTGTTAGGGTCCAATCTATGGTTTAAATAGAAAAAATGAGTTAAAATGTGTTAAAAATTAAGTTTAAAAAACATTGAATACCCAACATAAATGAATAAAACAAAACGTCTTCGGTATAAAATAACCCAACAAGGCTGACATGCCGTAAAATCCAAACAAACAAACAAACAATCAACAAGGTTTTACATAAATTAATCTGACGACAATTTTTAAAATTTTAAATACATGGTTGTGTATATGTCTGTAAAAGGGTATGTATGTATGTAAGGGGGTTAAAATGCTATTTTTTCTTGGGTACAGTATATCTTTACCCAACCCGTTCACCACGGAAGTTTAATTGTCCATCTTTCTGTCTTGTGTATGATATTAAACTGCATCTGATAGCGAGGCTCCAGTTCTGTAGGTCTGAGTGGGTGTTGAGTAGCCCTTCATTGACATTACTCCCAGGTCTACTCTGAGCCGGAGTGGAAGTACCTGTCAAATATAATAGTCTCCTAGATGACATCCAGTGTCTACACAGAGCTGGTTAATGTAAATTTATGTAGGAGTTCATATTAGAACGTCGCTTATGAGTCTGTCCTATCTTCTTCAACAGTGTCCAGCATGTCTTATTCGTCTTACCCGGAGTGTGATGAGAGGTAAGTGGCCGTACAGCTGCTGTGTGATGTGTTTTTTTTTTAATACAATAGAACATACAAAATAATTATGATTACAAACATTTATAAATAAATGAAATTACGGCCTTGAATTACTCATAGAAAGTTGATATGCTGTTAAAAAAATTAACCAAATCAAACCATTTGTCTGCAAGATTAACTCCCAATTATTTTGACACTCCCTGTAGACCAAGCATGTCAAATTGAGTAGCCCCCTAGGACCGCAAAGATTACATATGTATGTCATGAGGGCTGCATTGATTACATATGTCTGTCATAAGGTTCGCACATGACAACTAAGTCTTTAAAATCCTTCTTCTACATTAACAGAACAAAGTGATGATTGCTATCATCAATTTCTTTATCATCAATGAATACATATCTAAAAAACCTTTTTGTTAAAAAGAAAGGAAAAAAGAATATGATTGACAGAGTTCAAATACTAAAACTTAACCATGTGTTAATTTAAAGTGGGAGAAGGCAAGAGGAAAGACTCATTCCCTTTCATTGACTGAGTTTTTTGGAAAAAAACTTTTAAAAACCCTGGGGTACTGTAAAAGCACCGTATGACAGCGCAATCTGCGCTGCTTGGGGATCGCGTGCGGCCCGCGGGTCGCATGTTTGACATGCCTGCTGTTGACCACCATTCATCTCTAACAATGTATACAATGGTACCTTGATTTACTTACGAGTTTTTCGAGTTACGAGGTGTCACTCAGTCGATTTTTTTGCTTTGTGTTGAGGTCTAAAATTTGAAGAACAACTGAGCTTCAATTACGCTTATGTTAATAAGTTCCCAAATATATTTAAGTTTCCAAATTTATAACGCAAAAGAAAAATATCATTTATAAAAAAATAAACATTAAAACATATTACGGCACGTAATACATTATATTCTATTCTATTATATTTTTATACAATACACTGCTATTTAGAATAATGTAACAAAAATAGGGTGTTTTGGGGAGGAACTGGGACGGATTGATGGTATTTCAGTGTATTTCAATGGGGGGGGGATTGATTTGATATACGAGTAAATTGAGTTACAAGCGAAACGAATTAAACTCGTAAGTCAAGGTATCACTGTATTTTTAAAATCCGACTGAACGAATTTACTATTCTCACTCTATTGAAATTTTCACTTGTTTTCCCGCTCGTGGTTGATTGGTTGGATTTTACGACCTGTCAACCCTTGTTGGGTTATTTTATGTCGAAGACGTTTTGCTTTCTTCATTCTTAATGGTTTTCAATTTTTTAAAAACTTGGTTTCCTTTTAAGCATATTTTAACTCATTTTTCTATCTAACCTATAGATGAGACCCTAACACGTACTACCACTCCAGGTCAGAGTGGACAGGGATTAATGGCGATTAAGGGTAGTCCACACTCCCCAGAGCTCCAGAACTGAAAATTCACCATCAGATGCAGTTTAATGTCATACCTGGGACAGTAAGACTTCAGTCACCGCCTTCTAACACATATATGATAAAAAGGGTTGTGGTTTGCAATAAGGGTAATAGAGAAATAGAGTTTAGACAATCATATAGGTGCTAGGGCTTGACGTGACCAGTCAGTTAATCGGAGGGGGCCTCTCCGACCGACCGTCTAGCCTAAGTAAGACTCAAAGTGGAGTGTTGCATGTTATGAACTGCTCAGCCACCAGGGTTCCATCTTTAAGCATCACGGGTCGCTACACAACTAAAAGAAAAAGACTGAGCACATTTACGAGTGAATTTAACTCAATACCTGCAAGAATTATTCGAGGGGGAAATCTTCAACTTTTCTTTAATGATGAACTTGTCCCCCACCCCCGCAAAAAAATAAAAATAATAATGTATGTATTTATTTTACGTCCGGTGAGTAAACTGAGTAAGGTTTGCCCGCTTCGTTCAATGTCGTCGGACATTATCATAGAAAAGAATCGGTCCTCTTAGATCAGCCAATATCGAATGTAAAGTTTGGCAATAAATAAGTGAAGTAAAATAAAATAAAATTGACGGCGTGGCCTAATGTCAGTATCAGCCAGACAGCGAGGGAGTCTACCCCCTTTTCACTAGCGCTAGACCAAGGAGATTGTTTTTGCCTCTGAGATGGAACGCCACACCTACCATCAGCTCCCACTTTACCGCTCATATCCCTGTGATATCCATACGCTGAGTTGGCGAAGGTCGTTATCGAACTAGGAACCTTGCGATTAGCATTAACAAGTGCTCTACCAAATGAGATAAACTTGTCTTTGGTAATAAATAATACCTAATAGCATTCATTTAAAGCGTATAATGTTCCACTAGAAATAGAATCTTGATATCTTTGTTTTAAAAGAAAAGTGACTTTTTTATGAAAATAATTGTTTAGGGTGTACTTATTTATGGGTTACACAAACAAACACGCAAACATACACATTTATGTATATCTCAGTAAATATGATGCTTTTTAAGCAAGTAGTTAATAAAATAAAATATTAAAAGTTTAATTTAATTTATTTATTTTCCCACCTGTCAGGCAATATCTTTCAAAAAATTAATTTTACTCCATTAATTTTTTTTTTGCTAGTATATATAATTAAAGTTGAAGATGAAAAAAATCCAATACAACTAACAACATTTTTATATGAAAATTTAAACGACGCTCCTTAAAAAAACACTCCTTGACACCCACTCCTGGAAAATGCCTAATAGATGAGCCAAGCGTGCTGGGGAATTAATAATGTTTGTTTTTTGACAATTCCTCCATACATTTAGATAAAGGTTTCTCTTGTACATAAACAAGAAAAAAATGAGTTTTAAAAAACCTCCTTGTCCATTATCTTTTATGCATCAAGGATATATATATATATATATATATATATATATATATATCTTAAAATAACGGAGATGCAGTATCTGTATTTTTTAATCTATGCATACTTGATAAAAAGTGGAAACGAAAAATGACCATTTTTTTATCATGTTTAGACAGAGGGCAAAGTTTAGGTAGCGGACATGTATATTGAATAGTAGGGACTCCCCTTAAGGAAAAATTGTGATATTGTAAAACGTACCAGATACCTCTAAATGGAAGGGGGTCATTCCTGAAATGAGGTAACCAAGTGAGTGCCCGGTACTATTAGTAATTTTGTAATTTAAGGATTGTAGTTCTTTAGACAATAACAAAATAAATGAAATTATTCTAATTAATTATTATTCTGATTACTCCATTGCAATCTATTAGATTTCCATATACCACAGTTGAATGAGCCGTCTATCTTTAATAAATTATAAAATGAATTGATTAGTTAAGTTAAAAGTTAAAATTAATAGAAAAAATGACATGATGACATGCATTTTAAAAAAATCGAAATAATTTATTATAAATTATAAAATAATTTATAATGAATTATTTCGATTTTTTATCTAGATATAAAAAATAAATTATTTAGATCTCATTTTCATCTCTTATTATAACTATCAAAAGAAAACACCCTCCGGGCATCGTAAAAATTAATTTTTGAGAGACATTGCCTGAGAGGGTGAGAGTAAAAAATTCAATGTCAGAGCGTTTGTATCATAAGTAAGTAAAATCCTCCTATTTATTAAAGGATTAAAATTAAAAAAATAAAACAATTTGAAATGAAAACTGAGCCCCGTCCCTCTCAAATAAAATTTTGGGTGCATGTAATAATCAAACAATTATTTTGAATATTTCCCACATCAATTTTACACAAAATCGTAGGTATTTATTTATTTGTAAACTTGCTTACTCAAATGTTGGGTGTATATAGCATAAGAATATTGTGACATAATCTGTGACGTGGAGCTATGACGTAGTTTTTGTTACAGACAGAAATACAGACAATCTCCATTATTAATAGATGGAGATTGCGCTTTTGTCTGTCTGTAACCGAAACTATATCAGCACTGATGTCACAATTACCTTAGTTATTTAATAACCATTATTTAATCTTTAAAAAATCTTAAAATTGAGTTTGAAGAAAAAATGAACAAAACAAAAACATCTTAGACTTAACCCAATGGGTTGACATGTCGTAAAAATCCAATCAACCAACCAACAGCGTCTGCAAGCCGACAAAGATAATCACACATTCTATTTCTTTTTTTTTTTTTTTTTTTTTTTTTTTTTTTCCTTTATCTTTAATGACTGGAATTTTCCAAACTCACATATCGATAAAAAAATTTTTTTTTTTTTTTAGACCGACACTATCTAAAATATTAACCCAGACGATCAACATCATTCATCTCACGTCTAGCCAGTCTGTTTCTCTTGTATTTTTTTAATGCTAAACATAAAGACGACATATTGAATTTATATTTTATCCCCACCAAAGTCTCGTCAAATTGTTGAGGAGGTGGTTAATCTGCGTGTCTGGCGCTGGTCTGTGTAGATGAGCAGATCAACAACAGTCGAGACAGACGCTAATAACAAGATTTCAGATTACAACAATGGCTAAGAGCGGCTCTCCAGCCGAGAACAACAAACTGCTTAAAAGATTGTCAGGGTTCCTTTATTACCGTAGGAGGAGTACAGCGACTGATAACGCTCGCAAATTTGATCCATGGTCAGTTTTTATTTGTGGTTACCACCAAAAGAGAACGGATAACGTTACAACTTATGGTTCACTATTTAACCAACCGTTGTTTTATTATTGTCATCATACTTTCATTTACTTCCTTTGTATTATTCATATATTAGTTCGGACTTGTTTCCTGTAATAAACAATTCCTAAAATAAAATTATTCTGAACTTGCGTTCGTTTATTACGCCCATTAAAAAACAAAAATACTTATTTTCTTTATTTTTTTAACCAAAACGTTCAGGGTTCGATACCAGCCTTCAACAACTCTGTGCGATAACATGGAGAGCTGATTGTAGTAGTGGCGTTCACCTCAGACCCCAAACACTTTTTCTGATCTAGCGCTAGTGTAAAGTGGATAGACGCCCGCTTCTTTCGGCTAATACCGGCAATATGCCACTACGCCTATTTTAATTTTATTATTATTTTTTCTACTAGCAAAAATATGCGCCCTCCGAGCACAAGCATTAAAGTTTTAATATAATTAAATATATTGAATTAGAAAGATTAATGAAATTAAATACGAACACAAGAAAGATTACACTTATTTTTACTTTATTCTAATTGATTTCAATATAGAATTATACAGGATTGCTTTTAATACGTTTGAGAATAAAACAACAATATTAGAAATAGATAACTCCAAGTAGTTCATTAAATACGGTTTTATTAAAACCGGTATGCAAATTATTCACAAAATATGCTATGTAAACATTTATTCCTTAATGATATAAAACACATATTTCATAATTGTAAACATTAATAATGTGGGCTGGTTTGAGGCAAATATATCTGAGCTAGACCTTAATAGCGATATTGTTAATAAATAAGATGCTAATTAAGAATAAATAATGATTATTTAATAACCATTGAGAATATAACGTAAATAACTAAGGGAATTGTGACATTGGTGGTGACGTAGCTTCGCTTACAAACAGACAGAAAACAATCTCCATTATAACAAGATATTAGTTCGGACTTGTTTACTGAAATAAAATTATTTTGGACTTGCATTCATTTTTTTTTTTTTCCAAGCACATTAAAAATGCTTATTCTCGTTATTTTTTGGAATTACAACGTTCAGGGTTCGATAGAGGGCTTCGTCAACACAGCGCATGAGTAGCACAGCTTGGATCTAGGAAAGAATCAATTAGCATCTAATTGGTCATTTATTTGTTACAGTGTGACCTATAAATCAACAGTTACATTGTTACATACTTGCAGTATCCCCCCATAAAACAAAGATACCAGGATTTTATTATATATAGCGGAACATTCTATTATCAAAACGCAGTAAAGATGCGGACAACAGTCCGAAACATCAAAATTATTCGCATCAAGCTTCATCTTAAAAAAAAACAGACAAATAATAACATCCTCGTCCAGTTTCTTTCTTTTTTTTTTTTTTTTTTTTTGAGGGTTGTGTTTTTTTTTACAATAACATAGTAAAATACTTAAATACACATTCAGAAGCTCACAAAGATTCAAACGTATGTACGTGTTTACCCAACCACTCCCCCATGACAAAGGTTCAATTTTTAAGCGAAATAAAGTAAAGTAAGTCGTCGGGGTGGCCTAAAGTCGGTATCAGCCAGACAGCGAGGGAGTCTATCCTCTTTTCACTAGCGATAGACCAAGAAGATTGTTTTGGTTTCTGAGGTGGAGTGCCACACCTACCATCATCTCCTCACTTTACTACATGGGTCCCTGTGCTACTCATAGGCTGAGTGGACGAGGGCCGGTATCGAACCCGGAACCTTGTGGTTCCTAGTCCGATGCACTATTGGTTTAAATTCAGAGTTTTCCTTTTTCAAGACCGGTGCCTTATCAAGACTAGAGGGGTTGTCTCTGTGACGTATTGACTAACGTGCTGGACTCCGACATCGCAGTAAGTGAGTTCGAATTCTAGTCATGCTATTATGTTCCCTTTCGGACTGATACCATTGGGAAAGGTATAAACCTCTTCACCCCCTTAAAGATGAGTTAAATAGCACCACTATTGTTCTTCTACGATAGCTTCGGCTTTAAATAACCCATAAAGGTTGATATGCCATTAAACAAAGAAACCGAACAATACTTACTAAGACTAAAGAGCCCAGTCTGTCCTACTATTTACCCATAACTAGGCAGAAAATATTGATTTATGTTTTCAGAAGGAAATGAAATACAAACAGCCTTGTCCAGGATTTGAACTTGGCTCGTCGGGTCCATCTCTTACGACGATAGCCGTTACGCCCTCTCAAACGGATGTGTATAGAGAGAGGGAGAAACAACGAGGAGTAAAAATAGGGTGTTAACCGGAGCTATCATTTTAAAAGCAAAAAGAAAAAGAAAAACGTTTTGTTCGCTTCCCTTTGAAAATCCATTTGACTGTCAACAGGAAAAGTGAGAAAATGGTGATCGGAAGCCAGAAGCCGGAAGCGAGAGACCGGATATGCGTATACAAATGGCCCGGTCGAGTGCACTGGGGCAAGGCTACCCTGCGTCTCTTTCCGGCAGGACTCCAACTGTTGATTTGAAACGGACCTAGTTACAACAATTAGCAATATGTCCTTGTCTCAAATCACTCGAAATAAGGTTCCAAATTCACGAAAGATCTAAGAGTAGAATGCAACTTCTTTTTGTTTTGTTTTTTGTTGTTTTTTGTTTTTTTGGTGGGGGGGGGTACTGTAAACCTACCTAGTAGCCTATTTATAGGTCTTGTGTCTTACATATCATTTATTTATTAGTTTTGTTTTGTTTTGTTATTTTTACTTTTAAATAAACTCTCTCGTTTTACGCTCAACCAGAAAGAGTTATACAAGTTTTCGATACGGTAATTATTGTTATTATATCCTAATGCCTGTTGAGTAAAAAATGTTATGACGTATATACGCGTGTATGGGTCGAATGTTGAACAAAATTGGTGTCGATGTATACATGTTGTAATTGTTTTGTAAGGTTGAAGATCAAACAAAATTAGAAGTGGGTGCTAGGAACAATCTCGAAAATTAATTCTGTGAATTAGAGTTTTGTGACAATAAATCAGGAGTACACCGGTTATACAGAAATATATATATGTACTACTTCCGTTATTTGCATATATATATATATATATATATATATATATATATATATATATATATATATATATATATATATATATATAATAATAATAAAAATAAAAAATAAGATGTATTTTGCACCAACCCCTCAGAGTCAGAATTATCCTGATGATTCATTAAGAGAGACGTAGGTAGATAGTCTGTGACTCATTAGGCTTACTTTATTATTATTTATTGGCTCTACTTAGTGTATTGAGCACATTAGTATATTCAACTTAGGCAACTCTTATGGTATTTTTTTTTTTCTTTTGATCATTATAATAGTGACGACTGATTATTTTCAGGTGTTACACATGTTTTGGTCTTTTCTTTTTTTTTTCTTTTTTTTTTCTCCAGGCGAAAATTTGTATTGGTTAATTACAAATTATAAAGCTGTGAGTTTTTTTACACTGTCAGAGTTTAGAAATAAAAATAAATAACTATATATATATATATATATATATATATATATATATATATATATATATATGTGTGTGTGTGTGTGTGTGTGTGTGTGTGTGTGTGTGTGTATATATATATATACAGAGAGAGAGGGATGATGATGAAGATGATGATGATGCGTGTGCATTAATTCTATACTGTCACCTATTGGGTGTTGTATTCATGTAACATTGGCCAAAACAAGTCCCTCTGCAAATATATATATATATAAAGATAGACAAACACGAATATCAAGCTATAATTAATCAAAACACACACCAACACTCATACATGAAGAATTATTATACATCTTATAAATAACGAACGGCATGGTCGATCACCCACGAAAACGAGCGAACACACACGTGTAGCCACACTGATACATTTACACACACGCACACACACACACACACACACACACACAACACACACACACACACACACACACACACACACAACTGCACACAGTGTTACTTCTTGAAACGATTCAGTCCACTATTACTCAGATCAATTATGTTATTAAAAGCATTTTGATGAACGTCCATCCACAGAGAATGAGTGATTTTCTAGCTAAATGGCTTGCTTCTTTCTAAAGAGGGGAGGCGGACACATTAGCGTTAAGTCGGCCTGCTCTGTGCATATTTATCTTGAGTATTACAGGCGCATTTATCGCATTCTTGTCTTTTAACGCTCCAATTAGGATAAATGGCGGCCATGCTTCGATGCGGGCGTTTGGGCAGACGACATCTTTTCGCGCGCGAAGTTGTGCGTCGCAGTCGCCAACTTCCCGGCGTTTGGCACGTCGGAAGCAGCCGATACTTTTGCTGTCATTTTAAAATTCAAGTAGAAGAGAGAGAAAATGGGCGCTCCAAACTATTCTTTCTTCTGATGCAACTCGTCAGATGCGCTAGTCAGCCAACAGTCGCGCGACAACGTATCACCTGAGGTTGCCGCCCTTTGAGACTCGTCATTAATAGATCCTATCACAGTCCACTGACGTCGCTAACAACTTTGCAGAACGGTAGTCATCACTTTGCTGTAACAACTAACGGTAATTAAGAGTTCAGAACTAAAACCAAATACTGCTTATTCATTTATTTATTTAGTGGTAATTTTCGGTGGGTGAAGGAAAAACCAATCAAGCTACCTTGTCTGAAATATTTAAATAAATGAAATAAAAAGCTAAGTTTCAAAGAACAAGTTTCGTATTTCCAGGAATTCAATTATATATACTAGCAAGAATATGTACCCTTCTGGCGTAAATATTTAAGTTTTAATATAATGAAATATATTAAATTAGAAAGACTAGCGAAATTGAATTAGAACGCATATAAAATGATTAAACTTATATTTTAATTAGTTTTTATATAAAACCATTTATAGGATTGATTTTAATGTTGGAGAATCAAACAATAATATTATAGATCAATAACATTTATTAAACCCGATTTTAAACCAGTATGCAAATTAACCACACCATATATTATATAAACCTTTATTTCTTAGTGATATATAAGACACATTGCAGGATTTTAAATGCACTAATAACATGGGCTGTTTTGTGGCAAATCTAACTCAGATTTTCATAGAGACATCGTTAATAAATAAGATTTATTCAATGTATTAATTTGACTATTAATTAAATACTCATTTATAATCTTACGCAATTCCTGAGAGTATTGTGATGTAAGCAGTGACGTACTTTCGGTTACAGACAAACAGCGAATTTCCATTATAATAAGATACCTTGTACAATTCAACACGAATCAAAACATTAAATGCATCAACTGATAAATTGATTCTAACGACATGACAACCCGTCTGGGGTTATTTTATGTATTTAATTATTTGCTTTCAGTGTGCGTTTATACACGCATTTATCGTGTAATTGTTTCTTAAGAGTTTTTTTATTTATTTATTTTTTGTTTTGTTTTTTGTTTTTTAGTTTTGTTTTTTTTTTCGCTTTTTGTTTGTTATTTTGTTGGGATTTTGGGTTTTATTTTTGTTGTTTTGTTTTGTGTTCTTGTTGGGTTTTTTTTTGGGGGGTTGGGTTTTTTTTTTCGCACTTTCCTATTGAATACGAATAATTTTTTAATATTTTTAGTCGTGCTTTTTTGTCTATAATAATAATAATTCAAATCTCCGCCCTGTTGGCTGGGGCTTTAAAATACACCGACTGCACCTCTGCATATGGGTAAGACCCTTCCCAATGGAGCCACCTGTTTGCCGTGAGTGGTGACCCGTGGTGCTTAAGAATGGAACACTGGTGGCTGAGCAATCCATGACATGTAACACTCCCTTTGGTCCTTACTTAGGCCAGACGGGCGGTCGGAAAGGCCCCCTCCGATCAATCGCATAATCTTTTTAGATAAGTTCTTATTTAATTTCGTTAGTCTTTCTAATTTGATATATTTCATTACATTAAAACTTAGATACTTGCTAGCACAAATAAAATAGAGGGCAATGAATGAAAATATAAGACCAGATTGTTTGAAATCAACAAGGTTTTATTTAATACAGGGTAGAGAAATGCTTCTACCCTAATAGTGACTTAAGAACTCAACTTGTGTACGACCAGCTAGCCTGTATCCAAATCCATGTGTATCATGACGGAAGACCTATTTTCGGCCCTAGCCCCCACAATGCAACTTTCAAGGGAGGCAACTGTTCCTTACTGATCAAGGAGAGTAACTCTAGAATTTCGTTAGGCCTGGAACCTAACAAAAATGTCTACCATTAGAAATTCCATTAATTATTTTTAAAAGGTTTAATTTGATCACCTCTAATTATTCTTTCTCGTAAAGTAACTGATTCTAATTTCTCCATATTTCTTTATATGGTTAAAAGAAGAGTATAAATCGATAGCTAACCTAAAAACTAAATTTCCTTCCCAAGAAAAAAAATTTTTTTAAAGGGATTTGATGTTTGGTAGGATGGGCAGTTGAATTTTACGGCATGTCACCCCCTGTTGTTATGCGGAAGACTTTTTTTTTTATTCTTGATGGGTACTCAATTTTTTTAAACTCAATTTTTTAAAACACATTTTTAACTCATTTTTTATTTAACCCATAGATAGGACCCTAACACGTACCACCACTCCGGGTCAGAGTGTACCTGGGAGCAATGGTGATGAAGAGGTACTCCACATTTCCCAGAGCTCCAAAATTGAAACTTCACCATCAGATAGAGTTTAACGTCATACCTAGGACAATAAGCCTTCTACCACATATATGATAAAAGGGTTATGACTTGTCATAAGGGCAATAGGGTCGGGGCAATCATATAGGTGCTAGGGCTTGACGTGACCAGCCGATTGATTAAGTAGGGACAAAAGGGGAGTGCTGCAAGTCATAGACTGCTTAACTACCAGGATCCCATCCTTAAGTGTCACGGGTCGTCACCGACACCCAACAGGTGACCCTATTTGGGGGGGGGGAGATTTTACCCCTCTGCAGATGTGCAGTCGGTGTATTCTAAAGCCTCAGCTGACAGGGCTGTGGACATCTGGTGGAAACAGATATCAATCCTTTTAAAGGGGAAGCGATGTCA
This sequence comes from Doryteuthis pealeii, assembly GCA_023376005.1. NCBI lineage: Eukaryota > Metazoa > Mollusca > Cephalopoda > Myopsida > Loliginidae > Doryteuthis > Doryteuthis pealeii. Next base: position 58,222,111 of record CM042139.1, read on the forward strand.
ACATAGCGTATTGGTTAACGTGCTGGATAGTGACATCGTAATAAGCGAGTTCGAACTCTAGTCGCGCTATCACGTTCACTTTCGGACGAATACCCTTGGAAAATGTGTGAACCCACTCATTCCCCAGCTATTGGCTAAATAATACCACTACTGTTCTTCTACGGGGGATTGTTTTGGCATTAAATAAACCACGAAGGTTGGTATGCCATTAAACAAAGAAACCAAATCAAACTTTTTAAAGTGTCCTGGATATGACGTTGAACTGCATATAATAGTGAAGTTCCCATTCTGGAGCTCTGAGGAGTGTGGAGTATCCCTTCATCACCATTACTCCGAGGTCCTCTCTGATCCGGAGTGGTAGTACCTGTTAAGATCCCACCGATGGGTTAAATAGAAAGAAATGAATTTTAAAACATGTGTTAAAAACATTGCGTTTAAAAAAATTGAATACCCATGAAGCATGAATAGAACAAATGTCTTCGGCATAAAATAACCCAACAAGGGTTTATATGCCATAAAATCCAACAGACCAAACCAAACCTTTTAAATGGGTAACATTCTTTTAAAAATGAAGTATCTTTCTTATTTCAGTTTTAACTGTGAAAATTATATTAAAAACAGAGAGAATATTCAATTATGTAAGCAAAACATAGCGATGCTATCAAGTATCTGTGTGTTCAACTCGGTAAAAACAAAAGCAGAGAACAACAATATTTAAAGTTCGAAATAATAATGCGAACGCACCCTTTATTTCATAGTTTACTTCCCTATCTTTCCCACACTCTTTAATGGTTCATCTATTAGTCTGTCTGTCAGACTATTTATCTATCTATCTATCTGTTTCTGTGGGTCCCTCTGTATGTCTGTTCATATCTATCTATCCATCAACTTATCTCAGATCTGTCTATGAATCTCTCTCTCTCTCTCTCTCTCTCTCTCTCTCTCTCTCTCTCTCTCTCTCTCTCTCTCTCGTCGCTGAAGAGACTTAATAAAGTCGAAACAGTCTGTACGGTGTTCTGCATAGCGAGCCATCCTTTGCGGGATTTACTTGTCAAGATTATTTTCTATAATTATCGAATTTTATGCGATACATGCATTTGTGGTTGCCTTCAAGCAAAAATATAAATAATAATTTATTCAACATTGCTTCTATAAAAAACAAACATCCAAAAATCTTATTCACTTCGCCGAAGAGCTTACGGCCGGGTTTGTTTACTAAATAAACGTCCACTTGCCTACTATGGCAGGGGCGTGTAATAATAGTATCATTGACAAGGTTAATTTCGCAGGGATTGTTCGCTATGTACCGGCGGCCGAACGGATATGGTCTCTGACTATACCTGTGAAGTCCCGGTTTCGATTCCTGTCGGAGGGGAGTCGTTAGTATACATCGCTGAAGAGACTTAATAAAGTCGAAACAGTCTGTACGGTGTTCTGCATAGCGAGCCATCCTTTGCGGGATTTACTTGTCAAGATTATTTTCTATAATTATCGAATTTTATGCGATACATGCATTTGTGGTTGCCTTCAAGCAAAAATATAAATAATAATATATATATATATATATTACCTACATTAATGAATTTTTACTCACCCATCTGCCACAAAGGGACGAATAAACATTTATTAATTCTAAGTTTCTCCATCTCTCTCAGTCACTCTGTCTTTTTATCTATATATATATAAAAGAAAGTTTGGTATGTACGTGTCGACTTATAACTTAGAAACGAGATGTTATTCAGATTCGAAATATTGCATACACCTTGACATCCTTATGACTAAGAAACACATCAAATTTTGTTATTGATTTTTACTGATTAAATAATATAATTAATTAATTAAACAAAAATCAAACGATTTGCGATAATCGTGGCATAGCTGCTGCTAATATAAAAAAAAGTGTAATACGAACAATTGTAAGTATTTAATTCTTAGCATTTTATTGTTACATTTTAATACGGTAAAAAAAGAAGGAATTAAACGAATACATTTCATTTGAAATCAACAGGCAAGGAAGCTCGCTTAAAAATAAAGTTGTTTCAAAAATGTAAACAAAAAGAGACTATTTTTTAAAATAAACAAATATTATAATACAATAATTCTTAGCTTTGTTTATCGTTAAATCTTTAATAAAGTTTAGGAATTCATTTTTAAAAATAATATCTTAAATGTAAACAAAAAAATGTTTTTCCTAAAATAAACAAACATTCTACTATACAAATGCTTGGCGATATCTTTTTAATTTGATAAATCATTTTCCTCTTATTTTCTCCCTTATTCCTATTTTCCTCACTCACTCTCTGGTGTTCCTAATTTTTTTAGTCCGGTCATTGATCGGGTACTTTTGCTAGTATATATATATATGTGTGTGTGTGTGTGTGTGTGTGTGTGTGTAGAAAATAGAAAAACACGAAATATTCCAAAAAGATGAATTTGTTCTTGATGTTGAAGTCGACGTTATAACTTTTCGCTTTTTTAACAAATCTTCATTAGGACTTGAGGTGAAGAAGTGTTGTGTGGTAAGGGTGGACGACTTTTGAAAAATGGGAGAATGTTTGGTTGTGCATGAATAATGGACCGTAATCGATATATATATATATATATATAGTAGAAAAATTCACATACCTAGGGAGTAATATCTCATCCACAGAAAGCGATGTTAACACTCGAATTGGAAAGGCATGGTTGGCCACCAACAAACTATCAGTCATATGGAAATCCGATCTCCCCAACAAGCTAAAGAGGCGATTCTTCCAGGCTGTGGTTGTGTCGGTACTTCTGTATGGCTGTACCACTTGGACCCTAACGAAGCGTCTTGAGAATAAGCTAGATGGGAGCTGTACGAGAATGCTACGGACGGTCCTGGATAGGTCGTGGAAGCAGCACCCCACAAAAGAGCAACTATATGGCCACCTGCCCCCCATCTCACAAACCATACGAGTGAGACGGACTAGACATGCAGGTCACTGCTGGAGAAACAAGAATGAGATCGTAAGCGACGTACTACTGTGGAAGCCAGCGCATGGGCGCGCTAATGTGGGCCGCCCAGCCAGGACCTACATTGACCAACTATGTAGGGATACTGGCTGCAGCGCAGAGGAGCTGCCGGAGTCAATGAATGATAGGGAAGTCTGGCGAGAGATCATCATGGATATCCGTGCAAACTGCGCGACATGATGATGATATATATATATATAATATATATATATATATATATATACGAGGGTAAAACAAAATGCAAGGCCTCCAGAATATTTAGAAATCACAGATAAGTTTATTGTTTATGGTTAAAGATGTTTGCATCATGTTAAAGTTTGAACATTTATCTATTTTCTACATAATCGGCATTCCGGTCGATGCATTTTTGTACGTTTAGTGGCAGATTTTTATGCTCATATCATACCATGCCGTTGAGGAAGCGTTGAACCTCGTCGTCGTTGCAAACTCCTTACACCACTTGCGAACGTTTTTTCCATCCATGCACGACTCGCCATACGCTTCCGTGGAATGAATATATATATATATATATATATATATATATATATATATATATATATATAATATATATATATATTCAAAAGGACGAATTGGGAGTAATTTATGGAAGTGAATCCCACAATATATAGAAATTCGAAAAACGGTTATGAACCTTTTTTTCCTATTATATTGTCCTGGGGAAGGTTCAACATATTTCATCTACGTTAACATCAAATTAAATTCTTCTTTTTTTTTGGGGGGGGGGGGCTTTCTTTTTCTAATTTCTATATATTGTCGGATTCATTTCCATATTTTACTCACATATTACTATTTCCAACTTTCAATAATAGATATAATATCTCTCTGAAAGTAATATATCTACTGAAAAGGAAACGAAATTATCAACCGCACCCATCTCATTATCGTCCAAAAAAAAACTGCTAACCTCTATCTGCTTCTCTGTCTATATATATATATATATATATATATATATATATATATATATATATATATATATATATATTATATAAGAAGAAGAAGAAGAAGAAGAAGAAGAAGAAGAACGTTATCTTAGCAAACCTGTTAGCGAAGTATACATACGAAAAGAGGACTAAATTGCTACCTGCTAACAATGGTGTGACAAACAAAACAACAAGGGAAAAAAAGCAACGCTAAACAATACACACGAAAGAAAGCAGTAGAAGCCAGAAAAAACATGCTTACTGCGCATGTACACTTCCGATTGGAAGCAGCGTGACGGGGTGACGCCATGTTTGGCTGTGAGTAGATAACTGGTGAATTGACATTCGCAGAGCATCGATTCCACTGGCCGCTCGTTGAAATAAAGCCGACATCTTGATGCAAGTTGTGGTCGGAAATGTATGATAATAATTTTATAGCGGCAAAACTTTCATCGACACCGATGAAATTCAGATGGAGACGATGCCCTTGTAAGTATTCCGTCATTTATATTCAAGGTGTCTTATTAGTTTTTGATCAAATTACGAAAGAAGACATGCGAACCCTGTCGATTATCTGGTTCTTGAGTGGTGGAAGCCTGCCGTGTGTTGCTTCTTTTATTCATAATGCTGCAATCTGTATACCTTTCCTTCTATCCTTCTCTTTCCCCCCTATTCCTTCTATTCTTTCTCCTTTTACTCATACCCTTACTTTAAATTTTTCTTCACTATTTTATAAGAAAAAAAAGTAAGAAAATAAAAATACGGACTTTATGGGGAAAGTCGAAGATATTTCTGATAAATGAAAATAAAGAAAATAAATTAAGATAGAAAAATAAGTAGAAATTACGAAAATAAAGCCAAGGAAGACAGTGTGGAAGTGTTAATAGAAACAGGGTGAGGGGGGAAGCTGCAAAAAGATTGTTATTCATTTTTGTATTCACATCTTTTCCTCTTGCTTCACTATTCCTCACTTTCTATTAATTATATCTAAACATGACAATGGCGGACACATCTGCAGTTATGATATTGACGATGCTGCTGATGCTGCTGCTGATGATGATGATGATCTTTTGTTCATTCGCGCCAATACCAAAAACACAGAAAATGCGCGCGAAAGTGCCATTTTATTACTTCCGAAGCAAATAATTGTACTAGAAAGATAAAGCAAGTTGGTTGAACCTGTACCCACTTCCTCAAACATCAACGCCAATATCAAGCAGAGAAGTATATCGAAGACGACGATGACCTCACTCCGTGGAGTGAAACTTGTGCTTGAGATATTTTAAGTGTAAAGAGGATGCACGGACCTCAGTCCACTGTCTTGGCAGCCCGGCAGTTGGTCCAATTGCAGGGGAAAGTCCGAGACGACTGGACTGCCGAGTCACTACAGGGTGCTGTCTCAGATAGTATTGAGTCACTTCACGAGAGGCAAGCCTCCCCAGAAGCCCCAGCGCTTGCACCCTGGCACCAGTTTGTATTGGGGATTTATATGAGTACCCTAATTCTATTACTATCGGTTTGGATGGCCATTGGCTCCCCTGGAGCTCATCCGCCCTTTGGCAAGCACAGAAATGCACTCGAAAGGGCTATTTTACTACTTCTAGTGCAAATACGAGGGTGAGTCAAGAATCATATGCACTTCCGCCATAACATATCTTTATTATCACACTGCTTTCTGCGCAAGCGTGCTTATAGCTGACAGTCTTGTGGTCACGTGATCGAATTTTTAGCCTGATCGCGCCATTGTTCTTGCTATCTTTACAGCGTAAACATGGCTTCTCCACTAGCAGTATGCATCAAGGAAGTGATCCTAGCCGGAAGGAGTGGCAGTGGCAGAAATTCATCGGAGACTTTCAGCACAATATGCCTATCAAATCATCTACGATGAGTTCGGCTTCATTATGTTACGATTATTGCTGCCCTTTAAGGCATTTTAGTTCCGCTGTACTATTGAGTGCAATTTCAGTGGCATGAAGTTTGATGTATTCCTTGAAGTAGAAAGATTGTAGTATCGTCTACACATCCATCTACCAAGAAAATGGTGATATACAACAGTATGATAATCTAATTATTACAACGTTGGATATGTTTACTTAAGAGCTATAGCTAAATAGTTCAATATGTAAAAAGTATTATAATCTTGTCTCTCTCTCTCTCATTCTTTTTTTCTTTCTTTCCTTTTTTTCTCCATCTTTTCATTACGTTTGATTGAAACAGATTAGCGTTATCACTGACTTGCGCTCACCCCATCTCCCTATCTTTTCCTACTCTCTTTCTTTCTTTCTTATTATATACTTGTGTAGCATGTCCTTTTTGTTCCCTTTCTTTCTCCCATCTATGGGTTAAATAGAAAAATGTATTTATAAAAAAATTGTATTATCCATTAAGAATTGATTTATTTCAAAACTTTATCGGCATTAAATGACCCACTGAGGTTGATATGCCGTAAAACAAAACAAACCAAACCAAACCTTTCTTTCTTTATAATAAAAACCGAATGGTCCATTACTTAGCTGAGGTGACGACACTCATAAGAAATAAGAATTCAGCGGATAAGCAAAACCAGATAATCAGGATTTACATTTTCATTTCATCTTGGACGACTTGGACACTCTCATTTTTAACCAGTGGGTGTTGCAAGATGATAACAGTCGTACAATTAAGGAACACGAGCATTGATATATAGATAACTCCAAAAAACTGATGTAAAAACAAAATGTTCTTTCATCTAAGGCTGGTTGAATATTATTTTGCGATATTTCGAAGTATAATCTTTTCTGGGCGTTCTTATTTAATTTCGTTAGTCTTTCTAATTTAATGTATTTCATTAAATACTTACGCCCGGAGGGTGCATATTTATGCTAGTATATATAATTTACATGGGCTCGGGTTCATGTAGCCATAATGAGGATTTAAGTACATGCATGCACTCACATTATATATATATATATATATATATATATATATATATATATATATATATATATATATATGATTTATATTGGCTCGGGTTCATGCAGAATCATTCTTGATTTTGCGATACCAAAACAGCTCTCTGATGTGTGGTTCATATTTAGTCAGAGTAAATCAATCCCTTTGATGTTTATTACATAAATAACATTCCCTATTAATGTTATCGCGATAGGCGAACGGAAATACTTTTACTAAAGCCCGCGGCTTTCCGAGGCATTTTCTACTAAATACAATTACAAGGACAATTTTGACTGTTTTTAACGCCGACCTTTGCTCGGCCAACCCAGCTGTTGTGCCGAAACGTAAATGTCAAGTGGCAAATTCTAAAGCTCGCTGCTTTCTAAACTTTATAATAACGAGAGTTGGCAGTTATTTCTGGATTATGTGAGATATTTAGATTTATTTTCTTGTCGTATGCACCCGTGCATAAGTCGATTTCTTGTACTAGCAAAATAAAATAAAAATATATATACGCACTCCGGGTACAAATATTTAAGTTTTAATCTTATCATAATAGAGATTCGGTGTATGTCTGTATATAACCGAAACTACCTCACTGCTTACGTCACAATACCTTCATGAATTGCGCAAGTTCATCAATGGTTATCTAATTTATAGTCGAAATCATTAATACTTAGAATAAATCTTATTTATTTATTAATATTTATTACCGATGTCTCTACATATCTATGTTAGATTTGTCTCAAAACAGCCTATACTATTAGTGCGTTTAACATCCTGTAATCTGTCTTATATATCACTAAGAAATAGAGATTTACATCATATATGGTGTGGTTAATTTGCATACCGGTTTTTAACAAAACCGGGTTTAATGAATAATTACTTAATGTTATTGATCTCTAATATCCACGTTTTATTCTCTAATCTATAAAGATCAATCCTATGAATGATTTTATATGGAAACGAATTAAAATATAATTAAAATAAGTGTAATCTTTTTATATGCACTCTTATTTAATTTCGTTTGTCTTTCTAATTTGATATATTTCATTACATTAAAACATAAATCCTTACGCCCGGAGGGCGAATATTTTTGCTACTGATTAAATATTATATTAAAATAGAAAGACTAATGAAATTGAATACGAACACAAAAAAGATTACACTTATTTTTACTTTATTTTAATTGATTTCAATATAGAATTATACACAGAATTACTTTTAATACGGTTGAAAATAAAACGATAATTTTAGAAATCAATAACACCAAGTAATTATTTATTCAATATAGTTTTGTTAAAACCGGTATGCAAATTATTTACACCATATACTATGTAAACATTTATTTCTTAATGATATATAACATTGATCGCAGGATTTTGAACACATTAATGAATTGGGCTGGCTTAACATGCTAATTAAGATTAAATAATGATTATTTAATAACCATTGAGAATATAACGTAAATAACTAAGAGAATTGTGACGCTGGTGGTGATGTAGTTTCTGTTACTTACAGTCAAACACACCGTCTCCATTATTATAAGGTAGGTTGAATCTTGGTTAGTTTGTTGGAATTTACGGCATGTCAACCTTTCGGTTATTTTATACCGAAGACATTTTTCTTTATTCATTCTTGTTGGGTATTTAAATTCATTTTTAAACACAGTTTTAAATTCATTTTAAAACACATTTTAACTCATTTTTAAAATATATTTAACCTATAGATGGGATCCTAATACGTACTACCATTCTGGGTCAGAGTGGACTGGGGAGTAATGGCAATAAAAGGCTACTTCACATTCCCCAGAGCCTCAAAATTGTAACCTCGCCACTAGATGAATTTTAACATCATACCCAGGATAAGTCGAACCTTGATTTAAAATGACGTGAAATCATTTTTACTAGCATGACCTGTGGATAAACCACATTAATTTAATTATTACAATGTTTGATATGTTTACTTAAGAGCTATTGAAACTACTTCAATACGTGAAAAGTATAATAATCTTGATTTAACAAACTCTCACCCTTTTTTCTTTCTTTCCTTCTTTTCCTCTTTTCATTATGTTCGATTGAAACAGATTAGCGTTATCGCTTCTACACATTTACCCCCCTCACTCTATTTTCCCCATACTTTCTTTCTTATATTTTTTCTGTGTAGCATGCCCTTTCTTTCTTTATAATAAAAAAGAATGGCCCATTATTTAGCTGAGGTGACGACGCTCATAAGAAATAAGAATTAAGCGGATAAGACACACTAGATAATCAGGATTTACATTTTTGCATTTCATTTTGGACAATTTTGACGGTCTGATTTTTAACCAAAGGGTGTTGCAAGATGCTAACGGTCGAACAATTTAGGAACACGAGTATTAATATATAGATAACAAAACTAAATAAGTACAACTACTATTCTTTTACAATGATGGCTTTGGTATTAAATAACCCACGAAGTTTGATATGCCATTAAACAAAGAATCCAAACCAAACTTCCCTGTAGACTCCCACAGTTATGTCAGTTGATAAATGAGCTTCAAAAATGGATATAAAATTTAAGAAGGAACAAGAATATTAATATATAGATATGGAATTAATTTTTTGAGGACAAAGATTCTTGCTTTTAATGTTTGACATTATGTTTAAATTCAAATCCGATGAAAATATTTACTTTTGAATTGGCCAACTTCCAATGTTTCTTCTTGAAAATTAGGTCTTTAAAATTCGACTTATACACGGAAATATACAGTGATTTTTGTTTTGTGAAGGAAGAACGCTATTAACTGCCTTTTCTCTTTGATTGCATCCCGATGCTCTCTCTCTCTCTCTCTCTCTCTCTCTCTCTCTCTCTCTCTCTCTCTCTCTCTCTCTCTCTCTATCTATCTATCTATATATCTATCTATCTATCTATTTCTATTTTCCGCTGGTTTGTGCATTTGTCGACTCTTCGTGTCAATTTCCTTGTCACTCATACCCCTCTCTCTCTCTCTCTCTCTCTCTCTCTCTCTCTCTCTCTCTCTCTCTCTCTCTCTCTCTCTCTCTCTCTCATGCACTGTTTGGGGTTACGGTCACATACATATATGCAACCATAATGAGAAATACACACACACACACACACACACACACATATATATATATATATATATATATACTTTTTTGTACCATTTGCGAGCAATGATCTTTTCCTTAATAGGTTAATATTCATCATTGAATTGTCTTCTTGATTTACTTGGATACTATTACTGTAACACAAGTACCCTGATAAAATGTACTCAATTATGTACCCGCTTGTACCCTGTGTTAGGTAATGAAGTTCAAAGTATGTAGCTTATAGTATAATGAAGAGGTCGATAAGTAAGCATTGAAATGTCATATTCGACCCTCTTTCCCAAGCCACAGTCAACTCTAATTCTTTCCAACTAAATAGATTTTAATCGTACAACCAGGAATATATATATATATATATATATATATATATATATATATATATATATATATATATAGAGAGAGAGAGAGAGAGAGAGAGAGATCAGTTTAGGCCGACCAGCAAACACCTACATCAATAAGCTCTGTACGGATTCTGGATGCCTTGCGGGGGCGATGGCCGATAGGGATGGATGGTGAGAGAGTCGTGGGTATATATGCTGCCAGCGCTACCTAATAATGATGATGATAACTACAAGTACAGCTATTGCACAGGTGTTGGTTGGCTGGTTGCGTTTTACGGCATGTCAACCCGTGTTGGTTATTTTATGCTGAATAAGTTTTGTTTTATTCAATAAGTATTCAACAATTTTTAAACACATTATTTTAAACTCATTTTTTTTTTCTATTTAAACCATAGATGGCACCCTAACAGGTACAACCACTCTGAGTCAGAGTGGACCAGGGAGTAATGATGATTAAGGGGTACTCCACATTCCCCAGAGCTCCAGAATTGGAACTTCATCATTAGATAGATTTTAACGTCATACCCAAGACATTATGACCATCAGCCACAGCCTTCTAGCACATATGATAAAAAGGGTTGGAGGTTTGCTAAAAGGGCAATAGGGTTGGGACAATCATATAGGCGCTAGGGCTTGATGAGACCAGCCGATTGATCAAAGGGGGCCCTCTCCGACCACCCGTTTCATCCTTATGCATTACAGGTCACCAACCATGGCCAACAGGTGGCCCTATTGGGGGAGGTATTACCCTTATACAGAGGTGCAGTCAGTGTATTCTAAACCCCCACTGACAGGGCTTGAAATTTCGGTATTATATAGCCCGTAAGAGGTTGATATGCCACAAAACAAACAAAACCTTTGCAAAGAATTTTTCTAAAGGATAAAACAAACACATTAACCTATGCAAATTAGCTACTTACTACACATAAATGGCGTCCCATTGTGGTGTAATGGTTAGCATACTAGACTCGCAGATTCATTACTACTGAATAGCGAGTTCGATCCTCGCAGGATGCCCCATTCAGGCGATCTTGTATCACATTCCATACTTATCGAACGTGCTGGGTAAGTACCTGGGAATCCCATTGTTGTGTAATGGTTACCATTCTAGACTCGCAGATCCATTACTACTTAAGAGCGAGTTCGATCCTCGCTGAATTCACCATACTTTGTGTCACATCCTATTCTTGGCGAACGGGTTGGTTAAATACCTAGGCGTCTCATTGTGCTATAATGTTTAGAATAAAACAAATACTTTTACCTACATCAATTAGCTACTTACTACACAGAAAGGGCGTCCCATTGTGGTGTAATTGTTAGCCAGCTAGACTACTGAATATTGAGTTCAATACTCGCTGGATGCCCCATGCTGGCGACCTTGGAGAAAGTTTTGGATAGATACCTACTGGTGACCGTGAGGACAGCCGCATTATCCTTAATTCAATTAAGAGAATTTTTTTTTCTGATATTGTACACCCACTCACCCCCATAAACCTGGCAGTTTTGAAAAAAGATTCCCATTTTGTTCAGATGGCTATCTGTTTTTGTTATCTTTTTGTTTTTATTTTTGTTTTTTTCCTCTCCACCTCTAGCTCATCCGCCTCCTCCTGCTCCTCCTCCCCCTCTTCATCATCATCATCATCATCATCATCATTATCATCTCTAATTTGCTTTACAACTTCGCGTGTTTCTCGCTTTCCCCGCCCATTTTGTATTTTCTCTGTGATTATGTAGCTATTTACTTAGATTAGTCTAGCGTAGGGGGTTCTCAAACTTTTCAAATATTGCCTTGCGAACTCCTTAATGTCTAACATACCCCCATACACAAGCATACACGCAAATTTAAGGGTCCCTAATAGGGTCTTGTATTTATTATATGATTATTCTAGGAAAAAAATAAGAAACTTCATTTATCTAAAAAAAACTAAATATCTATCTCTATATCTATCTATCAATAAAATTCTGATTCTGTCCACACACACACACACACACATATATATATATATATATATTGTTGATAATATCGGTGGTATATTTCTAAGCAGATGGTGCTCAATATCATTAATAGAGCGTTTATATTTGAGATATGGTGGCGTGGACATGGAGTCAACACATGGTTACTGAAAGTTTCTCGCCTAGGTGTTGACTCCATGTCCACCCTACCTCAACTCAACTCAAATATATATAAACATATATATATATACATTATATATATAATATATATATATATATATATATATATATATCAAATACGTGAAGCATATGCGTAACCTCTACAATATATATATATATAATTGTAGAGGTTACGCATAAGCTTCACGTATTTGATGATATATATATATATATATATATATATATATATATATATATATATATATATATATATATATATATATATGTATGTATGATTATAGAGGTTACGCATATGCTTCACGTATTTGAAGACAAAGTTATAAAAAATAAAATATACTGTTTTTTTATGCATGTGGGAATAATGAAACTGAGAGTTCCATTGGACTAATCGGTGTCGTTCGGATTAATTATGGAGTTAATACAAGTTTTAAGGAGATTTATAAAGTAACTGTCAGTAGCCCTCTTCCGGTTTAGAAAGTATGGTATCTAATTTTGACTTGAAGTAAAAATAATTTTTGAAGTTAATGAATTTTGATGAGAAAGTGATTTAGAAAATTCTTTCCTAGGAAGAACTAACAAGTAGTGTTGTAATATTTTAACTAAATGAGGTTTAGTGGTATCTAAAGACATAGTTTTAACACTCTTATAACGGATTGGATAATTCTTAAATATTTCATTGTTATGGACTCCACGTAAGCTTCTTCTAAAGCAACCAAAATTTATTTTCCTAAATATACAATATAGATGTATATATAATACATATATAGATACGTATAATATATACACATATATATACGTATAATATATACATATATACCTATACTCATCACACACACACACACACACACACACACACATATATATATATATAGATATATATAGTGGTCTATTGCTTCTCTAGAGTTTTCGCTGTTGTAGCATTAGTTTTTCATCCAAAAAGTGCTTAATATATTTCATAACCATAGAGCGTTAATAGCAGTATATTTTTCTATATACCACGGTTTCGGTATTCAATATACCTCTTCGGGATAAAGAGTATGCTGATAATGTATGTTAAATACCGAAAACGTTGTATATATACATATATATATATATATATATATATATATATATGAGAGAGAGAGAGAGAGAGAGAGAGAGTGACAAGAGAGAGATCTGATTGAGATAGATAGATAGAAGGATAGATAAATGACACTGCACCTTTCAGTTTAACTTTTTTAACAATGCAATATGTATAGCAATAAATTAAGGAATTTACAGATACACACATATCATACACACACACACACACACACACACACACACACACATATATAATATATATATATATATATATAATATATATATATATATATATATATATAAAGGAGAGAGATTTGAATCGTTTGAGACAGCTAGATGACACTGCACCTTCCAGTTTACCTTTATTAACGATGCAATATGTATAGCAATAAATTAAGGAATCCACAGATACACACGCATTACACACACACACACACACACACACACACACATATATATATATACAGTCACACACACACACATACATACACACACACGCACACGTACACACACACACACACATACACATACATATATATATATATATATATATATATATATATATATTATATACTAGCTAAAGTACCCGGTCCATGACCGGACTAAAAAAAATATAGGAACACCAAAGAGTGAGTGGCGAGAAAATAAGAGATAGGTATACCCAATTTTGGTTCATTTTTTTTTAATATCTCATAAAATTAAATAGTGGATGGGGGTAGACCTCGTAAAAAAATATTTCCCCTAATATATTTTCGTGAAAATCGGACCATTAATTGATTTCTCATAGTATATTTTTAAAATCCTCTTGTCGTAAGTTGTTTTTGGCTACGTAAAACTTTCAGTTGATTTAACGGTGCAAAAATGAAAACATTGTTTTTCAATCATAATTTTCATTATTTCAGTTAGCTGAAAATTTTTAAAAAAATCATCAGTAGTTTGTTTAATGTTTCTTCTTTCGAATTGAGAAAATTTTTTAAGATAATATTAATTTTTATGCCAGTTTCATTGTCTTAAATATAGGGGTGGGGTAAATTTCACAGGGAAAATTGGTGGTAACTAATAAGAGATAATTATTTATCAAATTTTTAAAAAATCTCCGAGAATTGTCTAATGAATAAACGGTCGAAATAAATATTATATTCGAGACGACACTAATATGAATGAATTAAAGTGATTTCTAAAGTTTTTAAAAAAAATGTTAATAAATGATTAAAAGAAATCTCGAGACAAGGGCTGAACTTGAAAAACGGTCCGAAAATTAGGATGACAAAAAAAAAAAAAAAAAAAAAAAAAACAGAACCCAAATTATTTATTTTCCCATTAAACTAACTCTAAACTCCAACCATAACCATAATCCCTAATATGTATAGCAATAAATTAAGTTTTATTAT
>CM042139.1:58242016-58256552 GCA_023376005.1 Doryteuthis pealeii
AATTAACATTTTGCAAATTGGGTTACGGTTTTAGGGGATTAAGTTGTTTTTAATTACGTATTGCTTAAAAAAAATAAACAACAAAAAAACCAAATTACTATACATTTAATGTTGAAAAATATTTTTTAAACTTAGTTTAATTGAAATTATACATTATTTCTGAAATCATCCAAATTAATCTTAACCTTTTTTTACACTTTTACTGTTTTTATCGGATTAGAAAATGTATCCCAAAAACATTTCTCTATTAGAAATAAAAATTGGTTAATAGACTTAATTTTTGAAATTTGCCTTGACAATAAGTTTCCAGTTCGAGGAGAAATATCTTTAAAAATGTCTACGATAATTAGAAATTCCATCAATTATTTCTAAAGTTTCAATTAAATCCCCTTTTATTCTTCTTTCTTTAAAAGTAGTTAATCCTAATCTCTCTAATCTCTCCCTGTAACTAATCTTTTACTCTTTTTATTATTTTTGTTGCTCTTCTTTGTATGCTCTTCAATCTCAATATTAAGTTCCAATCCTCATGTCTAGACACTGAAGCCTCGACCTGAGAACAATATTCTATATGATGTCTTATTAAGATGTTGTATATTTTTAAAACAAAATTTGCCTCCTTTGAAATAAAATTTCTAACCATCCAGTAAATCATTCCATTTGCCCTCGATATAATATACAAAATACGGACACCTCAAGTTGTCTAATGGTTAGCAAGCTAGATTCGCTGATCATTGTTAGTGTTCGATTCTCACTAGGCGCCCCTTACTTCTGGCCTTGTGCCATAACTAAGCTAAGCTTAATAAATAACTTTAATAGACAAAATATGATTGTTAGCTTTCAAAGTAGTATCAATGGTTAGCAAAATAGTCTAGAAGACCATTCTTAGTGAGTTCAATTCTCATAGGTATCGTATACTTCTGGCCTTGTGCTAAATTGGCTAAGGTTGTGTGGTGTAGTGGTTAGCATGCTAGCACTAACATACCATTGTTCGTGAGTTCGATTCTCCTGGGGTACTTTGTACTTTTGGCCTTGTGCTAAACTTAATAAATAACGACTACATCTTTGGTTCTACAATGGCAGAAATTATTTGAAACCTTTATGTGTAAATGATATATAACACACATTGTAGGATTTTAAACGCACTAATAACATGGGCCGTTTTGAGGCAAATCTAACTGAGATTTTTATAGAGACATCGTTAATGTCTCGCCAACCGTCCCTATCACTCATTACCCACCTCGGGAGGCCCTCTGCGCAGCATCCAGTATCCACGCAGAGCTGGTCAATGTACGTCTTTGGTTCGACGGTCCACATCGGCGTGCCCATGTGTTGGGTTCTCCTGTGGATATACACTCTATACAACCAATTTATGTGAAAACTTGTAGAGTAAAAGCCGTTAATGAAAAGGCATTTATTTTACATGACAAACATTTATTATTTTTAATGTAACCACTTTTCTTTTTAATGCACTTAATTTGGTAGTGAATATTAATCACGTATATCAGATAATGAAATTTCAGATCAAAATTCAGCCAATGAACAAATGTCCGGCGATGCACCTGTTGTAGAGTTTAGTTTCTAGAAGTTTTCTTGTCCTTCTGAGTTGTTAACCTTCTGAGAATTTTAAACTGTGTTAATATACATATGAATATAACAACCAAGATTGTTATTTACCCACTTAATATCGGGTATATAATTGCGAGAGAGAGAGACACACACAGACAGACAGACAGACAGAGGATGAGTGGTTCTTACTTATTCTCTCTTTTCAGCGTACTACTGCGCTGGCCGCCATCTTTTGCAGGGCTGATTTCTCCGAGCTGATCTTCTTTCTTGTTTGGGCTGGTCATCTCTTGTTTTAATGAATTAACAAGACTTTGTTGTTGTTTTTTTAAGTCTTTTATTGAACAACCCCAGCCCACAAAACCGCGCGGTTTGAGAAGCGACTCTTGAGAGGATATCTTCTCTCGTCGAGTAACAGGTCGCAACTAAAACTAAACTAAAACTTCTCTCTCACGCCTCTACTGGCGCGTTTCCAGAAGGGCCAAGCGGAATGTCACCACAAATCAATTATAGCCATAACGGTTAGGGTAATTTTCCACTCAACCCCCGTTATTTTGAATCTAACGAACTCTGGTTCAAAATTTATTTAACTACAGTACTTACATAATTCATGGGGTATCCATGAATTATGTAACAAAATCAGGATACTTGTCTGCATACATCAGTGTATAGAATATCAAATTGGAAAAAATTTTTTTAAATAATTTTAAAAAATAAAAACCTGTAAAATAATTACAATAATAATTCTTCAAAAAAGAAAGTCTCCTGAATATTTTCCTATTTTTCTTTCTTTCTTTTTTTAATTAAAAATGTGTTGTATAGAGTGTATATCCACAGGAGAACCGAACACATGGGCACGCCGGTGTGGGCCGTCGAACCAAAGACCTACATTGACCAGCTCTGCGCGGATACTGGATGCTGCGCAGAGGACCACCCGCGGGGTAATGAATGATAGGGACAGTTGGCGAGAGATTGTCATGGATAATTGTGCTACCACAGTGACATGATGATGATGATGATGATTGATGATGATGATGATGATGTAAAGAAAAAAAATGATGTAATGCAAGATGAGGTGAAGTGGAGTTTTTTTTTTTATAAAAATTCATCCATTTATTTAATTTTTATTAAGTTTTTTGTTTTGTTTACAATTGGTATCACTTTCACCCTCATATTCCACAGCTTTTTCAATCCTTTGCATAATTCCTAGTGGATCACCTTCCCAACCCAGTCGTGCCTAGCTTTGTATTCCCGTTTTGCTAGTTTGCTATATTCGCTTAATACATGGTTTACAGTCTCGTCTCTGTCACAGCACAGTCTACATTTTACTATGTTTTGTTGTGTCTTGTTTATTTTTGCTTTGATATAATTTGTTCTTATGGCATTATTTTGTGCAGCAACTATTAGCGATTCAGTTTCTCTTTTGAGGTTTCCTCTTCTTAACCATGTCCAAGTCTTTTCATGTGCAAACTCTCCGATTTGTCGTTTAAAGTGTCCATATAATTGTTTTTCTTCCCATCTTTGTTTTCTAGTTTTCGTTTTTTTTTTTTCTTTTTCTTTTTTTTTTGTCCATATATTACATCTGCTGTTGTTGGCTGCCATAAGTAATCTTTCTATGCTCTTTATTGTGTATTCTTCGAGTCCTTGGATTGTGGCCTTTACACAGTCCTCTATGTTAGCAAGACCTCTTACCCCTTCTTTTCTTGATATATATTGCCTATCTCTAACATCTCTAGGGTGTAGAGTCTTTATTATTATTATTATTTTCACTCCTTGTGAGTTTTCACACCAACGTCAGCTGATGATCTTTCACTGGAGTCTGAGTGACAACAAGTCTCCTCAGGTCTCCATGACTCTTCTGAGTATTCTGGCCGTTCGCAGCAATGCAGTAGTTTGGATGGTCTCATTTTTTCCTCAGATTTCTAGATCCACCAATCTTTTTTCCATGCTTTTTTTTTTACCGTTTACCGTTTTACCGTTCCAAGTGCACCAACTACAATTGGTATCACTGTGACCCTCATATTCCACAACATTTTCAATTCACTGGAGAGGTTCAGGTATTTGTCCATTTTTTCGTTTTCCTTCATCTTAACTGGAACCGCAAAGTCCACCAGTTGACAAGTTCTCTTTCTTCTTCTTCTTCTTCTTCTTCTTCTTATTATTATTATTATTATTATATTATTATTATTATTATTATTATTATTATTATTATCTATCAGAGTACTATATTGAATGTCTATATGATTTGTTGGATTTATTGAAGAAAAAATGAAATATAATTGTACGTTTTCTTCAATAAATCATCTCTCAATTATATTTTTTGAATGATGCGTTATAAAATCTGTATGCATTAAGACAGAACGAAATAATAATATATTATAAAGAAAGAAGGAAAGAAAAAAAGAAAGACGTGGATAAAAGAAAAAAGATTGAATGAATAAATGATACTGATAGAGAATAATCTATACGTAAATAGACAAGAAAGAAAGAAAGAAAGAAAGAAAGAAAGAAGCCGTGGATAGTGACAATTTTAAACGTAAATAGACGAAAGAAAAAAGAAAGAAAGAAAGAAGATGTGGATAGAGGGGAAATAATGAATGAATTAATAAATAAATGAATAGTGTTGATAGTGAAAATTTTAAACGTGAATAGACGAAAAAAAGAAAGAAAGAAAGAAAGAAAGAAAGAAAGAAAGAAGACGTGGATAGACGGGAAAGAATTAATTAATTAATAAATAAATGAATAGTGTTGATAATGAAAATTTTAAACGTGAATAGACGAAAAAAAAAGAAAGAAAGAAGAAAGAAAGAAAGAAAGAAAGAAAGAAGGCGTGGATAGATGGGAAAGAATGAATGAATTAATAAATAAATGAATGCGTGAATAGTGAAAATTTTAAACGTGAATAGGCGAGAAAGAAAGAAAGAAAGAAAAAGAAGAAAGAAAGAAAGAAGAAAGAAGCCGTGGATAGGGGGAAAGAATGAATGAATTAATAAATAAATGAATGGCGTGAATAGTGAAAATTTTAAACGTGAATAGGCGAGAAAGAAAGAAAGAAAGAAAGAAAGAAAGAAAGAAAGAAGAAAGAAGCCGTGGATAGGGGGGAAAGAATGAATGAATTAATAAATAAATGAATGGCGTGAATAGTGAAAATTTTAAACGTGAATAGGCGAGAAAGAAAGAAAGAAAGAAAGAAAGAAAGAAAGAAAGAAAGAAAGAAAGAAGCCGTGGATAGGGGGAAAGAATGAATGAATTAATAAATAAATGAATGGCGTGAATAGTGAAATTTTAAACGTGAATAGGCGAGAAAGAAAGAAAGAAAGAAAGAAAGAAAGAAAGTGGATAGGGGGAAAGAATGAATGAATTAATAAATAAATGAATGGCGTGAATAGTGAAAATTTTAAACGTGAATAGGCGAGAAAGAAAGAAAGAAGACGTGGATAGAGGGGAAAGAATGAATGAATTAATAAATAAATAAATAAATAAATGATGTGGATAGAGAAAATTTAATACTTGAATAGACAAGAAAGAAAGAAGGAAAAAGATAGAGTATACGATGTTATGCATCTAAATGAGCTCTTAAAGAAGAGACACTGTCCTTGATGGCAAACCCTGTCCGGGGGGACAAGGAGATAGGCACGTTGTATATGTGACAGGTGAGAAGACCATCGCTCAGTCAGATCTGGATGAGATTGGCTGTTTTGCTGATTGCAGCCAGATATCCCGACAACAGTTTGGGTGAAAGATGAGAAAGCAAAAAGGGTCATTCGATTGAAGTATCTCAAGAGTTTACGGATAAATTCGGACACTTGGGACTGCGATAAAACAGATTGATAGTGTCATTTTCTCCACGTCAAAATCACATTTTTATATCTTTTTATATATCATTTAGAGCTGCAGTTCAACCAGTATCCTTAATCTAGGCCACAATGATATTCTTCAGAAAAAAGCATATATATATATATATATATATATATATATATATATATATATATATATATATAAGTATAGATAAAAGGATATGAAAACACACAATATGCTGTTAAAGTGAAAATATTTTATATCATATTCATAGCTAATATTGAACAATATCTCGATTTATAAAAATCATCTTCAGAGCTTGTTTTTACTCCAGACTCATCGAGAGAGGAGCTGAAAATAATTTGAATTCAAAACGAAAACATTGATGTTCCAAAAAGTCATGCGGTTGTTTCATTATAAGCACATCCGCCACGCGTTTCTCGGTCAGCGACATTAATGTATATCTTAGTGTAACAGTTTTTGAAAAAAGAAAACATATCTCAAATTCAACAATAGACAAATTCTCTTTTTCAAACAGGACGAGTTTTAACCCGTTCATGGTAGGCCTGCAACGGATTTTTTCAGAAAATAAGTTTTTATTTTTTTATTTTTCTTATATATAAAGTAAAAAATATGAATGGTGTAAGGGTTTTTGGGATAATGTGAAATACCTAAAAGGAGTCAGACACTACCTACCTAGGTTTCCCCTGAACGGCTCATCAGGATAATTATATATATATATATATATATATATATATATGTGTGTGTGTGTGTGTGTGTGTGTGTGTGTGTGTGTGTGTGTGTGAAAGAAGGTGACTTACCGGAAAATGTAATATCAAGTTAATCGTAACTTCGACCGTCGATACAATAATTAACCGAATAAGTCGCGGTTGTAAAGAATATAAAAATGCTCAATACGTCAGTAGAGCTGATTTCGTAGAAAGATATAGACAGATAACCTACTTAAATTTCACCAAAATTGGATCATCACTTCCGCGACTGTTCTTAATCAATTATTGTCCTTAATTAATCAATTATTTTCATTATTCCATTACGATTAACCCTGAAGATCCAATTTTGATGAGACTTAAGTAGGTTATCTATCTTTCGACTATATATATATATATATATATATATATATATATATATATATTCCATCACATACATACGCACATCATTTTATCCAATCATACGCATCCCATATCTATTGAATTTTCTGAAATTTTTTGAAATTTTTTCGATTTTCCTTGCATTTGAAACATCCTGATGATTGCATCGCATAAAACCAATATGGTCGTGAATGTTCCTTTGTCACCTAATAAATAGATATGCAAAACCTTTATATATTTTCTTATATATATATATATATATATATATATATATATATATATATATATATATATATATATATATATATGCTTAATTGGAGTCGTACCTAATTTTGAAAATGAATTAATTAATAATGAATTAGGCGGGAATACCTATTAAATGTATGGCTAAACAAATCGAGCGATTTGTTTAGCCATACATTTAATAGGTATTCCCGCCTAATTCATTATTAATTAATTAATTTTCAAAATTAGGTACGACTCCAATTAAGCACTTATCTCCCAAAAATTATCGGCAAAAAGCCATTCTAAACAAACCTTGTTTACAATATATATATATATATATATATATATATATAATATATATATAAAGAAATCAAGGAAGAAATCTAACCAGGGAATATAATATTGTGAAGACAAGAAATGAATAGAGATATAATAGTAAGAACTGAGCTCGCAAATGAACCACAGTACGAGAGGGGCACATAAAAATACCCAGAATTATTTACTTATATTGCATAGCGGACGAGTTCTGGTAGGGGGGGGGTATTGTGGGACGACGACTCATGTACGGCACCAGATAATGTTATGTTACATAGTAGGGACTTTTTATTATCGTCAGGGATATCATGGAGGCATACATTTCATCGTAGTGGTGTATTATTATTATCGTGGATATTTTTAATTATCGCCACAGGGAACAGTATTGTAGGCGATGTTCCTGGGGTCACTTATTTTTTTTTTTATTTATCATTCATTATTTTTTTTTTTTAGAGAAACACAAGTCCACTCAGATCTGTTAGGGTATCAATAGTCAAATAGATCTGCTTCAGATGATATTCAAAATGATTGTGAATCTGATTAATACATTGCCTGTTAAAATATTACAAGTTTAAATATGAAGATTTTATTAGTTTAAAATTCTTGCAAATCATTAGTATTAAATAGGAATACTAGAAACCATTTAGTTGTGTACAAACTATTAGTATCAGATAGAAATAATTATTCAAAGTTATATAAAAGCATACATAATTGAAGATTAATGGTTAGTAAATTATTATCAGATTGCAATGATTACTTGAAACCATATAATAATTGTGTGCAAAATATTTTTATCTATATATTAATACTCGTGTTTTTTTAATTGTACGACCGTTATTATCTTACAGAACCTCTGTTTAAAAATGAGACCTTCCAAATCGTACAGAATGAAATGCAAAAATGTAAATCTTGATTATCTGGTGTTGCTTACTCAACGAATACTTATTTCTTATGAGTGTCGTCATCCCGGGTAAATAGTGGACCATTCCGTGTTTATTATAAAGAAAGAAAGGCAAGAAAAAGGACATGTTACACAGACAAAATATAATAAGAAAGGAAGAAAGAGAGTATGGGAAGATAGAGAGAGGGGGCGCACAAAAACGATAACACTAATCTGTTTCAATTGAACATAATGAAAATATTAAAAGAAGGAAAGAAAGAAAAAAGTGTGTGTAAGAGAGAGAGGAAGAAGTAGAGAGAGAGAGAGAGAGAGAGAGAGAGAGAGAGAGAGAGAGATTTATATCAAGATTATTCTACTTTTTACATATTTAACTATTTAGCAATAGCTCTTAATTAAACATATCAAACGTTGTGATAATTGAATTATCATTATGTGCTATATCCACAGGTCCTGCGAGTTTCATATCATTACACGTAGGTGTAATGGGTCGCAATTAAAATTGTAGTTCGGACTGGTCAATTTCTTAAGCGGAGTTTAACAGAGTTTTCCTTTTCCTAGACTGGTTACCTAGCCGAGTTTAAAGAGCCCAGTCTGCCCTACTATTTACCCATAGATGGAGGGAGAGTAGTCGGATGCATACCATTCCTAGGGGTATTAGTGCTATGTGAAATGTAAACAGCCTCCTATAGGATTTGAACTCGGATCGACGAGTCCATTTCCTACGACTATAATCATTACACCACGCGCTCCCACGAAGAAGTAGTATATAACATAAAGATGTTACACGACTTCCTGGAGCCAACTCATCGAACTTGGCTGGATGGTTGGTTGGTTGGTTGTTGGTTGGAATTTTACGGCATGTCAACGATTGGGTTATTTATAACGTTTTTGTTTTATTCATTCCTATTGGGTATTCAACTTTTAGTTACACTCATTTTTAACACATTTTCTAAACTCATTGTTTTATCTATTTAACCCATACAGGTACTACCACTTCAGGTCAGAGTGGACCTGGGAGTAATGACAATGAAAAGGTACTCCCCATTCCACAGAGATCCAGAATAGGAACCTCGCCACTAGATACAGTTTAACGTCATACCCAGAACATTAAGCACCTCAGCCACTGCCTTCTAGCATACATATGATAAAAAGGGTTGGGGGTGTTGCTATAAGAGTGTAGCGATTATCTTCCTTTGTTTGGGGTAGAAAGTGGCAAATGGGTTATCTTCCCTTACCACTAAGGGGCGTTGCAACCTAGCTATCTAAACACAGCCCCGGGGAAAAAAACTAACTCTCTTTTTCAACTAGGATCATCAGATATGCACTAAACAAGTTGTATCTCTGTCCATTAGGATTGGGGGGGTTGCCCTCCAACTATAGGCTTATACGTGTGCCTTTACGCAGCCTCTATTATACTCTATCTCTATAGAGGTATTTGGCTCACCAACCTTTGAATAGCCGTGTAATACACGTACCTTTTTCCGCTCTTATGGAAATGGATTTCCTACGAAGCAAGTGACAACATTTTCGTTTAGGACTTTCATCCCTTCGTTTAACTCTTCACTTTTCAAGGAATCTTTCGCCCTTAGGATTTTCGCCTAGCTATTTTGTATTATATGATGAATATTGCTCAGACAATAAAGTCTGTATTTATTATGCATTTCTTTGTGGAGTTTGTTCTGTATGAATATGTAAATATACCTGCGTTAGGTGGTTTTCTGAGACCACCTAACGCCTTATAAGAAGTGATATTAGCTACTGAAGTTAAGACCACCTTTAATTCCTATAAGAGCAAAACGATCGGGACATTCATAGAGATGCTAGGGCTTGACGTAAACAGCCAATTGATTGGTGGAGCATGGATGAGTGGCGTAAGATGCACAAAAAAAATTAACCAACATATTTATTTTCAAAACATTATCAAAAACATTACAAATTCAAATACCGTCGGCGGGCCTGATAAAATACATTCGCGGGCCGGATCCGGCCTTCGGGTCGTAGTTTGGTGACCCCAAGTAGTGGCCAAAGTTGAGTATTGCATGTCATGGACTGTTCAGCCACCAATATTCTGTCCATAAGCTTCACGGGTCGCCATCCAGGGCCAACTGGTGACCACATTGGGCTGGGGACTTACCTCTCTGTCTTATTTCCATGACTAAAAACTTTTAAATATGGGATGCACAAAGCAGAAAACCCTGATGGAAGAAGAAACATCATCTCGATATAAAGAAATAGACACGCCTAGCTGAAAGAAAACTCCGAAAGAACAATTCCAATGGACGATGAAAGATGAAGCAGAGATCTGGTTGGTTGGTTGGTTGGTTGGTTGGTCGAATTTTACGGCATGTCAACCCTTGTTGACTTATTTTATGCCGAAGATGTTTTATTTTACTCTATTCTTGATGGGTACTCAATTTTTTTAACTCGATTTTTTTAAACACATTTTTAAACTAATGTTTTTTTTCTATTTAACCCATAGATTATACTTTAACAGGAACTACCACTCCAATGCAACAGAGATAACTATGATAGAAGAAGTAAGAACATAAGAGTATACAACATAACAAGATGGGGCTATTGTGCATACGTTTTATTATAAAGAAAGAAAGGACATGTTACACGGAAAAAATATAATAAAAAAGAAAGAGAATAGGAGAAAGATAGAGAGAGGGAGTGGGAATGCGAAAACAATAACACTAATCTATTTCAATCGATGATGTAAAGAAGGAAAGAAAGAAAAGAGAGGGGGAGAGAGTTAAAGCAAGAACGTCTGACTAGGAGCCACAAGGTCCCAGGTTCAATACCGGCCCTCATCAATTTAGTGCATGAGTAGCACAGGTATCTGTGCAGTAAAGTGATGAGCTGATGGTAGGTTTGGCGCTCCGCCTCAGACGCCAAAAACAATCTCCTTGGTCTAGCGCTACTGAAAAGGGGATAGACTCCCTCGCTGTCTGGCTTATACCGACTTGAGACCACCCCGACGATTTACATATTGAACTATATTGCAATAGGTCTTAAGCATAAAAAAAGGTTCTAAGAAATGTATTTTCCCAGGTACCTTATCTCTTTACGTGGTGACATTCCGTGGTCAGTCTCCTCTTGTAATTACTTCTTGATGGCTCAAGTCTTTCAAGGTGGACCACAAACAACTGACAAACTGAAAGATTTATTATGAAATCCCTGCAATGCCAAAGACGATGACTACGCGAGCGCTGCCGAATGATAAGGCTTTAGGAGTATACAGCTCGCGAGGGTAAGCATTTGGGTGATATTATCTTTAAAACAACTAGAAAAAATATGACTTTTCAGGTGTAAGTATTTAAGTTTTAATGTAATGAAATATATTAAATTATAAAGACTAACAAAATCATATAAGAACGTATATAAAAAGATTACACTTATCTTAATTATATTTTAATCGGTTTCTATGTAAAATCATTCATAGGATTAATTTTAATATGTTGGAGAATAAAACGATGATATTAGTGATCAATAACACCAAGTGGTTATTTATCAAACCTGGTTTTGTTAAAACCAGTATGCAAATTAACCTCACCATATAAAACTTTATTTCTTAAAGATATATAAGACACATTGCAGGATTTTAAACATACTAATAACATGGATTGTTTTGAGGAAAATCTAACTCAGATTTTCATAGAGACATCGTTAATGAATAAGATTTATTGTATGTATTAATGCTTCTGACTACAAATTAAATACTCATTGATAAAACCACGCAATTCCTGATGATATTGTGACGTAAGTAGTGACGTAGTTTCGGTTACAGAGAAACAGACACCTAATCTCCATTGTAATAAGAAATGATGACAATCACAAAACGGCAAATATTGTCCTTCCTTAGAAGTCGTTGGGGCGGCATAATGTCGGTATCAGCCAATCAGCGATGGGGTCTATCCCCTTTTCACTAGCGCTAGACCAAGGAGATTATTTTAGCGTCTGGGGTGGAGCGCCACACCTACTATCAGCTCTTTACTGTACCGCACAGATCCCTGTGCTATTCATACGCTGAGTTGGCGAGGACCGGTATTGAACTAGGAAGCTTGTGGTTTCTAGCCGAACGCTCTACTGACTAAGCTAACCCGGCCCTATTCTTAATAGAATTTAGTTTATCCTTTTTATTTACGTTCCAAGTCCGAGTGATCATTCTGCCAGGTCCTGGATTTTGAGTGTCTATTTAATTAGCTCAGTCGGTAGAGTATCCGTCTAGGAACCACAATATTCCGGGTTCGATACCGGCCTTCGCCAACTCAACGCATAAGTAGCCCAGGGATATGTGTGGTAACGGGAAAGGCTCATGTTAGACGTGGCGCTCTACCTCAGATACAAAACAATCTTCTTGGCCTAGCGCTAGTAAAAAGGGGATATACTCCTTCGCTGTCTGGCTGATACCGACTATAGGCCAGCCTGACGACGACTTTATTTAACCAACTACTCTGTCACGGCCAAGATGTGACACAAGGTTAATTTTTAAGGGCGGTACACCTGGTTTGAATTAAAAGTTATTCTTCTCATAGATCAGTTACCACGACCAATTTAAAGAGACCAGTCCGCTCTATTATATCCTCATATATCTATCAGTCATCACGTATATGAATGAAGAAGGGTCCCAGCTTTTAAATGATGCGTAGTGTGCGTCAATACCCCCAGCCTACGGAGAAAAATAACCAAATATAGATATGTCAAATTTATTCCGAACACCCTGTATATATATATATATATATATATATATATATATATATATATATATATATATATATATGGCCCCGAAACGGTTTGCACACTTCTCTCCTGATGAGCCTATTCAGTTGTAAACATCTTTTGTTTTTTCATTATATCATATTCATACTGTCGGATTAATTTCCATTTTATTTTCACATACTTGTCCATGAAAAAACTTTACATTTGAATGTTTACTCCTTTGATGATATTTATCCATTAACACCACGGATTTACCTATAAAAGTGGGCTACTTATTTTACAGTTGGATTGTATTACAATAATTTTCATATTTTATATACACTTTTTATACATATTTACACTTTTCTATATCTGTACATCAGACCTTTTTTGAGTCTTATTTTATAACTATAATGCTTCTGATTATTTTTATAATTAAAAATAAGATTCATTTTATTTTTAAATAAAATTCATTTTATTTTTAAGTAAAATTCATATTGTTTTTAATATAGACAGCGCATTTTTTTTATTAATTCCAACGTTTGACTAGCAGCGTTCTGTTTTACTAACGGCCATTTTTCCCATATATATATATATATATATATATATATATATATATATATATATATATATATTCTCCACATACACATATATATATGTAAGTTGAAAAATGGAAGTGAATCCGACAATTATGTTCAACATATATATATATGTGTGTGTGTGTGTGTGTGTGTGTGTGTGTGTGTGTGTGTGTGTGCGTGTGCGTGTGTGTGTGTGTGTGTGTGTGTGCATCGAGAAATGTTGCATAATTTGACTTACCATCAGTCCTACGGAATGGTTTCATTGTCATTATAAACAACTGCGAGATTCAGATATTAACGTTTTGCCCGACGTAGACGAATCCTTCAGCTAGTGTTTGATTATTTGAAAAAATCTAAAAGAGTTACTTTTCCTATCTTTTTTCTTCTTTTTTTATTTATTTATTTTTTTATTTATTTTTTTTTTTAATCAGTCTCAATAAAAGCAGTTAAATAAAGATTTACAAGAAAAAAAGCAATACAAGTCCACACATTAAATTCATGAAGTTAATAAATAATCGACAAATGTTTTTAACATATTTCAATAATATTCCTGATTGCCAATTCTTTACGCCACATCTTTAGCAAAAAAAAAGAAGAAAAGAATAATAAAACAGTTTTAGTTTCACTTTCACTTTCGCCTTTAAAAATATCACTTGATAAAGCTAGTTTTTGGGTCGATTGATAAAACTGGAAACCTGAAATTATTCAATTGGAGTTTGAATTTAGTCAAAGACAAACGGTCTTGGTTCAATATGCTGTTACGACAGCAAAATAGGAATCCGCTGCAGCCTTTCAAATGTTTCGCAGAATAACAATTTGTTTCTTTTCTTGGGTTTAAGTTTTATTTCACTTAATTTTATTCGTTTACTTTTTTATTTATTTTATTATTTCAATTACTTTTTTTCCTTTAATCATTGGTGATCATAACACAAGAAACCATGACAATGAATTTTCTTATTAAATTTATCTGACATGGAAATCTGACCTTGTAAGTATCAATGATCAATGGCCTTAATTAACTTTCTCGTTGTCTTCTTCTTATTATTCTTATTATTATTATTATTATTATTATTATTATTATTATTATTATTATTTATCGTTGTCTTTCTGAAGTTCTCTTCATTCATCTTCATTTGAGCTGTGGAAGGTCATTCGGCTACTCTTTATTATTAGCCTCTCTCTCTCTCTCTCTCTCTCTCTCTCTCTCTCTCTCTCTCTCTCTCTCTCTCTCTCTCTCTCTCTCTCTCTCTCTCTCTCTCTCGTCTCTATATTTACATAAAGTGTTTTTATATTTTCTCCTAATATTCCTCATTTCTTCTCTCTCTCTCTCATCTCTCTCTTTT
>CM042139.1:58259152-58269152 GCA_023376005.1 Doryteuthis pealeii
AGTTCAGAAAACACGGGCAAATCACGTTAGCAGGCTCTTAAACTATGAAGAACTGAGATTTGGGATATTCAATTGCAGAATTACTAGCTAAGTGAATAATTAGGGCGAATGATAGAAGGGCTTCTCGGATCCCCAGAGGCGCGAGCTGCCGGAGAAGGCTTCGATTGTGGGGCTAAGGCCGAAGCCCCGATGTGCAACACAGTCCGAGGAAAAAGGGGAAGACGGTAAAGGTGGTAGGCAAGACCCCCACCCTCCGGAAAACCTGCACGTGCTTCTCTGTGTGATTCACGTTCCTACGATGAAAAGCCGGCTTTCATGTGTAATTCTGTTAGAATAAAGTCTATTATGCTGCAGCATCGTGGAGACGATCTTGCAAGACGTGTCACCGGACAGAGCTTGCTGAGTAGTCGAACTTGGCTGTGTGAGAGATTTCTCTGCTCGGAAAAGCTGCATCTATCAAGAAAAACGGGGAACACTCCTTGAGAGATTTAAAACAAACAAAAAGAAAGAAGCAAAGAAAAAAGATATATATATATATATATATATATATATATATATATATATATATATATATATATGAAGAAAATAACAGATTTGTAAAAATCCGACAAAATGTGAGGAAAAGTTAGGGAAAAAAGTGAATAACGAACACAGACAGAAAAGTCGGTTCTATCGAGAAAAAAACATGGAACAATCTTTTCGAGATCTAAAACAAAAAAAGAAGGAAGAAAGGAATATATATATATATATATATATATATATATATATATATATATATATATATATATATATATATACTTTCAATAAGAAAGAGAAACTTAAACCGTCATTTGGCTATTATAAAATTATTTCGGCCAGTAACTCAATGAATGAGCCTAGTTTCGTCAGATAGCCGTTACAAAATATTGATTTGTATATAATTGATTTATTAATTATTTTACATTGTGTTCTCTTAGGGATTTGAAATAATCCTTGTATAAATCTATAGGTGTCTATCTGCATGAGATGCATTGTGGATATACAGAGAATACAGATGATACCAAATAGAATCATTCACAACTTACCAATCGACTGGATACGTTTACATATATATATATATATATATATATATATATATATATATATATATATATATATATATTCTTTTGAATATCACATAGTACGGGTGTTTCAGAAAAGTCGATATCATTTCATTATTTAATAACTTGACCAATTCTTGTTTAAATGATCTAAAAGTATGAAAAACATTTTGTTTCTTTTCCCGGGAATTGCATCTCTATACATAAAAAGAAAAAAGATGAAACATTAAAGACATAAATTTGAGGTGTTTCTACATATACTGTAAACATTTGGGATGTACAGGGTGTATCAGAGAAAAATTATATCATTTCATAATCTAATAACTTGACCAATTCTCGTTCAAATGATCTCAGATTTTAATAGCATGTGTAGAAACAACTCAAAATTCTATGTTTAATGTTATTTTGTTTTTTCTGTTCAGGTATAGAACTGTCATCCATTGTAAAAGAAAAAGGTGTTTTAACATACACTATTAAAATTTGAGATCATTTGAACGAGAATTGGTCATGTTGTTATATTATAACTTGACCAATTCTCGTTCAAATGATCTCAGATTTTAACAGCATGTGTAGAAACAACTCAGAATTCTATCTTTAATGTTTTAAGATATAGAAATGTCATTCGGTGGAAAAGAACAAAGCATTTGAATATTGTTCAATGTTTAATGTCTTATGTTTTATTTTATTTTAAGGTATCGGGTTTCAGTAGAAAACAAAAGGCATTTAAACATTAAACGTTTGATCTGTTTCAACACGTGCTCTTTTCCAGCGAATGACATTTCTATACCTTAAAAAAGTTGAGATCATTTGAACGAGAATTTATCACGTTATTATATATTATATTATAACTTGACCAATTCTCGTTCAAATGATCTCAAATTTTAGCAGCATGTGTAGAAACAACTCGAAATTATATGTTTAATGGTTAAACGCCTTTTCGTTCCCAGTGAATGTCATTTCTATATCTGCCACATGTATAGAAAAAATTCAAAATTATATGTTTAATTGTTAAACGCCTTTTCTTTCTGAGGTAGAAAATACATTTTTAAGAATCTTTAAAAAGAAAAAAATTGATAGATATACAGTTCGATAGTCAGAATAAAATTCGTAATCCGAACGGGACGCAAAAAAAATGGCAAACACATTTTGGTCATTGTTACAGGTGTCACCTCAGCAAATATCGGTGGATGGCTGGACAGTCTAAGTGAACGAAGCTGTCCAAATCTGTCGCTCTGTTGACTAAATTGGAATTGGTCATTAGGGTAGGTCGATTTTAGAACTGTAGCGTCACCATGTAGCGAAAGTTGCAAATTAACATAAAAAATTACCACACAAAATATTTTTCAATTTCAATCGTTTAAAATGTTATCACTGTTACAGATTAATTATTAGGTAGAAAGCAGCATATTGGAGGTGTCGGTGGTGATGGGGGCATATTTTTAATTTTTAATCATAGTTATAATATTTTATTCGTTTCGTTTCAAATGACAAGCTTTTCTGTTTTAGATATTGAAATTGCTAAATTTTCTAACCAATTTCTAGGCTAAATGTTGCGAAAACGAGGATTTTTGGAGCATTTTAGTAGACGATCTTTGATGCTATTTCCTTAAATAATAGTACAAGTAAGGGTTCTAGTTTTTGGTATCAGTACTAATTATACTAACACACAATTTTCTGTGTTTGAGAGAATGTGATTTTTTTTTAATGAAAAGTCAACCTATCCTATTGGTCATATAAGAAATTACGTACCCGGTACATATGTCTACATTAACATTACATTTATAAGACTTAAAAACATGGTTTACACAACACAAAAGAATGGATGTTCGAATGCGGCTAGCACAATCTAATAATAATTTCAGCTGCTAAGTTATGTTGTCTCTGGGTGCAACAGACCGACCCTATTAAAGAGAGAAGGGGCAATAAAGAGAAAGAGTTCGAAAGAGAGAGAGAAAGAGAGAGAGAGAGAGAGAATAAGTTGATAGATAGATATATAGATAAACATATATCTGAGATAAAATCTGAAGTTCAATCTCGGCGTAGAGAATGATTAACATGTTATGGCGGATGGATTAAACAGGCTAAGTGAATAAGATACGTTTTAGAAAGAAAATTAAAGAAAATTATTTTAAATCATTGTGAAAATTTCAAGCCACTGGAATACATGAATTATTTAAGTATAATAAACAATAAAAAAGATGTAGGCTTATTGTGTAAAGTAGTGGATAAAAGGATATAAAAAGATATATGTTATAAAAAGAGAAATAAGGAAGGAAAAACGGAAGTCGTCTAAGATTCGAGCTGAGATTTCCAGAAGCGTACGATCCCTGTAGCATCGTTCTCTCTCCGCACTGAGAGAGAGAGAGAGAGAGAGAGAGAGAGAGAGAGAGAGGAGGGGGGGAGATGAAATGAAGAGGATAGGCAGACATACCGATAGAAAAAGAATGTAATAGGATATATATAGGTGTGGGGTGTGTAAATGTGCATATATATAGAGAGAGTCAGGGAGAGACAGAGAGTGACAGAGAGAGACCGAGAGAAAAAATTAAATGAAGATATATATATATATATATATATATATATATATATATATATATATATGTATGTGTGTGTATGTGTGTGTGTATGTGTGTGTGTGTGTATGCGTGTGTGTGTGAGTTTGTATAGATAGATAGATAGATAGATAGATAGAAAATGAATAGGATACCTAGAATGACATGCAGAGAATTGGTAGGGGTTGAGGGAGAGTGAGATGATGAAATTGTTTGATTGAGAAGGACAATGATTCAAGCTACGTGCAAAGAAAAGGAAGAAAAACGGTTTCCCCTCGTTTGATTTGAGGTCATCTTTTATATTCAAAACTTACATGCATTATTTTTGTTAGCCTCTTCATTAAATCTTGTAAAGAATACCGTTAAAAT
This sequence comes from Doryteuthis pealeii, assembly GCA_023376005.1. Taxonomy (NCBI): domain Eukaryota; kingdom Metazoa; phylum Mollusca; class Cephalopoda; order Myopsida; family Loliginidae; genus Doryteuthis; species Doryteuthis pealeii. The sequence goes on from CM042139.1 coordinate 58,263,153, forward strand.
TTGATACTAGCCAAGAAGTGGGTGGGCCGTGCTTTTTTAGTATTATCTAATTGCCAATTAATTGTAAATTTCAGCTAATTTACAAAGGAAACGATCTCCTACTTCAAGATGTGAACAGATTTTAGATTATCTGGTTGGCTGGTTAGTCCGACCAATGTACCCATAGCTGGAGGAAGAATAGTTGGATACATTCACATAGTTCTAATACCTTTGGGAAAGGTATGTATCGAACTACTTACTCTCCCTCCAGTTATGGGTAAAATTGTAGAGCAGACTGGGCTCTTTAACCGTGGCTAGGTTGCCAGTCTAGGAGAAGGAAAACTCTGAATTCAAACCTGTTAAACTCCGTTTAAGAAATTGACCTTGTGTCACACCCTGCTCGTGTGGAGGAGTAGGTAAATATATATATGAAATCAAACAGCATTGTCCAGGATTTGAACTCGTGTTACAGAGTCCATTTCTTACGACGATAGCCATTACACTACGCGCCTCCAGAATGGTTTTATAAGTTGCTATTTTTTTTGTTTTTTGTTTTTGTTGTTTTTTTGGGGGGGGGTCAAATTGGTACCGACTCGTCTGCATGTTTATACGTAATCACTTTATTATATAAGTATCACAGCTGTTCATACTTCTCGGTTAAAATGACGTCATCAGACTGCCGATACACAGGGAATTATCCCCAAGGTATTAGGACTTCAGGACAGTACATACGAGGGTATTCCCAAAAGAAAAGCCCACAAAGCTCTATGGATGCAATGACTTGAGATTTGAAGGTAAGAAATACAAAGGAAAGAGAATTGTGAGATTTGAGAGAAATAAATAAGGACGTAAGGAGATAATAAAATTTGAGAGTGAGAAATAAAGAGGGAAGGGAAGAGTGAGATTTGAGAGTAAGAATCTTTTTTAAATGAAAGAAAAAGAAGATATTCGTAAAAGAAACGCAAAATACGTGTCAAATATTGAAACTCACTAAAGGAAAAAAAAAGAAAAAGAAAAAAAATAGTTGTCGTTTCTGCTTGAGCTCGCAAATGAAGCTACGTCAAGTGAGAAGTTTTAGAACGCAAAATGCATTAAACCAATTGAAATTCATTGCCAATTAATGGAGCATGGCGAGTCGTGCATTGATATCAAAAACGTCCGCAAGTGAGGTAGGGAGTTCGCAACGACTACGAGGTTCAATGCTTCTTCAACAACATGACGGCGACCTGGTATAACATGTGCATACACAAACTGCCACAGCACCAACAAAAATGCATTGACCGAAATGGCGATTATGTAGAAAAATAGATAGATGTTCAAACTTTAAAATGGTGTAAACATTATTGATAATAAGCAGTAAACGTTTCTGTATTATTTGGATTTTTCGGAATGATGACATCATCTTAATTGTTATATACACAACGTTTCGGCCTATAAAGATGGAGGCAACTGTCCGAAAAAAATTCAAATAATACAAATTATCAAACTTCATCTCAGAAATTCATACAAACGTTTCTGTGATTTCTAAATATTTTGGTGACCTTACCTTTGGGATTAACATCATATATATATATATATGGAGGCGCGTGGGCTAGACGTTAGAGTCGTGGAAAATGGACTCGTCGATTCGGGTTCAATTCATAGACGAAGCTGTTGGCATTTCACATAGCGCTAATATCCTTGGGAAAGGTATGAATCCATATATTCTCCCTCCCGCTATGGGTTAAATAGTAGGGCAGACTGGGCTCTTCAGCCTTGGGTAGGTAACCAGTCTAGGAGAGGGATAACTCTGAATTCAAAATTCCTGAGGTCAGTAGTTTGTGGCAACCCTTGATGCACCAATTCTTTCCTATCGACTGTGCCAAAAAGTGTGGATGGTCCAACACAAGCCTTCAACACTATAAACAAATCCCTGTGTGGATGTTCATTGTGTGTATGAACCCTCATATGTCGAAAATCGACGGGAGAGTCCATTTATATATATATATATATATATATATATATATATATATATATATATCAGTGGTAACTCCGGGGGTAGGGATTTTCGGACTCAGCCAGAATAGCTATTCTTATAAGTCAATTTTGAATCAACAAAAGTTATTTGTCCTTGAATTTGGTTGCAGTCAGTGTCTTGACTCGAACCATCATGAATGATTATTTTAACCCTCTAACTTTTATAGTTTTATGTTCATGCCTTAAAATATTGATTTATATAAATTTTGCAGACAGCGTCCAGAATGTCACACGAAGAAGAACAAATTAACGAGGCTAGTTATTTTGGACCGAAGAAAATCAGACCTAAAAAAAAATTAGTTCGTTCATTTTTTTTTTTAATTATTACAGCTTTTTTTTAGCAAATCTTATTCAACAAAAACAATAACAATTGGTGGTTTTGTTTAATTTGTTTTATAAAAATAATCCTCTCTTTTCAAAATGCATATTGAAAATCATATCCACATTCATCATATTATGCCCTACCATCGAGAAATGTTGGAATGCAGAACAGTCATTTCAGGATCTCAATGAACTTTTTGGTGAAGGTACAATCAGCAAAAGCCAAGTTGAAAGATGGTTCAGAAAGTTTAAATCGGGCAATACAAACCTCGCAGGTGAAGAGGGATGAGATCGCCCATCAAATTTCAACGACCAGGCACTTTTGACAGCCGTGGAAAAGGAGGAAAACTTGACAAAGAGAATGTTGGCCGGAGACTTCAATGTGGACCATTTGACCATCAGCTCGGAAAAATATGGAAATTGGCTGGGTGGATGCCCCACGAACTCTCCGATAATAACCGAAAAAGGCCGAACGTGTCAGAATTTTTACCGATTCGACGCAATAATTATACACCAACCCAATAAATCTTTCTAATAACACGACTCGCATGAATAGATCTCAAGCACTCATTTAAATCTTGTGTGTGTATGTGTGCGTGCGTGCGCGTATAATTGCGTGTGCACGCGTGTGTACATATGTTGGTTTGTATAATGTTCCGTTGACCCAGGTATTGAGCGGTTGGCATAAAATATTTTAGTGGCGACTCAGACAGGCCCTTACATGGGTCAAATACATTTGTTTTGAAAAATATAACAGATAAAGAGAAAATGTTTTGTTTTTTGTAGAATGGTCAGTCGTCAAGTATAAGATGTGCAAACTTACACAATCCGAGAGAGTAGAACAAAATTTAGTTTGATGCACAAATTCTTCTTAATATTCTACATTTTACATACATACAAGCAAGACTATGCACCCTCTATGTGTAAGTATTTAAGCTTTAATGTAATGAAATAATATGAATTAGAAAGACTAACGAAATTAAATAAGAATACATGTAAAAAGATTACACTTATTTTAATTATATTCTAATTAGTTTCTATATAATCATAGGATTGATTTTAATATGTTGGAGAATAAAACAATACTATTAGCGGTCAATAACAGCAAGTAATTATTTATTAAACCCGGTTTTTTAAAACCAGTATGCACATTAACCACACCATATATTATGTAAACCAATATTTCTTAGTGATATATAAGACACATTGCAGGACACCTCGCATGGTGTAATGGTTAGCAAGGTAGATTCGCAAACCATTGTTAGTGAGTTCGATCTTCATTATGCGCCCCATACTTCTGTACTTGTGGCGCATCTAAGTTAAGCTTAGTAAATAACTATTAGACACTTTGCAGGATTTTAAATGCACGAATAACAGGGGCTGTTTTGAAGTAAATCTAACTCAGATTTTCATAGAGACATCATTAAAAATAAGATTTATTCAATGTATTAATTATTTTGACTATAGATTAAATACTCATTGATAAACTTGGGCTATTGGGACGTAAGCAGTGACGTAGTTTCGGTTACAGACAGACACCGGATCTCCATTATAATAAGATATAAATATAGAGTTTTTTTTTTTTTAAACTGATAAAAAGTTGGACAAATGTTAAATTTAGGATAAATTTAGCTGCGATAATTTCCCAAAAGTCAATGCGTATTATACACGCGGAATTTTTTTTCCAGAAATTCGTAGTCGAGTCTTACAGGTGCGTGATATTCATGACTGATTGCTCTATTCTAAGTTTGTTTTATTTTTTTATTTTAAAATTTTTAAGAGGTTTAATCATTCATGGGCGAAACTGTAGATTTGAAAGGGGTTAGATAGTTTATATTTAGACTAGAATCGGCTTCCCAGCATCAACTAGGTCGAGGAAGGGGGTAAGAAAAACCCTGATGAATTGATTTACTTTTGAGATTTACAAACTCTGGACATTTTTAAGTAGAATTTTTTTATGTATATCTCAAATTTTAAATACCTTCGAAAATAAATCAAATCTTCTTGATTTTGCACAAAAAGCAAAAACCGGTGATATTTAATGTGTGTATATATTTACTTTGTCGTTAATTGTTTTATTTCCTAGTTTCATCCGGATATACATACAAACATACATACACACCAACTGCCTTTATATATGTATAGATTTAACAAATCAAGCTATCCATCACAGTGGGTCTAAAAACCGTATTTTGTAGTTTTTGTTACAGACAAACAGACACCGATTCTCCATTATAATAACTAGCAAATATATGCACCCTCCGGGTGCAAGTATTTAAGTTTTAATGTAATAAAATATCGTATTAAATTAGGAAGGCTAATGAAACTAAATAAGAATGCAGATAGAAAGATTTGAAACAGAGGGGGTATAATCGAAAAATAGAACAACCGAAACTTACTCTTCCATCACTCTCGTCTTTCATTGTTCTTTTTTCTAATTTAAGTATTTAGTTAAAATAGGAAGTAAAGAATAAAATGACAGTTATTTTATCTTGTTAATGGATTTCATTTAAGATTCATTGAAGAGATTTTTGCTTATATTCATTAAAATAAAACCAAACAGTTAGAAATCAATAATACTAAGCACATATTTATTAAAATTGAATTTTTAATATCAATATGCAAATTAGCCTTCCCGTTCACACTGTAAACCGCTATTTTGTTGTATATATAAATACAATTGCATGTTGTTAGTATGTAAATATGGTTAACAGTATTGATAATGTAAAACAATTTTATTAATAATTGAGGTTAAAATTAAAATAAAATCATTGAAGATGTGATGTCAATAACTAAGGGAATTGTGACTTGAGTAGTGATATAGTTTCGGTTACAGACAGAAAAACACACAATCTCCATTATAATAAGAAGATGTTCGATGTTTGCGCATTCATGGGCGAAACTGTAGATCTGAATGGGGTTGGATTGTTTATATTCACATCCCACATCGTAGTGTGTGTCGTGATTAGATGTAAATTCATTTTCAGGATCTTTCAATTCTCTTGGAATTCTATAAACTTCAAAGACATTCCCGCCCTTTTCTTCAATACATTCCACAGTCTGTCTGTCTGTCTGTCTGTCTCTCTCTCTCTCTCTCTCTCTCTCTCTCTCTCTTTTGTGCACCTGAATATATAAAGAATAAAAGATAATGAAACAAATATATAGAAAAATATTTTTAAATATATATAGGATATTAATAATAGGATATTAACTTTTTAAATCCCGAGCAATGCTGGGTAGCTCTGTTAGTAAACTATATAAAATCTTATTTTTAGTCATTGTAAAAAAAAAACAAAGTAATCCAACAATCCAACACTATTCAAATCTACAGTTTCGCCCATGAATGAGTAAACTGCGAACAATCTTATTATAATGGAGATTCGGTGTCTGTAGCCAAAACTATAAAATACGGTTTTTAGACCCACTGAGATGGATAGCCTGATTTTTATATATATATATATATATATATATATATATATATATATATATATATATATATATATATACTTACCAATCCCTCTGCGCGAGCACGATGCGACACAAGGTCAATTTCTTGATTTAACAGAGTTTAACAGGTTTGAATTCAGAGTTTTCCTTCTCCTAGACTGGTTACCTAACCATGGTTAAGAGCCCAGTCTGCCCTGCTATTTATTGGAGGAAGAGTCGGTTTATGCATACCTTTCC
>CM042139.1:58274152-58311652 GCA_023376005.1 Doryteuthis pealeii
TCTTTCATAAAGGGGAATTTGATTTTGTTTTGACCGGAAATGAAATTATTTTTTGCTGATTTTATTTTAGGCTAAATTAATTATTAAAATAAAACAAATTTTATTTTATTTGTTTAGTTGGAAAAAAGATTTTCTTTGGAGCTGAAAAAATAAACTTGTTTAATTTTGATAAACCACAACGACCGGGAGTGATGTTAATTTCAACCCTGACATTGACTTGATCAACGACGTGTAAATTTTAAATGAAATTTTGATTAATACAAAGATGAAATAATTCTATAATTAATTGAAAAGGTTGAATAATAAAAAGCTAAGATAAATACGTATATTTTTATTATGGATAAAGCGGTGATTATTTTCTAATTTTCATTTAACCGTTTTGTGGGAGGTAAGGGTAACTATGTGTACCATAAAAATAGCAGGTGCACGCTATACATTACCCTTAGCTGGATGGTTTACCCTACGAAATGTACTTGAGGATGTCGGACTTTTTTGTCTCTATTCTGACGAATGTGTTCAACAATTGGTTTGCCCTGGGAGCAATCCCAAAGCGCTTTACCAAAGGTGTGATCACATTGCTGAAGAAAGGAGGCAGGAATGTTTGGGAGGCCTTAGATGATTACAGGCCCATAACTCTGCTAAACACAGTTAAAGATTTTCACCCGGGTCTTAGCGAACCGTTTGCGACTTGTGGTCGGTGATCTGGTCGAACTGGAACAGAATTACGCTGTGAAAGGGAGATCGATCCAAAACAATTTGCATCTGGTTCACATGATCCTAGAGGGGATAGAAGACGACCAATGTGCCGCGCTGATCAATTTAGATCAGTCCAAGGCATTCGATAGGGTGGACTACCGGTTCCTGGAGGCTGTTTTGGAGACCGCCGGATTCAAACCGGAGTTCCGCAAATGGATCAAGATTCTGTACCAATCTCCTACAGCAGTGGTACAAGTAAATGGGAAGCGCTCGGGTGTCTTTCCGATTGAGCGGTCCGTGCGACAGGGTTGCCCCCTGTCTCCTCTTCTCTATGTCCTCGCTCTGGAACCCCTGCTCCATAGGGGGGGGGGCATATCAGGTCCTGTGCCGAATTGCTGTTCCTGGCCCCGTTAACACCAAGGTATCCGCGTACGCTGATGATATCACCGTGTTCGTGACTAGTGTTTCGGGCATAGTTGCGGTGAAGAAGGCGCTTGCAAGGTACGAACGAATTACTGGGGCAAAGATCAATTTGGAAAAGAGCGAAGGTTTACGGTTGAGAGCTTGGATGAGATCCGATAACCTGCTCGGCCCCTTCCAGTGGAGTGATGGTCCAGTGAAAATCCTTGGAGTTTGGTTTGGGCCTGATCTCCAAGTGGAGAGAAATTGGTCGGAAGTACAAGTAAAGGTGGAAACTCGGATCCGAAGATGGTTTCCAAGGCGGTTGTCCTTAAGGGGCAGGGCGGAGGCTAGTGCCACCTATATTTTTCTCCTGATCCTTTACCGGTTGTCTGTACTTCCTCTGACTGCGGCTCGGTTATTGGCATTAGAACGGAGGCTTTTTCGCTTTTTGTGGAAGTGACGCCGGCAAATAGTACGCAGACAGGTTTGTTCCCAGCTACCTTGTAATGGTGGTTTGGGGATGCCGGACTTGGCGGCTCATCGAGACGCTGAGAGGCTGGCATTTCTGAATCGTGCGTTGTACACAGAAGCCGCGTGGTCGCAGCAAATCCGGGCCATCTTCCCGGACCTCCTGCTACGGCCCCGTGGTTCTCGCGAAGAATCGCGGTTTCTATCTGAGTGTCGCGCCGCCTTTCGAAGACTACCTGAGTCTAGCGACGTTTCATGGCCTCGAAGAGCACTATATCGGGTATTAGTGGAGGGGTCCGGTTCGGATCCGCTCGTGGAGCGGCACGGCTCGTCTTTGGAGGAGGTCCACTCACAATGGAATTGGGCGCCGGGTGCCGGGTTTATGAACAACTCAGAGTTCTCCCTCACCTGGCGACTTGCTCGGAACGCGTTGCCGCTCGAAAGCGTGCAATACTAAGCGAACATTGCTGATTTTCCATCTTGTACCCGCTGCAACAGTGGCTTAGGAGAAACGGCTGAGCACGCCTTCTTCCACTGTGACAAGGTACATTCGTTTTGGGAGTACGTGAGCGAGGTTACGGCTCGTATCGCACCCAATCAGTGGGTGCCGCTCGATGTTGGTTACGTCTTGGACAATGTCAGTCCGCCGTTCTCCGAAGAAAAACGAAAGGTGTTTTTTGCTATACTAGCCGTAAATGTAACGTATTGCCGTCTTTCACGATGCTAAATCGTATATGTAACGTGGCGCCATTTTTACGGCTCTAAATAATATACGTAACGTTGTCGTCTCTTTCACTTTATCGGGGATGGTACAGTCGTGTATCAGGGGTTGGCACGTTGTCTTGTTTATCTAGTAGTCGCCGTTTCTATTCAGCAAATTCTTCCACACTTCCTCGCGTGGTCGGGGAAAATGTATCACGTTTCACGACCGTGGGTTTTTCGTTGCGATCAATTTGACTTGTTGACAAGTATCTGTTCCTGTTTGTTTGTTTCATTCATGATTTCTCGTACGATTTCTTTGGAGTAGTAAAATAAAGATGAGAACAGTACTTCTTGCTTTTCAAATGGCTCATTTATTTAATTTATTCTTATATTGTTTTTGAGAGAGAGAGTCGGTTTCCTTAAGTCTTTAGTAACGTTCCTACGGTCAGCACCAATTATCAGGCTTCACACTTCAGCGACACCAGCCTCGATCCAAAACCTGAGTCGCTCGCCTCTGACAAACTCTGCCAACCCCGACTGCCCGACCAACTCCACTGCCCCAGACCAACTGTCTTTAAAGTCTAAGGTTCCCTCATTATATAGAAATGGGTGTGGAACTTTCTAGAACGTTTTGGAACCTTTCGAATGTTCTGTTTTACCAAATTGTACGTGTCACTTAAGAGGTCAACGGGTCAACCATCCTTTCTTCTGACAAACCGATTAAAATAAATTTTAATAGCAAAATCCTAGACTTCCTGGCTATCGAACCCAGTCCCAGGTGATAATGAGAATTCCATTATCCTCTTGCTTGCCCACTCCTGTAAGGTCTGAGAATCATGCTCCATCCTATTATGGTTTATCTGTGTCTGGCACAAGGCCACAAATATGGTGTTCCCGGGTAAGACGCGCCAATTATGCTACACTAGAATGGTGATATGGACGACGCGAAACAAAGGATTGCATGAGGACGGGGAATTCTCTTGTCAGGATCTGATCTGTTATTTTAAGCATCAGCTTAAGGTAAAGATTAGGTGCGATAGGAGGAGGCTCGAAACCATGACATTCAACGAAAGGTGGATAAATGCCGTAAGCTTGTGTGTGAGAACGGGGACAGGAGTAGAAACATTGCTGCCTGCCCATCATGGCTAGCACTGTCGGGTCTCCTGTTCGGAACCCCATTCCATAGATAGACAAACAGTCTTTAAAATAAAACAAAGGAAAAATAATAGACAGGCAAAACTACATACACCATAGATCCTCTTAGTTAGGTGGCTGAATGTTCATCAACCCCAGTTTTTTCACATAGGACATATCCAGGACCCCAAACCCAAGTTTTTTTCCTAACCCACCCGGCTCACCCTAATACCTTCCTCCTGGAGAGTCAGCCTTTCTAGCAAACCCAACCCGCCTGACCTACAGACAAACCCCCATTTTTTACCATCAACCCACTAAGGCCACCCACTTCCATATTAGAGGCACTGACCGGCTTGCTTTTGAACTGTAAAGATCGGAAGACAGTCGACAGGCCTATACACTAGTTGGGGAAAGGGGGCAACCAATATGGCCCACAATTTTATTTTGTTTACAGGTTTTTTCAGTTTCTTGGGGATCTTTTATCTTTTGTTTTGCAATTTTACCCCAACCCCTCCATCCCACGTAAATCATCCAATGAAATCCAAATGAAAATGGGAACGATTTTAAGTAGGTTAAGTCATAGAGCGAAAGAGGTATTTTGGTGAATGTAGGCTGTGTAAGAGAAGAATGCAAGATTTTATTTTTTAATGGATCGGTCAGCGAGTGAACCTAGCTAGATAGATCCATGTAGTAGTATGACTAGTTTCGACACCCTTCCCTCCAACTCAAAAACTTCCGGCTATATGCCGAGTCGTGTACACATTCATTGTATTTCACTTCAAGATAAATAAAAATTTTCGATTGAGTGCATGAGTGTGCTCACCTCAAATAACGGCCCTGCCATTGCACTCCGGTTGGGCTGACCTTTGCGATCGCCTCAAATGTGGGCGACTCGGGTGCGCTATTTCTAAGTGTGGGGTCTGCATTCGCGCTCACCCCGATAATTAATCCAAAAATAGACTTCAAGAGCCGAAAGTGGTTGGTACGAATTATTACCGGTGATTATGAGTGTTACTGGGTGCTGAGACGTTCACATTGAACATGTAAAATAAATACATAAACTTATTCATGAAGACTAGGGTCTGCCGAAAGTGATGTCAATTGCATATTTTACAAATAAATTCCCCTCCCCATTGTAAAAAATCATCTAGAATCGGAGAATTATCCGCTTTTAAAGAAATTTCAGAAAAACACGTCACATTTCTGTTTAAGGAAATATGTTTTATAATTTTATTTTTATTAATTTTTCTTGTTTAATTTATTAATTCTTACCTTTTCATTTCGTTAACTCTTTACTTTATTTCATTTTCATGTCCCCACGTGCTAATATACTTTCTCCCCTCCCCCATTGACTTCTGCCCTGACAAACGAAAAGTTAAATACAGAAGCTTGTAGCACAGAAGCTTGTAGCCTTAAGTCATTTCCAAGCAGGATCTTCACATTAAATGGCATGTGGACTAAGTCGTAACTTAAATAATTGAACCACACTGATATAACCACACGTGTACAAGAATGAGCGTGTTTCACGTATACATGTGCATATGTGTGCATAAACACAGCGAACATTAGAACCATCTTGACGCCTCTAGTGGACTTACCCCTACCTCCCACACACACACACAAAAACTGACCTGAAGGTACCGTTGCTTATCTGATATGCAAATATACCATATCCCTAATCTAATTCCATTTCTCAGGAACACCAATAGTCGTAGGATTACAGTACTTGCTACTCGCATGGACCCCCAAATGGGTTAAAAGGGGCCCTTTAGCCTTGTTCGGCAACCCATCCAAGTCAAGGAAAAGTCCGACATAAAACCAGTGTTGCCTTTCAAGGAAAGGCTAGGGGAGTAAACCCCGAAAACAAACCAGGAACCGGAGTCCATAAGGTGGTGTGATGCTGAAATCCAGTGCTACCCATCAACTCCTGCGACACTACCGTTACCAAACCGTATTGGTACCTTACCTTTCCTTTGGATCACAGCGGCAGTGTGGAGAGGGGGGATTTGCAGCATGGGCAACAGCTTATCCTCCATATGAACCCACCCAGACTATGTAGTTCAAAGAAAGGAATAAAAGAAGAGAAAAAAACTACTTCATCGTCTCTCGTAGACGGAAGGCTGCCAACCATATATATATATATATATATATATATATATATATATATATATCTTTGAAAGGAAGGAAAAACTCAACACCATCTGATGAGACTTGATTAAATCAACTTGATGAGACTTGATTTGGGGAGTTTTATTAAATCAACTTAGATTTATAAAGGCCCCAATTTTGGTCGAAATAAATTTATTATGGAATAACAGTGTTGAGTGGAACTTCACCATCAGATAGAGTTTGACGTCATACCAAGGACAATAAGACCCTCAGAAACCGCTTTCTAGCATATATATGATAAAAAGGATTGCAGATTGCACAATGGGAATAGGGTTGAGACAATCATATGGGTGCTATGGCTTGATGAGACCAGCCAATTGTTAAGAAGTGGGCTCTTCGGTCACCTGTCTCGCCTATGTAAGGGCCAAAGTGTAGTGTTGCGTGTCATGGACTGCTCAGCCACTAGAGTTTCATCCTTAACTATCCCTGGTCACCACTCACAGCCAACAGGTGGCCCCATTTGGGGGTTCTTACTCCTTTACAGAGGTGCAGTCGGTATATTTCTAAAGCTCCAGCTGACAGGGCTATAATGTTCTGGAAGTATTACTAATAATTCTATACTACTATTAACAGTTTACATCGACTCCAATGAACACACGTTGATCGAAAATTTTTAAAAAAACTCTAACGTAAAAGAAGTCTATAGAAAAACTATAAATACACTGTGAACAGTAAGCACTCCAGTTCTTCTCTTTTAGAGGAAATATGATTTATCGACAATATCCTTGAAAAGGACCATTAACGGTGGAAAATTTATATTTAGAATTTAACCAAATTTAAGAAATTATGTAAGACGAAGGGATAAAAATTATTTTTTAACTATTTTCATAGCTGCCAATATATATCTTTAATAATTGAATTTCTTTAATCTGGTAAATTTTTAAACAAGAGATCAAAACAATTGCCTAAATGCCAGGAAACTCGGAGGCATGTGACTATAGTCATAATATTCAATATATATATATATATATATATAAATAAATATATAAAGGTTTTACATATCTATTTATTTGGTGACAAAGGAACAGTCACGACCATTTTGGTTTCATGCGACAGCAATCATCAGGTGAACTTGTTTCACCTAAACCTAAAAGAAGGCATGACATGAAAGATAACAACACACCTATTTACATAAACACCTCCTCTAACCACCCACCTTCCATCATCAAACACATTCCCAAATCCATCAGCCGCAGACTATCAGAAAATTCTTGTAACATAAACATGTTCAACAAAGACAAAATAATATACAACAACACACTAAAAATAAATGGCCACAAGCATTTACAATTGAGTACACCCCAACAAAATGCAAACCAAATCAAAGAACCAGAAACATAATCTGGTTTAACAAATCCGTAACTTCCAACATCGGCAAAATCTTCCTCAACCTTATACGTAAACACTTCCCCATACACCACCCCTTAGCAAAAATCTTCAATAGAAATAATCTAAAAATAAGTTACAGCTGCACTAAAAACATATCACAGATCATAAAAAGCCACAACAAAAAAGTAGAAATCAACAATAACAAACCACCATCCACCAATCTGTGCAACTGCAGAGACAGAAACACGTTCCCCTTCGATGGCTTTTGCCTACAAATGAATGCAGTATAAAAGGGCAACTGTAAAATACAACACAACCACCAAACATTATATCGGAGCAACCAAAGGAACTCTAAAACAAAGGTTCTACACCCATAAACTCCCCTTCACAAACAAAAACTACTCATCCAACACATCACTATGCACATACATCTGGAACCTAAAGGATATGAATATTTCCCCCAAAATAACCTGGGAAATCCTAAAAATTGCACCCACCTACAACAAGTCTACAAAAAAATGCCTTCTTTGCCTCCAAGAAAAACTTTCCATTATCACTCAACTAACACATTGTACCCTCCTAAACAAAAAATCTGAAATACTATCCAAGTGTAGACATGAAAATAAACACCTGTTATCAAATTTCGACCCATACATTTAACCCATCATCACCACCCACACCCAATGCCCCGCCACCACCTCGATACTATCGCGCACATAACACACCGCATCTTCACAACATCACCAACATACATTATCGCTAACCAATTCCAGCCCTGCACACACCCATAAGAAACTTAAGTAAAAAAAAAATTTCTGCACCCTAATACCATATCACCAACACCTGAAGCATAACCCATTCCCCACCAGCCGCAGTATTACTCCCACAACAATAACTTAATTGGTTTACATGTGTATATAATCGTACACCACACCACTTCTACCACATGCACACGAGTATGCATCCATGCATACACGTGTGCACCGTGCCACCCCCTTTTACACCAGCACAATTCAATCCCTACAATATGCTCTACGTTTTAACAATGTTTACTCTTCATTACATCACTGCACAAATATTATGTTTCGTTCGAACATGTGCGTCCTTGTATGTATGCATGCGTATGCCTTTCGATTTAGAGCTTGTATACCCACATGCGTATGTATGTTTATGTGCCCGGGTGTATGCGTGTACATGTGCCCACGAATATTGATGGGTGTCTCTATCTATCCATTATGTACCAATCTAGCTACCCATCTATTTACCTATATATCTCAGTCTGTTCCATCTATCTATTTATCTTTCTATCTCAGTCTGTTTCTATCTATCTATCTATCTATCTATCTATCTATCTATCTATCCAGTCCTTTCTCACCTATATACCTATTTATCCATCCCAGTCTGTTCATATCTACCTATGTATCTCAACCTGTGTCTATTCATCCGTCTTTCCCAACCCGTTTATCTATCTATCTTTCTCAGTATGTTTACACCTACCCATCCATCTATTTATCTATCTATCTGTCTGTTTCTATCTATCTATCTATCTATCCATCTATCTATCCATCCATCTATATTCTAACTTTCTCAGTATGTTTACACCTACCCATCCATCTATTTATCTATCTCAGTCTGTTTCTATCTATCTATCTATCTATCCATCCATCTATATTCTAACTTTCTCAGTATGTTTACACCTACCCATCCATCTATTTATCTATCTCAGTCTGTTTCTATCTATCTATCTATCTATCTATCCATCCATCTATATTCTAACTTTCTCAGTATTTTTACACCTACCCATTCATCTATTTATCTATCTCAGTCTGTTTCTATCCTTCTACCTATCCATCCATCTACATATCTATCCATCCATCCAGCTATCTACCTCAGTCTGTTCCCCCATCTATCTATCTATCTATTTATCTATCATTCTACCTATCTATCTATTTTTATCTATCTTATCTACCCATCGTTCTATCTGTCTCCTTCTTTCTTTCTATCTATCTCATTTGTCCATGTATATATGTATGTATATGTATGTGCGCTTATGTATATTTGTGTATGTGCATGTATGTGTGTAGGTATATGTATGTATGTGTGTGTGAATGCATATATATGTGTGTGTGCATATGTGTGTGTGTACGCATATGTGTGTGCGTGTATATGTATGTATATGTGTGTATATATATATATATATATGTATATATGCTTATGTGCATATGTATATATATGTGTGTGTATGTGTGCATATGTATATATGGGGCATATATGGGTATGCGTGTGCATATAGGTATGTATGAGTACTGTTATGTATGTGTGTATGAGTACTATTATGTACGAGTGTTTACGTACACATGGGTGTTTGGACATACGCGTGCGCGTCCTTATATGTTGTGTGTGTGTGCGTGTGCGTCCACGCATGTATGAGTGAAGCTACGAGCGTGCATACGTATTTGCGTACATACTTGGAACAATTAACCAACCCCGAACATCTTAACATCCGAACAACTTCTTCTATCTAACCGCAATCCAAACCCTCCACCCCACCCATAGTATACAACATTTGAAATCTTAAAATTAGAATTATTTAACCTCCTTCATTGATCCGCCCCGCACCCAAACTGGTGACAGTATCCATTTCCCCCACCACCTCCACCACCAACCCCATACACGCCCCATGCTGACATCCGCTCATACCAAAAAATGCACACACCCACGCACATATATACACGAGAATACAAACGCTCACACGTCCGCATTGATCAAAAGTTACACATTCATAGAACAATGTAAATGTGTGTGAGAACCGTTATCCTGTATACATAACCTTTACACTGTCCATAAACACACATGCACATTCAAAACAACACCACATACATACGCATAACATTTCATCCAATCATACACATCCTATGTCTATTGATCTTTTTGTAATTTTTCGATTTTCCTTGCATTTGAAACAAGTTCACCTGATGATTGCTGTCGTATGAAACCAAAATGGTCGTGACTGTTCCTTTGTCACCAAATAAATAGATATGTAAAACCTTTATATATTTATTTTATTATATTATATAACAGCTCTATTTTATATTGAGCACTCTCCCAATACTACAGCGTTTGGCACATCGTTCCAGTAAAAGCTAAAACAGTGACAATCCCACACACTATATATATATATATATATATATATATATATATATATATCCGTAGATGGGTTACCAGGTAATTTGGTATTAGGATGATTCTAAGTTGGCCCTTTCTTCTAACGGCGGAATGTTAGAGTAGTTCAGGTCCAAATTGAGAGCTCGATATTCAATTTAATTGAACAGCAATATAATTGGTAAAGAAAGAGGCTTGAAATTCGGCCATTTTGCGGTTATAGATCTATTTCTGTCCACAGAAGTTAGCGGTCTGATGAAACTCATAGGCATACACAGATACCTGTTGACAGAAATAGATCTATAACTGCAAAATGGCCGATTTTTAAGCCTTTTTCTTTGCCAATTATATATATATATATAAGCATAGTTGGCAGAACGGCCTTCAACCATATTAAATTGCTTGAATATCACAGGTAAATTTGTTGGTTGGAACCGGATAAACTAATTCAGGTTGAATGCTATAACAGTAACAGTAAGAGTGATGCACCCGAATATTTCATGAATTCAAATCATTTTGAGTTTCAACTGAGAGAAGATATCGAGAAATCTACGTCTCCTTCGTGACGACTGTAATTATAAATGTATGAACCATATTTTCAGAATTTAGAGATTATTTCAAATGATTGATAATGTAAATTTAATGAAAAAATTAAAAAAAGAGAGTAATAAAATCACAACAGGAGACAAACCAGAATGTAAATTTGTGTAATTGAATTTAGAATATTTTAGATGAGCGTCGCTAATTGAGATATTGACAGTCATCCTTCTGACATTGCAGACTATCTATTTGTGTATCGTCACTTCCTTTTCCATGTTTTGTTCGCCCCAACTTCCTCTTAGCCTCGTTCTCATATACGACCGCTTCTCATTCTTATCCTGTTAGATATGCTGGCGGTAATATTCATCATCAGTGTTTTAAAGTTAATTGAATCAGAAATTCAACATTATATCTCATGATTGTGCGTAAAAATCACTTACTTCGCTGTTTTCTATTTCCCCGCTTTTGACTATTAATTTTCTATTTCTTTCTTTCTTTCTTTTCTGTTTGTTTATTTGTTTGTTTATGTGGAAGTTTTTTTTATTTTTTTTTTTCACTACTTCTTTTTAATTGTTCTCTGTCTTTCTTTACGAGTCATTTTTTTTTTTTGTCTTTCTTTCTTTCGCGCTAAAATTTCTATCTTTTACTTCCCCAAGCTAAAATGATAATTGCATTACAACGAAACTCACACACTTTCAATAACGTTCAACTTTTAGGCAATTTATGAATGGGAGATGGCTTTCAAAACTCAAATATTAAATCTAGCTGTTCAACAAGAAAAATATGGCAGCAACAGTCGACTGCGAATTGCTGCACAATATTTACACCGGTGGTCACACACACAAAAATAAAAAAAATCATTCAACCCAGCTAGTTGGTCAACATTACCTTCCTCTTCTTAAAGAAATTCACTTGATTTTAACAACAGTCTATTATTATTATTATTATTATTATTATTATTATTATTATTAGCATTGCCATTTCGTTAAATGCCATACAGTGTCTGTTAAGTTAAATTATTGAAAAATGTGCCTTATTAGAAATTGTAAGGTTTCAACCCTCCGGTGCTAAATTGATCCCTGGGGTGTTCAAAACGAAATTTCAAATGTATTTAATGTAGAAATATTTTACCAAAGAATTAATATTTATAACATGTTAATAATAATTTGATATTGCTCTCCTTTTTGTTCCCTTGTTCTCAAGCTCGCTTGCAGGATTTGAAAGTATTAATTCATTTTATAAGCTGCAATTACCGTATTTAATAGCATATCAGCCGTATGGGCACATAAGACGTCTCCATAGTGATAGAATGAGTTAAATTAAGATTATTATACTAGCTCTGTCGGTAGAGCACCCGCCTCGGAATCGAAAGATTCCGGATTCGATATCGGTCTCCGCCAACTCAGCGCATGTTGCTCAGATTAGTTTATCTGATCTGTGCGGTAACGTGGGAAGCTGGCGGTAGGTGTGGCACTCCACCTCAGTAAAAAAAATGTCCCTAGTCTAGCGCTAGCAAAAAAGGGATAGACTCCGCCAACTTTACTTTACTTTCTTACTTACATATTGAATTATAAGCAATAGCTCTTAAGCAAACATATCAAACTTTGTAATAATTAAATTATCATACTGTGGTATTAGGGACCGGTTTAGCTCAGTCGGTAGAGCAGCTGTCTAGGAATCGTAAGGTTCCTGGTTCGATACTGGTCCCCGCCATATATATATATATATATATATATATATATATATATATATACCAGTTTAGCTCAGTTGGTAGAGCACCTGACTTGAAATCGCAAGGTTCTGAGTTCGCTAACTGTAGCACATATCGGGTAATCTGATCTGTGTGGTAAATTGGGGAGCTGAGGTAGGTCTGGCACTCCACCTCAGAAAAAAATATTCTCACTTTGGTTTAACGCTAGCGAAAACGGAATAGACTCCCTCACTGTCGGCTGATACCAACAATAGGCAGTTCCGCCAACTTTTACTGTGGTATATCCACAGATCCTATTAGTCAAGATTATTATACACATTGAACTATTATACACATTGAACTATTTTTCAATAGCTCTTAAGTAAACATATCAAACGTTGTAATAATTCAATTTTTATACTGTGGTATATCCACAGGTCCTGTTAGCCTTGAATAATCAGTTTAACCCACAAACTTGTATAGATTTGTTTTTATGTTCATGCTTTAAAATGTTGATTTAAATCAATCTTACTGACAATCTTCATAATTATGATACACGAAGAAAAGAAAAAAATACTTGGCTAATTATTTCGAGTCCATGAACCACAGGTTTATCGATTAAAAGAAAGTCACCTGGAAGACCTGAAAGTGCTTGAACTCCAGAAAATGTCATGAATGTGAGACAGTCTGTTGTGCAATCTCCTACACGTTCAACTCGTAAACATGATCATGTTTTGGGATTGTCTGATCGAACCGTCAGAAGAATTTTACATATCAATTTGAAGTTCTATCCATACAAAAAATGGAATTAATAAAAACTGTAGCCCTTCATCTAAGCAAATGTGATTTTTTTTAATATCAGTTACCTGGGTCTTTAAAAAAATCATGGCCGGTCGAATAATCGTATGGTAAGACATTAGAAACAGGTAATACAGGTGACTATCTATAATGTAGGTATTATCTTTGACACATACTGTATAAAATAAAAGTGGAAGCTACAAATTTAAAAGAAAAAAAATACAATAAAATCAGACCCCCCGAGCTCGACAAGAAGGTTTTCGAGTTCGACAAGAAAGCCGAAGAGCGCATCGGCGGAAACGTTGTGCATATCACAATACAAATTAGGACAACAGTCCGAAAAATCCAAATAATAGAAATTATCAATCTTCATCTAAAAATTTCAGACAATTATTAAATAAATTTCTATCTGTTTAGAATCAATCTATATCTATCTATCTATCTACCTACCTACCTACCTACCAATATATCACAGTTGTGTGTATGTATGTGTGTATGTATGTGTGTGTGTATGCCTCTAGGAAACTACGAATATACAACAATTAACAACAAAGTAAATATATATACACATTAAATATCACCGGTTCTTGCTTTTTGTGAAAAATTACGAAAATTTTATTTATATTTACGAAGATATCTAAAAATTAAAATATACAATTAACAACAAAGTAAATATATATACACATTAAATATCACCAGTTCTTGCTTTCTGTGGAAAAAATTACGAAAATTTGATTTATATTTACGAAGATATCTAAAAATTAGAATATACATAATAATAATAATAATAATAATAATAATAATAATAATAATAATAATAATAATAATGGATCTGTGGGACTAACTTGCTAACCATTACACCACGTTTTCTTTGCCACCGTTTTCTTTGCATATATGAGACCCTAACAGGTACTACCACACCGGATTAGAGTGTACCTGGGAGTAATGGCGATGAAGGGTTACTTCACACTCCCCAGAATTACAGAATTGGAGCTTCACCTCTAGATGCAGTTTAGCATTATACTCAGAACACTAAGACACTCAGCCATCGCTTTCTAGCACATATATATTAAAAAGGGTTGTGGGTTGCCACAAGGAGAATAGAGTCGGGACAATCATATAGGTACTAGGGATTCATGTGACCAGCCGATTGACCGGAGGAGGCCTCTTCGACCACCCGTCTCGCTTAAGTAAGAGCCAAAGTGGAGTGTCACATGTTATGGTCTACTCAGCCACCATGATTCCGTCCTTAAGCATCGCGGGTCGCCATCCACGGCCAACAAGTGGCCCCATCGGGAGGGGGACGATTTTCCACTACAGAGGTGCATTTTAGACCCCCAGCTGACAGGGCGCAGATAACTTTGGATCTACAATACCTGGCGTTTATGTGCAATATATACATATAGTAAAATAGTAACATTAATATATAATATAATATATATATATCAAGTATCATTAATGGCCTAAAGTCATATATATATATATATATATATATATATATAATATATATATATATATATATAAGAGATTTATCCAAAACTTGGTAGTAAGGGATGATTCTATATGTGATTTCTAAGATCCACTGTACTAATATTGATGATCCAGTATGTATAAATACAGTGAATCATTAAATCACTAAAGAGAGCTCAATGTAAAATAACCTTTTAGATTATATACAGAGCAATATTTATCAATAAAGGAAGGAAGAACTCAATACAGTAATCCCATAATAAATTTATTTCGGCGAAAATTGGGGCCCATATAAATCTAAGTTGATTTAAACCGGCTCCCCAAATTTTCGCCTCATCAGATGGGTCTCAATTATCTGATGAGGCGAAAATTTGGGGAGCCGGTTTAAATCAACTTAGATTTATATGGGCCCCAATTTTCGCCGAAATAAATTTATTATGGGATTACTGTATTGAGTTCTTCCTTCCTTTATTGATATATATATTATATATATATATATATATATATATATATATATATATATAGGGAGGGTTACAGCATGTCAATTCATTAGGTAATTTTATGCCGAAGATGTTTGTTTTATGCATTCTTCATGTGTATTCAATTTTTTTTAACTCAATCTTTTAAACACATTTTTGTCAAAAAAAATTTTCTATTTAACCCATAGATGGAACCCTAACAGTTATTACCACTCCGGGTCAGAGTGGACCTGGGAGCAATGATGATGAAGGGGTACTCTATATTCACCAGAGCTCCAGAATTGAACCTCACAGTCAGATAGATTAACATTACACCCAGGACATGTGTGCGTGTGTCTGTCTGTCTGTCTGTGTGATGGATAGAGGAAAAGCTTAGATATCGTGCAGATGCACACCTATAGATTTATACAAGGATTATTTCAAATCCCTAAGAGAGCTTAATGTAAGATAATTAATAAATGAATTTTATACAGTGCAATATCTACACTATCGGTAAGAAGGAAAACCCAACAAACCGTCTTTTGGCTATTATAAATTTGTTTCGGCCGGTAACTCCATAAATGAGCCCAGTCTCGTAACCATGACAAAAAAATGTTTAATCCCTATCTGACGGTTTATTGAGTTTTTCTTTATTATTAAAAGTATATATATATATATATATATATATATATATAATATATATATATATATATATATATATATATGGTAAGTGCAAAGAGTGAATATAAATAACATTTCGTTCTTTAAGTCGCGTCTCTATGCTACAGGGATCGTACGTTTCTGAAGACCTTAGCTCGAATCTTACGTGTCACTACCTAATTTTTCTTTTTATAAAAAAAAGTAACCCTGTTTTACGTAATCAACCTACCTCTTTTGTTTATTATTTATTACACTTGAATACTTCATAAATTTTAGCGACTTGACATTTCCATAACAATTTAAAATAATGTTATCTAATTTTCTTTCTAAAACATATCTTGTTCACTTATCCTGTCCACCCCATCCGCCTATCTTTACTGAGGTAACACCTGCCACAACCACCAACACATGTTAGTCGATTTCTGCCCCTGACTTCAACTTCAAATTTTATTTGATCTATCTATCTATCTATCGATCTATCTATCTATTCATTGTTTTGTTTGATTTACTCTCTCTCTCTCTCTCTCTCTCTCTCTCTCTCTCTCTCTCTCTCTCTCTCTCTCTCTCTCTCTCTACACCTGGGTTTAACTTTTAATTTTATTTTAACTGTTCATCTATCTATTTATCTATCTTCATGTTTTATTTATTTTTACATTACTCTCTCTCTCTCTCTCTCTCTCTCTCTCTCTCTCTCTCTCTCTCTCTCTCTCTCTCTCTCTCTCTCTCTCTCTCTATTCAATAGGGTCGTTCTGTTACACGCAGACAACACAATTTAACAGCTGAAATTATTAGATTGCGCTAGCCTCATTCGAACATC
The DNA here is from genome assembly GCA_023376005.1 of Doryteuthis pealeii. NCBI lineage: Eukaryota > Metazoa > Mollusca > Cephalopoda > Myopsida > Loliginidae > Doryteuthis > Doryteuthis pealeii. Next base: position 58,290,648 of record CM042139.1, read on the forward strand.
CATTCCTTTGTGTTGTGCCAAACATGTCATTTTCCTGTCTTATAAACGTAATGTTAATGTGGACATATGGTTTAAGTAAGTAATTTCTTTTTTAACCATTTCACACATTTAAGTCGACTCAAGTGTTGGGCCGACCGATTTTTGTCCAATTAGTCCAAAATGTTTGTTTGTTTTGTCTTGCTCTATATACTCTTAACACATGTGAATTAACTACTTGCTGTGTATGAATAATCAAATAACAACATTGAAATCTGGAAGAAAGGTTAGCATAGGTTTATTACCCCTTTGGTACAAATTATATAAATCAGATAAAGACCTTAGCAAGAACCAAGCATTCTTTTTGAGTTCTGACATTATCCCAATGAAATGTTCATCTTTGATAACTTGCCGAATCTGTAGACCATCAAACGAACCGGACTTGATTTTTTCAGTTGACAGGTCAGGAAATGCCAAAATACGATACTTGAAACAATTGCCTTCAGTTGGCAATGCTTTAATTGAATTGCTTCAAGAGACCTAGTTTCATGTACGAGCTGGGAACATAATTTTCTTTATGTCAACAAATGGCTCATGTAGAATATTGGGATCAACAGGTTTTAGGTCTGGTCTTGATACAAACGATTCAATAGTGCTTATTTAAGGAGTAAACTGTAGAGAAAAGTCTTGACGTGATAGAAGAAAACTGACTGTAGGTTTGAAATCAGTATGCCAATTTTAGTCTAAATCAAATGAAAAATCAAACTCAACAGAGAGTATGTCCCAAATTGTTCCCCAGTGTAATAGGGACGGTTGGTGAGAGATTGTTATGGATATCTGTGGATATCTATGGATAGCGCGACATGGTGATGATGACAAACCGGAACGAGTGGGAATCGATAAAAGGGATTGATGACATGAGAACTCTGATGTCGTGTGCTCAGTCCTCATCGGGTACTCTATACTTCTCGTGTTGAGCTAAACTAAAGATTGGTAACTTACGACTGTAGCAATTGATTTCTGTGGCCATTCCAAATGAGGATGGACGGATCTTCTTCTTCTTCTTCTTCTTCTTCTTCTTCTTCTTCTTCTTCTTCTTTTTGCTTTCCATTCTTCTTCTTTTTCTTCTTCTTCTTCTTCTTTCTTCTTTTCTTCTTCTTCTTCTTCTTCTTCTTCTTCTTCTTCTTCTTCTTCTTCTTCTTCTTCTTCTTCTTCTTCTTCTTCTTCTTCTCTTCTTCTTCTTCTTTTTGCTTCCATTCTTCTTCTTCTTCTTCTTCTTCTTCTTCTTAAAAACCGACCTCTTGCAACGGTGGCTAATAAACAACTATGTCAACCCTTGAAGGAGAGTCCCTGTGGCGTAAACAACGAAGCCAAACCAAACCTTCTCCAATATAAAGTAGGGGAGTATCTGTGGTGTAATGGCTAACGTGCTGGACTCCGATATCGTAGTAAGCGAGTTTGAACTCTAATCAACGCTATTACGTTTACTTTCAGACTAATCCCCTTGGGAAAGGTATGAATCTCCCCATCCCCCAATATGGGTTAAATAGTACTACTGCTGTTCTAAAAGGATGGCTTTGGCATTGAATAACTCACTAAGGTTGATATGCCATTAAACAAAGTAGACAAACCAAACTTTACCCAATATAAAGTAGGGGAGTACTCGTGGCGTAGTGGCTAACGTGCTGGACTGCAACATCGTAGTGAGTTCGAACTCCAATCGCGCCCTTACGTTTACTTTCAGGCTAATATCCTTGGTAAAGGTATGAATCCACTCCCTCTCCACCAGTTATGAGTTAAATAACATCACTGTCGTTTTAGAAGGGTGGTTTTGGAATTAAATAGCCCACAATGGTTGATATGCCATTAAACAAAGAAACGAAACGAAGCCATCAACCACCGAGCATGCAAGTTCAAAGGTTTTGTATAGTTATTTTTTTCTTTCTTTTTCTTTTTTTTTTTTTCTTTTTTCGGAATTAATGCAGAATAGTGCGCAATAGATAATATCATTAGATCACGTATAAAATGCATTACCTTTCATTACATTTCACGGAAATACCCGAAACCTTTGAGGCGCTAGGGTTAGGGTTAGGGCAAGGGTTACGGTTGAGGTTAGTATTAGGGTTAATGTTAGGGTGAGTGTTAGGGTTAGTGTTAATATTAGGGTTAGGCTACTTCGGATGTTTCCACAATCTAATGCTATTTATACGTAAAATGCGATTCTATTATTATCTCTTACGTGGTATTCTGCATTTGTACCTCTTTTTCATGAGAATATCGCAAAATTTCAATTTTCGCAGATGATATTAATTTCTTTATCCAGTTTGTAATGGGTGAAATTACTGCATTTAAAGAATTTTGCTGCAGCATACACTGAATATCGAATAAATCCATGTGATGATTTGGTGAGATACACCATCCACCCACATTCCCCACCCACCACCACAGAATATCATTCCCATTACCATAAAAATGTCTTTAGAAATCGATATATCATGTAATTTAAGAGAGGAGCTAAATTGAATTATGACTTTGAAAATTACTAAGCGGTTCCAGAAACGCGTTTTGTGGACCACACGGAGATCTTCAATACGTTATTACGTGTCTAAGCCGTATAAGTATATTCTGCTACAAGATAGATAGATAGATAGATAGATAGATAGGAACAGTTTGATAGATAGATTGATAGAAACAGACGTAGATAGATCGATAGATATGTACAGAAATAGATAGATAGAAATATAGATAGATATATAGAAGGGCCGGTTTAGCTCAGTCGGTAGAGTAGTCGGCTAGGAATCACAAGGTTCTTAGTTCAATACCGGTCCTCGCCAACTCAGCGTATGAGGAGCACAGAGATTTGTGCGTTAAAGTAAGGAGTTGACGGTAGGCGTGGCGCTCCACCTCAGACGCAAAAACAATCTCTTTGGTCTAGCGCTAGTGAAAAGGGGATAGACTCCCTCGCTGATTAGCTGATAACGACTCAAGGCCTCCCCGACGACTTTTTTTTATATAGATATGAACACACTGAGATAATTAGCCAGATAGATATGAGCAGAATGTGATAGATAGACAAAGAGACATGAACAAAGATAGATATGAATAGACTGAGATAGATTGATAGATATAAACAGACTGAGATAGATAGATAGATAGATAGATAGATAGATAGGAACAGGCTGAAATAGATAGATTTTTTGGAACAGACTGATAGGCGATTTCGCTGACGACCGCCAGCTAAAGTGTAAATGCAACGCTCTCCTATAAAAGGGATGGAGCACTCTATGGCGGCATTTACATACATACAGATGTGTGTATTAAAATACTTAACATCCCCTTCGTATTCTGTGGATGACGATAGCCGAGCGGTTAAGCTGTCCGCCTGATGCTGAATCGATCGGGTTCTATCCCGGTTGTGGGTAGCTCACAAATGTCTAGCCACATTGAAGAGACTTGATAAGTCGAAACACGTGTCTGTGGATGACTATATATATATATATATATATATATATAGAGAGAGAGAGAGAGAGAGAGAGAGAATATGAACAGACTGAAAAAGAACACACAAAGATATTTTGGTTGGTTGATCTTTTGTGTGTATGTCTGTTGCTTTCTGTTTTTGTTTTTGTTTTTTGTTGTTTTTTTGTGTTTTTTTACGGCATATCAACTCTTGAATTCAATGCCGAATCAAGTGATTTTGATAACATATTGCCAACAGTACCTGCTGTTAATTAAATGGTCACCCATCTAAGTAATGAACAGGCTCATCGCTGCTTAACTTCCGTGATCTATAGGAAACCGGCGCTTTCAACGTGACTTGGCCGTAAGCTGAGATAGATTCGGACAGACTGAGATTGATAAACAAATAGATAGATAAATATGAACAGACTGAGATAGATAGAGAGACATGAACGAAAATAGATAGATAGTAGATAGATAGGTATAGACAGGTTGATATAGATAGATAGATAGATAGATAGATAGATATAAACGATAGATAGATTCGTACAGACTGAGGTAGATAGATAGATTTTAACAGATACATAGATAGATCTGAACAGATTTACAGAGATAGATAGATAGATAGATAGATAGATCATCATCATCATCATCATGCCGCGCTGTTAGCACGGACATCCATTACAATCTCTCTCCATTTGTCCCTATCACTCATCATTCTCGGGAGGTCCGCTATGCAGCATCCTGTATCCGTACAGAGCTGGTCAATGTACGTCTTTGCTGGTCGGCCCAAACTGGCGTGCCCATGTGCTGGCTTCCACAGGGTGACGTCACTTATGAGTTCGTCCTTGCTTCTCCAGCAGTGTCCTGCGTGTCTTGTCCGTCTTACTCGGATGGTTTGGGTGATATGTGGCAGGTGGCCATACAGCTGTTTTCTCGTGGGGTGTTGTTTCCACGTCTTGTTCAGGATCACACGCAGCATTCTTGGGCAGCTCCCATCTAGTTTATTCTCTAGTCGCTTCGTCAGGGTCCAGGTGGTGCAACCGTACAGCAGTGCTGATACGACAACGGATTCTGCAATATTGGCTGCAATGTATATATGTGTTTGTGTATAACAACATGTATCATGTGCACATGTGAGTGGGTGTGGTAAGAGGATGCATTGTTTATGATAAATGATTTCAAAAAGGCCAGACCCCCAAGAAGATGAATTTCTCTAAATCGTTCAATGGACAATTTGCTAAAATGTTACGTGCGGAAGAAAAATTAATTCTGAATCGGTAGAAGAGTCGCTTTCGTTTTATTAATGATTTCCTTCGTCGTCTTAAATGCTGGGTGGAAGAGGGGTTTGTATAATTCGTTCTGAAGTAGGAAAGAGCAACAGAGAACGATTATTGGGCCCTGATAAGTTGAGATCGATAGAAAAGTTAATCGCATACAGAAACAGACGCACGCACACACACACACACACACACACACACACACACACACACACATATATATACATATATATATATATATATATATATTAAAACAAAATAAAACAGTTATCACTTGTCTAAATTTTATCTAGATTATCATTGTTTTGTTTGAATCACTAAGGTGATGCTAAATAACGCTAGCGATTAATTTTGGAAGATTTGAATTACAAATTTTAAACATATGTCACGTGATATACAAACTTAATGAGAATATGAACACACACACACACACACACACACACACACACACACATATATATATATATATATATATATATATATATTGTGTGTGTGGTGTGTGGGTGTCTGTCTGTCTGTGTCTGTGTCTGTGTGTGCGTTATAATAAAATAGATCAGATAATTGTTTTGAATTTTATCTATTTCTTTTGGTGGGTGCTACACATGAAAAACCAGACTACTTCCCATGCATAATATATATATATATTAGGTAATATATATATGTATTATATATATATATATATAGTATCTACAGACGTTTCGGTTTTTCGAATTCAGCAGTTGCCTCATAGACTGCTTCATTTTTTTATAGGAGGCGTAATAATGTAGCTATCTAGCTTATTTAATTTTCCTGAAGAAGGTGTACTTTGAACACAGAAACCCCGTTAGAGAGAAAACATTTTTCCTACAATTACACACACACACACACACACACATACACACACACACACACACACACACACATACATATATATATATATATATATATATATATATATATACTTAACTCCTATGCACAATCAAGATGCCCGCCCTGTCGGCTGGGGCGTTCGAATGCACCGACTGCACCTCTGCAGAGGGGTAAGACTCCCCCAATGGGGCCACCTGTTTGCCGTGGGTGGCGACCCATGATGCTTAAGGACGGAGTCTTGGTGGATGAGCAGTTCATGACATGCAACACTCCACTTAGAACCTTATTTAGGTTAGACGGGCGGTCGGAGAGGCCCCCTCCGATCAATCGGCTGGTCATGTCAAGCCCTAGCACCTATATGATTTTCCTAACCCTATTGCCCTTCTGGCAAGCCCCAACCCCTTTTTATCATATGGGTGCTAGCAGGCGGTGACTGAGGGTCTACATGTCCTGGGAATGACGTTAAACTTTATCTACCTGTTAGGGTCCCATCTATGGGTTAAATAGAAAAATGTATTTATAAAATTGATTTATTTCAAAACTTTATTGGCATTAAATGACCCACTGAGGTTGATATGCCGTAAAATAAAACAAAACCAAACCAAACCAAACTTGATTACATCAAATAAACCCCTATACATTTTTGAATACCTAATTACCAATAGAAGTATTCGGCATAAAATAACCCAAGGGGTTGACATGCCGTAAAACCCAACCAACCAAACCAAACGAAACCAAGCAAGATGCGACACAATATCAATTTGTAAGCGAGGTTTAGTAGGTTTTCCATCTCCTGGACCGGTTGTCGTACCAAGGTTAAATAGCCCAGTCTGCCCTACTATTTACCCATAGCTAAAGTTGGATTTATACTTTTCCCCAGGGTATTAGCGTTTTGTGAAATTCAAACAGGATTTGAACTTGGATCCTCGTATCCAGTTCCTACAGCGGTAACTATTACACAACAAGTATCTTTATGCTCCCAAAACCCAGTAGAGCTCTCTAGAAGGGACTTTAACTGACTTTCACCGTTAACGTAAGGCAAGCTCTCTGTCTTCTACAGATTTGAGCACTCTAGTGATTGTAAAATTTACATACCGATATATGTATTTATCAGTTAAAACTCCGCTTTTTACAGTTAAAACTCCATCTGATGACGGCCGAGGAGTTAAGGAATCGGATTGATGAAAAGTCAGTCGGGTTTCGCTCCCGGCTAGAAGTAGCTTCTAAGTCTAGCCACGCTGAAGAGACGTTGAAACACGGTGTTTGTAGCTGACGATATATATATATATATATATATATATATATATATATGGGAGTAACTAGGGAAATAAATCCGACAGTATGTAGAAAAGAGCAAAACTCCAACTTTTACCCTATTTCAGTCAATTTAGGTTTTTCTCGTCTCATATCTATGTGTCCCTATTAAACACTCCATATTTATCACCGTTTCTTGGGAAGTCATCGCCTATACAGGATTCGTTTACGGCCCTTTTTTCACACACAACCACTATTTTCCCATTTTTCGAAAGTCATCTACCCTTACTCAAAAAAAATTCCTTCCATCTCATGTCCTGATTAAGGCGTGGTAAAACCGAAACGTTATAACGTCGACTTCATCAAGAATAAATGTATTTTTGGAATATTTCGTGTTTTTTCATTTTCTACACACACACACACACACACACACACACATACACACCCATATATATATATATATATATATATGAGAAGTAAAGGATTGAGTAAATCCGACAAAATGTGGTTGAAAATAGAGGAAAATGCGGACAAAACAACACAACTAAATTCAAATGATATTTCACCTCGGTATTTCACGTATTTAGTGGATTTTGTTTACAAAGTTTCGTAAAATACCGAGACGAAATACCATTTGAATTTGGTTGTTGTGTTGTTTTATCAGCATTTTCCTCTATTTTCAACCACACACACACACACACACACACACACACACACACACACACACATATATATATATATTATATATATATATATATATATATATATATATATATATATATATATAAAACAGCTTAGTAACCGCTCTGTTCTTATATTGCCCAATTTGATCCTTCATTATCAAACGATCACACTTATAATCGTATCCTATCATTCATAAATCATTGATATATATATATATATATATATATATATGTGTGTGTGTGTGTGTGTGTGTGTGTGTGTGTGTGTGTGTGTGTTTGTGTAAAGTTTGTAATGAAATAAGAGAAGGTGTGAAAACGGGAAGACAATACGGAATATAAATTCTTACAGCGAAACGTGTCAATTTAATTTTCTGTATTATCTTACTTATTCATATGTATATATATATATATATATATATATATATATATATATATATATGTATATGTATATACTATTGCTCATAAATAAGTACACTCCTAGCATTTTCTGTTTTGTTTTTTGTTGTTTTTTTTTGTTTTGTTTTTATATATATATTTATTGAAGTCAACTTTCTTCTAAACGAAAAATTCTAGGATTTTGTTTTCTTGTGGAACACTATATAATCGCAACAGATATTATCAGGTATTAGGGCCGGTTTAGCTCAGCCATCGCCAACTCAGCGCATGAGTAGCACAGCATGGATCTCAGCGGTACAGTGCGGTGCTGATGGTAGGTGTAGCGCTCCACCTCATACGCAAAAACAATATCCCTGGTCTACAACTAGTGAAAAGAGGATAGACTACCTCACTCTCCAACTGACAATAAGCCTATTTACATACACCATGCGCCATATTGAAACTATGTAACGAAAAATATGACTACGTAACAGTCCCAAAATAATTACACCCTTTATATACATTTATGTGTGGTGGCGCGTGGTGTAATGGTTATCGTCGGAGTAAAAGGACACGACAAGACGGGTTCAAATCCTGTGCGAGGCTGTTGGCATTTCACATAGCGCCAATACTCTTGGAAAATGTATGAATCTAATTATTCTCCCTTCAGCTATGAGTAAATAGTAGGGAAGACTGGATTCTTTAATCGTGTTTGACGACCAGTCCAGGAGAAGGAAAACTGAATTCAAACCTGTTAAACTCCGCTTAAGAAAGTGATCTTGTGTCATATCCTGCGGAAAGGCTGGTGAATATATATATATATATATATATATATATATATATATATAGTCATCCACCGTGTTTCGACGTATCACGTCTCTTCAGTATGGCTAGACATTGGCAGATTACCTCCAACCGGGAATGAAACCCGATCGATTTATCATTAGTTGGGCTTCTTGACCACTCGGCCATCAGCACCTACAGACTGGGACGAGGATTTTTACTTATAACTACATACAGATGTATATATGTAAAGGCCACCCGAGAGTTTTCTATCCGTTTTTATAGGAGAGTGTTGCCTTTAAGCTTAGTCGGCGGTCAAATATGAATATGTAATAGTCCAAAAATAATTACACCCCTTATATACAATTATTGAAGCTTTATTAATCGTTACTAAGGTGCTTTTTGTTTCGTTACAGTTACAAAGTCCTATTCTAGTTATGAATCACCATGTCCCAAGGATGATTTATGATGCAAAGGTTTCCGGACTAGCAATGGTACCTGGCGTTGTCCAGGTGTCTAATATATCCTAAACAGCTCTTTTGTTTTGCTTTAGGTTTTTATTTTGTATATATGTATGTGTGTGTGTGTGTGCGCGATTTATATATGTGCGTGTGTGTGCGTGTATGTGTATGTGTATGTGTATGTGTGAGTTTTACATAACACTTTATTTTAGTTATTAACATTTGTTAAATTAATAGGCTATATGATGTTTATCATATATATATATATATATATATCATTTGGAACTAAAAATGAAAGAATAATTTGCAAATCACGGTGGGCTTTGGCATCATAAATCTCAGAAGTAGCCCCCCTCTTCCATGAACCTGTCGTCACAGCTATGACTCTGTCTCTTTCTCCCTCTCCCTTTCTCTCTGTTTTGTTTTATTTTTTCTTTATATCTATCTATATATCCCGCTCATTTAAAAGCAAGAGTAGATAATTCCCTACCAAATCCGCCATATTTGTGTAATTCTTTCAAACTTGCGAATGGTTGAATCTCCAGCTCAATATCTCTATATACCGAGACACAGAGGTAAACTTTTAATTTTTGTTAAAATTAATTTTTTAAAGTTTTACATTCAAATTACTTGTGTTTCGTATATTTATACAAAAGTTTGAAATTCTGATTCTACTATAACCATTTGGAACTAAAAATGAAAGAATAATTTGCAAATCACGGTGGGCTTTGGCATCATAAATCTCAGAAGTAGCCCCCCTCTTCCATGAACCTGTCGTCACAGCTATGAATCTGTCTCTCCCTTTCTCTGCTACTTGATCCAACCTCATTAACGATAAACTGGGAGGGGACAGGTGGACTTATACTAAGTTAAAACTTATATCTTACGACTCCTCTCCCCCTCTTCATCTCCTTCTCTCCCTCTCTTCATTTCCTTCTCTCCCCTCTTCATTTCATTCTCTCCCCCTCTTTCATTCTCTCCCCTCTTCATTTCCTACTCTCCCCCCCCTCGTACAAAATTCTACATGCCACCCGGCACGTAAAACCAAACCATGGGTAGCAGCATGGTGGATGTGAGATGCGGCGGAAGAGCCTAAATAGGCCAACGGTGTATATCATAAGATGCTGGGCGGATGAACCCTGAATGGGTCAACGGCCAGGATCAACAAGTTCAGTTAGGTAACTACTGCTCCTCATCTCTAAGACCGGCGCCTATTGATGAGTCAAACAGCTACCGATAGATATCGATGACCTTGACCCAACCGAAACCATTCATGACATTACACAAAGTTCAAAATTCATGTAGCAACGTACCCTCTGCTATAAAAAATGGTACGCGATCTGCTGAGGCTCGAGCACCGGCCCAGTGTTCGATAAATACCTTACGGAGCTCAAAAAACACGACACATTTAAATCACATCATTCTCAGCACAGACAAGCAAGGCATACAACCTAGAGAAGACATAACCCTAACCGCACTATCTAATAAGAAAGACACAGAACCCAAATCCAATACAAACCTACTTAGATGTAAAAAATCTCTCAAGCTAGCAACATTTAACGTTAGAACACTAAAAACGATAGGTCAACTCCCTGAACTCACGGCGTCCGCAGCCGAAAAGAATATAGACATCATATGTGTACAAGAACACAGACTTGACCATGGTGATATAGAAATAAAATACCATGAATCTGGAAATGGCTGGACGTTTGTGTCAGCATCTGCATGGAAAAACTCTGTCAATGCCACTATAGGAGGTGTAGGAATGCTTCTTAGCCCTCGAGCACTAAAATCACTTAACAGCATAGAAAAAAATTCAACCTAGAATCATGAGCGCTACGTTTAATGGCAATCCCTGCCTGACTATAGTCTCATGTTACAGCCCCACAAATGTTAGCGATGAAACAAACATCGAAACATTTTACAATGGGCTATCCTCTCTATGTCGGCACACCCCCAAACATAATGTATTGATCATTGGGGGAGACATGAATGCACAGGTAGGAAGAAACGAAAACAATAGATTCAGCTTACATAACACCCCAAACAGGAACGGTGATCTCTTAGCGGAGTTCTCCCTTGAGAACAGGCTTGTTTGTCTGAACACCAAATTCCAAAAACGGAAGGGCAAACTATGGACATACACGTACCCAAATAGCACAAAAGCGCAACTAGACTACATCCTAATAAACAAAAAATGGATAAATAGCACAATGAACTGCGAAGCGTATTCCTCCTTTGAAGGAGTATCCTCCGATCACAGAATAGTCACAGCAAAATTACGATTAAGCCTACGTAGAAACAAAAAACAAACAAGTAAACACATACGATACGACTGGTCGACACTTGCTAACAGCGATATAGGCAATCGCTACGCTGTAGCAGTAAGAAATAAATTCAATATCCTCCAGGAGTCATCTGAAAGCTTCACACCAAACGAAGAATACGAAAACTTTGTTAGTGCACACCTAGAAGCAGCAGCCGAGTGCGTACCAACCAAACAAAGTGCTAAACACACTGTTCCTTGGGAGACTGAAGCAGTTAGACAAAGGAGAAACGATGTAAAAAAAGCAGCCCAACGCAATAAAATAAAACCAACTAACACCAATCTACACAACCTTAAGAAAGCCCATATAGAACTAACCAAAATATACAAAAAAGAACAAATAGAATATATCCAAGCACAAATAAGTAATATCAGACAATCAGTGGAAGACAGACAATCGAGATTAGCCTGGCAAACAGTGAACGAAATTAGCGGTAGGAAAGGTACCTCTAGATCAAAGCTAAAGGCAACCAGCCAAAAAGATAGACTTCAGAAATGGAAAGACCACTTCCAGAAACTTCTGGGAACCCACCTAAAATCATAGAAAATAACATCCAAAAAATCATAGATAGACAATTAGATATCAAACTAGGGATTTTTCAACAGAAGAACTCAACGAAGTCCTAAAAAACTAAAAGGCAGAAAAGCTGCAGGACTTGACGAAATACCCCCCGATGTATGGAAGTCAGGTAAGTTCAATGACATACTTCTTAGGCTATGCAACGCAGTATATAGGCAAAACAGAATAGATAAATGGACGAAAGGATGCATTGTCCCATTCCCCAAAAAAGGAGACCTAGGAATAGCTAAAAACTACAGAGGCATAACCCTTACTGCCATTGCAGCTAAGATATATAATGCCCTTCTTCTTAATTGAATCCGACCCGAGATAGAGAAAGTCCTCAGGAAAAAACAAAATGGCTTCCGCAGAAATAGGTCCACAACCTCTCAAATCCTGACTGTACGACGCATCATAGAAGGGGTTCGAGCAAAGAATTTGGAGGCAACATTACTATTCGTAGATTTCTCCAAAGCATTTGATTCTATACATAGACGGAAAATGGAACAAATACTACTGGCATATGGTCTCCCCAAAGAAACTACTGACGCTATAATGATGCTCTACAAAGATACTAAAGCAATGGTACGCTCACCTGATGGCGATACGGATTTCTTTGACATCGTCGCCGGAGTCCTACAAGGTGATACATTGGCACCATATATATTTATAATATGCCTAGACTATGTACTCCGAACATCTTTAGATACCATAAAAGAAAAAGGTTTTACACTAAGAAAGGCAAGAAGCAGGAGATATCCTGCACAAACAGTCACAGATGCAGACTATGCTGATGACCTCGCACTTCTTGCAGATACACCGTCACAGGCTGAGACACTACTGCATAGCCTGGAGGAGGCAGCAAAAAGCATCGGCCTGCATGTGAACTCTGCCAAAACATAGTTCATGAGCTTCAGAAAGAAAGGAGACATCTCCACGTTAGACGGTAAGCCCCTTAAGCCAGTAGAACAATTCACGTACCTGGGTAGTAATATCTCATCCACAGATAACGATATTAACACACGAATAGGAAAGGCATGGATGGCCACAAACAAATTGTCTGTCATATGGAAGTCTGATCTCACTGACAAGCTAAAGTGACATCTCTTCCAGGTTGTAGTCATATCAGTACTGCTGTATGGCTGCACCACCTGGACCCTAACGAGGCGCCTCGAGAATAAGCTAGATGGGAGCTGCACAAGAATGCTGCGAGCAGTTCTGAACAAGTCGTGGAAACAGCATCCCACAAGGGAGCAGCTGTATGGTCACCTGCCCCCTATCTCACAGACTATCCGAGTGAGACGGACTAGGCATGCAGGGCACTGCTGGAGAAGCAAGGATGAACTCATAAGTGATGTTCTCCTGTGGAAGCCAACACATGGACATGCCAGTGTGGGCCGCCCAGCAAGGACCTATATCGACCAGCTATGTAAAGATGCTGGCTGCAGCGAAGAAGAACTCCCTGTGGCGATGAATGATAGGAAGGTTGGATATCCGTGCTGCCTGCGCGACATGATGATGATGGTATATATATATATATATATTATATATATATATATATATATATATAAGAGTAAGTTTTTCGTATGTACGTGTCGATCTATAACAAAGAACAGAGAAGTTACTCAGATTTGAAATCTTGCATATAGATTAATATCCTTCTAACTAAGAAACACGTCAAATTTGGTTATTGATTTTTTACTAATTAAGGGATATAATCAATTAATTAAGCCGAAATCACCCAATTGCGGAACTGTCCATATACCAGAACCTGCTGATAATAAAATATTGTCCGCTGACTGACTTTTTGTTACAGCGATTTATAGCGATTTACAGCAGAAATGTTTATTTTTTGCGAATAAATTTCGCAGTCTGAGCCGTTCTGCTAGGAATTTATCACCTATTCTTGGCCCAATCTTTAAAATATTTATATTGTTGAAAAGAATATAATATAATCTTTCTGAATATGCAATTTTTATGCGTTTTTATTAATTGAAATATTTTTTACAGCGAGTTAAAAAAAAAATTGGCTTCAGAGAGCTGATTTGTATGATTCTTTTTCATTCTAAATTTTTATTAGAAAATAAAAACAAATTCTTTTTTCTCGCCTATTTACTGTTCAATCTACTTTAAGATATCCATATGGTTCGAAAGAGAATGAAATAATCTCTCTAAATATGTAATTTGATTGAGTTTTTATCAATGGAATTATTTTTTACAGCGAGTTAAAAAATATATATATTTTGCTTCAGCCTAGAATTCGTAGTATTATTTTTTTCATGCTTAAATTTTAACATAAAATCAAATCTTATTTATCGCATATTTCTGTTTCTATCTTAAAAATATTTATTTGATTAGAAAAAAGATCTTTCTGAATGTGTAATTAGTATGTCTTTTCATACATTGAATTATTTTTGATTATTATTAAATAACAAATCAAACGAAAACATTTAACGAAAACTCAACTTTTTTAAAAATAAATTCCCGTCGTTCGTGAATTGTAAACAAAACGTTTTTTTTTTTAATTTTTCATAATCGCGTTAATTTATTTATTTTAATATTAGAAATACAAATACAATCATGATACTAATGTACAATAGTGCGCAAGACATAATACCATTAGATTACCTAATACATTTCACGGAAATACCTGAAAACTCAAATTCTTATCAAATTTATGATATAGTATACTTTACTATAATAATTTGACATTTGATCGACTACATTTTTTAATTAATAATGTTATAAGATTATTTATCGTTTTATATAAATTTGATTACTTTATTTAATTCTTTTTTTCTTTTTCAAATATTAATTTGAAATTTGGTAAATCGCGTAATTTATATTTTATTTAAAAAACATAGTTAATCATTGAATTAAAATTTCTTACTATATCATTATGTGATGGGATAAACTTGCAAATCGGTCGGAAAATTTAGGGTGACCGAGAAAAAAACAGAACGCATAAATTTTGTAATAAAACTGTTAATTTTAACTTGGGGGTTTAGGGATAGGGTTAGGGTTGGAGTTGGGTTTAGGGTTACTTTAATGAGAAAATAAATAAATAATTTGTTTTCTGTTTTCAGGGTTAGGGTTAGAGGTTTTCTGTTTTTAGGGTTAGGGTTACAGGTGGGGTTTAGGGTTAGTTTAATGGGAAAATAAATAATTTGGGTTCTGTTTTTTCTAGGTCACCTGTAATATGTTTTAATTTTTCGACCGATTTGCAAGTTTTGCCATATGATGTCATTCCCTCAAATCTGACGAAAAGAAAATCCCCTGACCTCCCACCAGGCAAATTATTAAATTAAGATCGTTTTTACGTGGTGATTTTTATGGGTCATCCTTCGAGGACCGAACTCGGTATTCAGTAGTAATAGATCTGCAAACGATTATTAAACCATGTTTTTATCTCCACTACCCGGGCTTCGCCGGGTAGCCGCTGCTAGTATATATATATATATATATATATATATATATATATATATATATATATGTGTGCATGTGTGTGCGTGTTTACTTTGGGGTTTTTTGTAGTTGTTTTCTTTTTCGTTAAGCTTAACAAGTTTTTGTTATATAGTTCTTTTGTGTGTAGTTATATATACAAACTAGTTGAATTACCCGTCTACGTGGTGTAAGAGGTCAAGCTTTGAATCACATCTAATTATAATGACAGTAAAAATTTATACCTTAGGACTGATGGTGAAATGGTCAATTGTTGTTTCCATCCCTTATTTACATTGTGTGTAACTGATACAAAGACCGGAAAAGTCATAGAATTTTTATAAAAGAAATATTATTTGTGTGACATCGTTTTGACGTCTTTAAACAAATTATTTTTGATAAATTTTGCCGCATTGTTCAGGACAAAAATAAATTATGGAGTCTGGGTGACAACAAGTCTTATCAGGTCTCCAGAACTCTTCAGTGTATTGTAGCCAATCTTAACGTTGTTGTTTTTGGGATAGTCTCGATTCTTCCTCTGATTCCCAATTCCTCCATACCATTTTGCAAACCCTTTGTTACCGTTCTAAGGGCATCAATTACAATTGGTACGACCTTCACCTTCCTCTTCCACAGTTTTTTCAGTTCTCTGGCAAGGTCCAATTATTATTATTATTATTATTATTATTATTATTATTATTATTATTCACTCCTTGTGAGTTTTTCACATCCGCGTAAGCTGATGGGGTTTCACTGGAGTCTGAGTGACCACAAGTCTCCTCATGTCTCCTCATGTCTCCTGGACTCTTCTGCGTATTCTAGCCGATCTCAACAATACTGATGTCTGGGTGGTCTTAATTCTTCCTCTGATTTCCAATTCCTCTAGTCTGTTTTCTAAACTTTTGTGGACCGTTCCAAGTGCACCAATTACAATTGGTATCACTTTCACCATTATATTCCACAATTTTTCAATTCTCTAGTAAGGTCCAGGTATTTGTCTACCTTTTCAGTTTTTTTTATCTTCACCTTGTGATCTGTCAGGACTGCAAAATCTACCAGTTGACAAGTTCTCTTTTTGTTGTTAATCAATACTAGGTCTGGTCTTCAGGCGGGGATAAGGTGATCCGTCTCATTCTCAATAACAGATTCTGGTTTATGCATATATTATTTTGTTGTATGGTCAAAATTTAGTTTCTTATACAATTCCCAGTGGATCATCTTTCCAACCCAGTCGTGCGTAGCCTTGCACTCTTGTTGTGCTAGTTTCCTGCATTCGCTTGGATGGTCTCGATTCTTATTCTGATTTCCAATCCCTCCATAATCTTTTCCAAACCCTTTGGGACCGTTCTAAGGGCACCAACTACAATTGGTATGGCCTTCACCTTCCTGTCCCACATTTTCTTCAGTTCTCTGGCGAGGTCCAATTATTATTTCACTTCCTGTGAGGTTTTCACACCAGCATTAGCTGATGGTCTTTAACCGGAGTCTGAGTGACAACAAGTCTCCTCAAGTCTCCAGAACTATTATTATTATTATCATTATTATTATTATTATTACTATTATTATTATTATCATTATTATTGTTGTTGTTGTTGTTGTTGTTAAATGATTTAGTCTTGCTTCTCATGAGATTACCTTTCTTATAGATTTTGTACGACACATAAAGGTAATAAGATAATTTCTTAAATTTTCTGCTCTCAGGTGAAGGTGATAGCATCTGAGATACAATAGCGTGTTTTAACTACTTACAGGTGCTTCTGTAAATTGAGGCTCACAGGTGTTCGTATTATGATAAAAGCGAACGTGTAAAAAATTATCAAAGATGAACATCTAAGTATGGAGTGTCTATCTATGTACAACTTGGTTTACATTTTCAATATTCAAAGAAATGATACCAAAGTAATGTTATCCTATCACCAAGGAATGGCTGACTTGTTTGTTGGTTTTGTTGTTGTTTTGTTGTATTGATTTTGTTTTTTGTTGCTTTTTATTTTTTTGTCATTGGGGGGGTTGTTTTTTTGTTTGTTGGGGAGGATTGTTTATTTGTTTTGTTTGACTGTTTTTCTTGCTTTTTTTTATTATTTTTACTTATTTTTGTTTATTTTTTGTTTGTTTCTGTGTTTGGTTTTCGTTTTTTATGTGTGTGGAGAGAGAGTTTTTTTTTCTGTTTTTGTTATTTTTAGGGTTTTACTTATTTTTGTTGATTTTTTGTTGTTTTTCATTTTGCGTGTGGGGAGTTTTTTGTTTTGTTTTGTTTTTAATTGACCATCATAATCTTTTCTAATAATAAAAGAGTTTTTATTATCATTTTTGTCGGGGGTGGGCTGATTTTCTTTGTCACGTGACAGGATGTAGAAAGATTACAATTCGGACTTCCCTTGTATAAAATGAAGAGTTCTTGCTGGTCTGGCGCTAGGGAAAAGGTGATAGACTCAATCGCTGCCCTATTGATAACGACAATTGGCCACTACGCCTACTTTACTTCACACTTGGTTTAAATTCAAAGGTTTTCTTTTCCTATACAAGGAGCCTTAAGCACTACACCTCAGACGCAAAAAATGATGTCCCTAGTCTAGCGCTAGTGGAAAGGTGATAGACTCCCTCGATATCCGATTGATAACGACAATAGACTACTCTGCCTACTTTACTTCACACTTGGTTTAAATTCAGAGGGTTTTTTTCCTAGACCGGAAGCCTTACCATAACTAACGAGCCCAATCCGCTCTACTATTTACCCATAGCTAGGGGAAGAAGAGATGGATGTATGCTTTTACCCAGGGCATTAGCGCAAAATGAAACGCAATCAAACTTGTTTAGGATCTGAACGCAGCTCGTCGGGCCTTTTTCCTTCGACGATAACTGTTAGGCCACAACTGTCTCCTTACAAATAAGTAATCCACAATATCTGACCGCACAGTAGAGCGAGAATGTGTTACCACCCTTTCTCAACTTCTCTTGTGTTTGCTTACGATGATGATGACCAACAGAGAATCGCTTTTTGGGGATCCGGATTTTTTATTGTGATGGTTATATTCGTAGGAAATGAACACGGCGACCTGAGTTCAAATCCTGGACAAGGCTGTTTGCATTTCATATAGGGCCACTACTTTTATGTAAATATACCGGTTTATGAAGAAGATGTGAGGTTTGTCTAAAAAGAGACCGAACTCATCTCTAATAATAAATGTGAATGTCATTATATCAGTGTGTAACATTTGTTCATGTTTACTCCAAGAGGCCATGGCCCAATATATCATACACTTCTGGAATCAGGCTGGCCCTAGCACCTATTTGGTTGTTCCAACACTATTTCCCTTATGGCAAGCCCAGACACTTTTTATCATATATATTATAGAAGGCGGTAGCTGAGGGTCGTATAGTCCTGGGTATGATGTAAAAATTTTCTGATGGTGAAGTTCCAGTTTTGGGGAATGGAATGTAGAGTACCCCTTCATCGCCATTACTCCCAGGCGCACTCTGACCCGGAGAGGTAGTACCTGTTAGGGTCATGTCAATGGTTTAAATAGAAAAAATTGAGTTAAAATGTGTTTTTTAAAAATTGAGTACCGATGAAGAATGAATAAAACAAAATGTCTTCGTCATAAAATAACCCAACAAGGGTTGATATGCCATAAAATGCAACCAACTAACCAATCAAGAATCCATAGAATATAACTTTGTATCGCTTTTTTATATTGCGTATATTTTTTACTTGTTTTGACAAATCACAGTTTATTTAATACGGCGCTGACAAATGGTCAGTAGGCAAAATAGACGAACATTTGATTGCGATTGGTTTTATCTGTCTCCTTCTATCGACATTTTCCAATGCTGAGTTGTGGCTTTGGGGCAAGCAGTAATATCACAGCCACCCCACCAATCACCAACAGTCTAATTCTTCTCCCCTATCGACAGCACAACTATGGTTTCTGTTCGACCCTTCCTAACCACATAACACCGTAATCAATCGGGATTCAAAATCAATTTGTCCTATGCCCATCCGTCGCTGGTTTGCGGTTAGTGATTGCAATTCCGACCTTTTAACCTGCCACAAACGTTCGTCTTTGAGATTGGAGTTTCTCGGGATCAATTGAAAATGTGATAAGTAACACAAATATTTATAGCAGTTACAACTGAAATATAAAATCAAAAATCAATGCAAGTTTCCCTATTTCCGGTATTGATACACGAAATGGTTTTATTTGGTTTTCAACTTACGTATGGGACATATCACCGTTCTAAGAACTGCTGTTTTAGTTTATCGCTTTGTCTTTTCAGTACGTTATTATCCGTGCAGATTTTTCTTGGTCACTTAATAAATCTGAGGTCTTTACCAAACAAAGCAATGCTTATTAAATGTTAATCAGTTCTCCATATAAGTTCTTACACGAGTCAATATTCTTATTCCCCCAACCATATCCAATATATTATATATATATATATATATGTGTGTGTGTGTGTGTGTGTGTGTGTGTGTGTGTGTGTGTTTGTGTGTGTGTGTAGTTAGGTAAGTAAATCACCAGGTTAGTTGGTGTTAGGACGATTCTACGATTCTAAGGTGGCCTTTTTACAACGGAATGTTAGAGTTGATCTAGTCCTATTTGACAGCTCAATGTTCATAATTATATTATATCAATTCTGGTATCAGTCCTTATCATCGCTTTATTGCAGTTAACTCTGATGATCCTCATGGTAAAACTCGAGTAGGTTATCTGACTATAACATTTTAATAAATCCGCTCTAACAACGTATTGAGCATTCTTTATAACCCCGGCCGACTTATTCGGTTAATTATTTTACCGACTGTTGAAGTTGCGACTAACTCGATATTTTATATTCCCCGATGATAGGTCAGCCACTTATATATATATATATATATATATATATATATATATATATATATATATATATGATTAGTAAAGAAAAGGGCTTAAAAAGCGGCCATCTTGCGGTTATATATCTATTGTATATATCTGTGTATACCTATGAGTTTCATCAGACAATTAAGCAGGTGATGGTGGTCAATCTGGGTTGTTCAGTTCATTTAATAAGTTCTTATTTCGAGGGATCGTCCACCTTGCTCCCCCGTCTCTTGAATTTTTGATTTTTTATCCAGTCATTTTCAGTGAACCGTTTCTTTCTAGGTGTTTCCCCTAAAAAAAAAAACTCATAAATCCCAATATTCTAACATTGTATTCTTGAAATTCCATTCTATTACAATACAATGGGAGCCAGGTTTAAAACAAACTAAGAATCAAATTAAATTGAACATAAATGTAATTATGAATAGGTTAAACTAGAAAGTAAGGTAAGTTAAGCATTGGGGTATAATATCAATAGATGAAATATAGAATACTTATATGTATATATATATATATATATATATATATATTATACTATACTATACTATACTACTATACTATACTATAATATACTAAATCCTTGCGGTAAGAAAAAAAGGCAAATAATGTGTTAGTAAAATATACTACAAAAACTTGCCTGGGTAAAATTTAAAAAATAAAGAACCAAGAGTCGCACTATCCGAAAATAATCGATTAA
>CM042139.1:58316652-58329152 GCA_023376005.1 Doryteuthis pealeii
TATATATATATATATAACAGAAGACTTAGATTCTTTGCATAATAGCCTATTTCAGGAAGCTTCGACAAAGTGTCTAAACCCCCAATCACTTTGTCTAAGCTTGCTGAAATAGGCTATAACGCAAAGAATCTAAGTCTTCTGTTATATTTTCTACTTATAAATTTGCTCTGTGACTCTAACAATAAGAACACACATTGAGCTCTGCAAACTGCGACACGTTTAAAAAAAACCTCCTATGTCGTAAGGAAGATTTCTTATCCGGATTTTTGGATTATAATATATATATATATATATATATATATATATATATATATATATATATATATATATATATAGAATGCTGTATGCTTCGTAACCGAAATACAACTTCTATAAAGCCTAGAATATTATGATTTCGTTCATATATCCATGTATACATACACGTATATGGACGTGTGTGCGCGAGTGTGTGAACGAAAATCGATGGCTAAATGTTCGTAAATGAGCTATTATTAATCTATTATTAATTCTGATTTGATTAATTTCTACCTTGGCCCATCATCGAAGAGCGTTTAATCATTAAGAAGAATCTTATTATGATGTATATTCAGTGTCTGTAACCGAATAACTTGTATCACGATGATCTGCGCCGGCCATCAAAATATGGAGATTATGGTTGCTGCCCAATGCTCCCTGAACACGGTAAAAACAATCAGGCATGAACTGGAGAATTGCAATGGAGACTACAAAGCTGTGGCTTGAAGAAAGCAACATAACAGACAATCTGATTGGGTTCGTACAGCAGAATACCTCGAAAATCTGCAAAAAAAAAGTGTTGGAGGACCGTCAGATGCCTACGTAGATTTGCTAAACACTATAGTCAAGCCCTGGATAACAAGGGTAGCCAATGGTAGGCCGTATTAATGGCAGCAGGATTCGGCCTCCTGCCACACCTCTTGGGAAAGTCAAAAATGATTGTCGGCGAATTTTTACGATTATACCAGTCCCAATGTTTGGCCTTCGAACTCCCCATAGCTTAACCCCATGGATTATTATGTATATGGCGCTGTTGAGAAAGACACCAATCGCCGTGCCAGTACTACAAAAGCACAGAAAATCGACAGAATTAAGATAGTTTTTGAGACCCTTCCCAGGGAAACTGTATTATCAGCTTGCTCCAGGTTCCGGAGCAGGATTGAGGCTGTGATCGACCCTAATGGCGGTTATTTTGAGTGAAACCTGTTGACAGTAGTGTAAATTCTGTGCCTGTTGAATTTCTTTACAATCCATTAAATTTTGTAGTTACCAAGCACTTTTTCTTTTTCCTTATGAAAATGGCAAATTTCTCCCGAACACCCTATATATATATATATATATATATATATATATATATATATATATATCGCGTATATTGTATGTTCATAGTTATATGTTTGTGTGGTTGTCACGGCTATATGATATTAAATATTGCTATCTATTTGGCCCATTGATGACAGGTATTACTATTCCGAGTCATAGTGGACCTGGGATTAATGGCAATAAAGGGGTAGTTCACACAACTGGAGCCTCGCCATAAGAGGCAGTTTAGAATCATACATAGAAAACCTCTTATTTTGGTGGGAGTGGGGTCTTCCAACACCCTCTGATTAAAAAGAAGACCGTCCAAATCGTCCAAGATGAAATGCAAAAATGTAAATCCTGATTAACTGGTGTTGCTTATCCGCCGAATTCTTATTTCACATGAGTGTCGTCACCTCAGCTAAATAATGGACCATTCCGTTGTTATTATAAAGAAAGAAAGGGGAAAAAGACATGCTACACAGAAAGAATATAATAAGAAAGAAAGAAAGTAGGGGAAAGATAGAGAGAGAGGGGGTGAGCGCACGAAAGTGATAACGCTAATCTGTTTCATTTGAACATAATGAAAAGATGAAGAGAAAGAAAAGAAAGAAAAACAAGAGTAAGAGAGAGTTACGTCAAGATTATTAAACGTTTTACATATTAAAGTATTTAGCCATAGCTCTCAATTAAACATATCAAACGTTGTAATTATTAAATAATCATACTGTGGTATAACCACAGGTCCTGCTATTATTTTTATCTAATAATAGTCTTTATTTGTCTGAATTGTTTAGATGAGGCTTGATAATTTGAATTATTTAGATTTTTCGGACGGTTGTCCTCCTAATTGTTTCGGACGATGTGCCCTCCGGACTTCTTCAGATGTTTCTGATCCTTTGTTTGTACACAGTTTCAAATAATTAATAATAATCTTTAGTAAACAATTATTTTCAAATATCTTCAAGAAATTATTTTTAATACAAATAATTCATAGTTATATGGCATCAAGTATTCCTATCGAAAACAAATAATTTTGAAACAGATCTCTATGAACCATAGATGGGACTCTATCAGGAACTAACCCTGCGTACCAGAGTAGACCTGAGAGTATGGCAATGAATGGGTATTCCACACTCCCCAGTTGGTTGGTTGGTTTGTTTTACGACATATCAACACTTTTCGGGTCATTCAATGCTGAATCAAGTCATTTTGATAAACAAAGAACTCAGGTTCCTTAAGCTGTTGCATAAGTGGTCACCCAATTAAGTACTGAACAGGCTTATCACTAAATAGTTGGTTGGTAGGTTGGTTGATTGTTTGTTTTGTTTTACGGCATATCAACCCTTTTCGGGTCATTTAATACCGAATCAAGTCATTTTCTATTAACAAAGGACTCAGGTTGCTTACTGTTCTAGACGTTGCTTAAATGGTCACCCAAACATTCCCCAGAGCTCAAGAACTGGAACCTCACCATCGGATTGAATTTTATACCCAGTACACCCTTTTTTGAGGAGATTCCCCTCTTTTGAGGAGGGTACCTTCTTTTTTGCAGGGTCATCCTCTTTTGGGGAGGGTACCCCTTTGCAGGAGATACATCCAACGTATTATAGGCCCCACTGACAGAGCATGAATAAGAAATAGTGAGAAAGAAAGAAAGAGGTTTTATTCAAGTTTCCATAGATACGGTAGCATTACGGTCAAGTCATGCTGAAAGCACCGGTCCCCGCTAGGTCACCGAAGTTAAGCAGCGATGAGCTTGTTCAATATTTAATTGGGTAACCACTTAGGCAACAGCAGGTACTATAAGCAATCTGAGTTTCTTTGTTTATCAATAATGACTTGATTTGGCATTAAATGACCCGAAAGAAGGTTGATATGCCGTAAAAACAAAACAACTAGCCTTAGTCAACAACTAAGTAAGATACGGTAGCTATCAACATACGAGCCCTGTCGGCTGGTGTTTTAGAATACACCGACTGCATCTCTACAGAAGAGTAAAACCTCCCCCCCCCCCCAATAGGGTTACCTGTTGTCCGTGGGTGGCGACCCGTGTTGCTTAAGGATCGAATCCTGGTGTCTGAGCAGTCTATGACATGCACCACTCCACTTAGACCCTTATTTGGGCTAGACGGGCGGTCGGAGACCACCCTCCGTTTCAATCGGCTAGAGAAGTCTTAGCACCTATATGATTGTCCAACCCGTTTTATCACATATGTGCTAGAAGGTGGTGGCTGGGAGTCTTCATGTCCTGGGTATAACGTTAAACTCCATTTGATGGTGAAGTTCCAGTTCTGAAGGCCTGAGGAATGTAGAGCACCCCTTCATCAACATTGCTCTCAGGTCCACTCTGACCCAGAGTGTTAGTACCTGTTAGGGTCCCACCTATGGGTTAAATAGAAAATTTGTTTATAAAAAAAACTGGGTTTAAAAAATGTTCTTCAAAACTATCGCTACGAATCTTTCAAAACTTTGCCGGCATTAAATGACCCACCGAGGTTGATATGCCGTAGAACAAAACAAACAAACTATCTACATACGTTTATTTACTGTGATCAGCCTTTCGCTCTCGTCGGATAAAAATTAACCAACCAGTACTTGTCTTGTTATCTAGCTTTCATTAAACAAACGCCTCGCTTAAACCTGATAACTGTCACGATCATTGTGCGGGCGTGGTTCGAGTATCACTCATGAGTTTTATTACTTACATTACCATCCACCTGCGCACACAAACCACTCCGTAGATTGTTTTCGTTTTCTCTAACCTAGAGAGTGGCACTGTCAGGCTTGATAGCTCTCACCGCGAGGAACCCGGGGATGACCCTGACAGAAACTTTACACTTGATAAAGGTAGTACTCATAAGACTTTTTTCTTTCTTTCTTTTTTTTCTTTCCCTTTTTTTTTCTTTTTTATTTTTTTTATCTTTGGCTAGAACTGATTTTAACCGGCATGCTGAACTGTATTACCTGAAAATAGAAAATACGTTTTAGTACATCACTTGTCTAAATCTAAACGATGGAGAGATTTTAGCAGTTTTATAGATTTCCAAATTGTAATATGATCTCATCAGAAAGGGGACTCTTATCATCTTTTCATCTCGGCTTGTATATTAAAATGTCTCTCTATTATGTGAGTATCGTTATATAGTGGGTTTCATTCGACTCTATTTCAAATCACGTATCTATTAACACACACACACGCGCGCACGCACACACACACACACATATATATATGTATACATATATATATACATGATGTTGTTGTGGAGTCCACGTATGCTTCTTTGTCGGTATATATGATGAATCTATTCATATGTGTATATTGTATATACATATATGTGTGTGTGTGTGTGTGTGTGTGTGTGTATATATATATATATGTATGTTGTGTGTGTGTGTGTGTGTGTGTGTGTGTGTGTGTGTGTGTGTGTGTGTGGAAATAATTTTGGGTTGTTTAGAAACATGAAAGAAATGAGTGAAATCGATGAAGAACTGAGTTAATTATTATATTCTAAATTCCATTTATTTACCGATATTTCGATGAGCTACGTTCCTCTTCTTCTAAGTTTTTTTCTGATAAAGACTTTGATGAAATAAGGACGAAATATTAAGTTTTACCTAGGAATTGAATTGATTGTTTGTGTTTGTTTATCCACCTTTTCCATTTATATTTTCACATTTTGTCGGATTTTTCCAAACGGTGTTTAATATATATATATATATATATATATATATATATATATATATATATATATATATATATATGAGGGTAAATCAGTAAATAAAGTCATTTTTTTTTCAGATTTTTTTCCCATGAACATAAATTCTGCATTGTATAGAATTACATTATAACAAAAATTATTTTAATCCTGAAAATCCATTTGTTTTGAGGCTACTCAAAATGGCAGCGAACTAAAAAGGCTTGAACAGAGGTCTGTCTTGAAATACTTGGTGGCTGAGAAGTGCAAACCAAGTAAAATTTATGGAAGAATGTGTACGGAAAAGCATTCTTTAGTCAAAAAATGTTTTAAAGTAGACCAAATATGGGTTGATAAGACTCATGGAGTGGAAACACACTGACTCTTCGGTAAAGAAAAAGTTTCGGGTACACCGTGACATGAATGAACCCATCACTATTGATTCCCCTGAAATATGTGCAATTGTAAACAGCGCTTCCTATTGCCAATTTCTTAGGCAAAATACACCTTATTTATTGAATGACCCTCGTGACACATCCTGTTTACGATAGTGCGGGAAAATATGATTGTCATACGAAAACCCTTCACCTGATGTTCGTTTAGCACAGTCGGTAGAGCGTCAATCCAGAACCAGAAGGTTCTGGGTTCAATACCAACCCTCGTCCACTCAGCGTATGAGTAGCCCAGGGATCTGTGTTGATGGTAGGTGTGGCACTCCACCTCAGACGCCAAAAACAACGCAAAAAACAATCTCCCAGGTCTAGCGTTAGAGAAAAGGGGATAGAGTCCCTGGCTGTCTGGTTGATACCGACAATAGGTCACTCCGTCTAAAGGAAACTACGAAAATTAAACAATTAACGACAGAGTAAATATATATAGATATTAGATATCACAAGAGCTTGCTTTTTGTCTAAAAATAATGAAGATTTTATTTATATTTGGGAAAAAAATTCCTGACGTCCCACCAGGTCATTTTTACAGGACATCCAGCGAGGATCTAACTCGCGATTGGTAATAATCAATCTGCGAGACTAATTTTTTACCCCCCCTCTACCCAGGCGATGCCGGTTAGCCGCTTCTAGTATATATATAAAGGGCAGTTGTGTGTGTGTATGTATGGGTGTATGTCCGGAGGAAACTACGAAAGTACAATAATTAACATCAAAGTAAATATATATCTGCATTAAATATCCCCGGTTCTTGCTTTTGTGCAAAAATTACGAAGATTTGATTTATATTTACGAAGATATCTAAAAATTAAAGTATGCATAATAATGATAATGGATCTGTGAGACTAACTTGCTAACCACTTTTTTGTCCCCCTCCCTCTAGCCAGGTGATGCTGGCTAGCTGCTTCTAGAGTATATATAATGGAGAGAGATAGAGATATTTTTTAGGTAAAACTAATGATAGATTTCTAAAATAGGATTTTTAAAAATCACTGGATGCTCCGAAACAGGACCGGAAAAAACCTATGGTGCATTTAAACATTTCGCGAATCTACTAAAAATGTATTTGTCTGTCTGATGATTGAAGTGTTATATATATATATATTTACCAACCCCTCCACACGAGCAGGAGGTGACACAAGGTCAATCCATTAACCGGAGTTTAACAGGTTTGAATTTGAAGTTTTCCTTCTCCTTGACTGGTTGCCTAACCAAGGTTAAATAGCCCAGTCTAACCTACTATTTACACATAGCTGGAAGGAGAATAGTTGGATTCATATTTTTCCCAAGAGTATTAGCACAAAGTGAAATGCAAACAGCCTAGTCCAGGATTAGAAATCTGGTGGACGAGTACATTTCCTACGACTCTAACCATTACACCAGGCGTGAAACTTTGAGTGAGAGTACTTCATTGCATCTACAAATTTTTCATTATACTTTTAAGGATTATGTATATGTATATATATATATATATATATATATATATATATATATAATGAGTCAGATAAACCTACTAAAAGTTTCGCTTAGTGCTCTTCGGGGCTAAGATTTGACTCATGAGTCAGATCTTTGCCCTGAAGAGCACTAAGCGAATTTTTTAGTAGGTTTATCTAACTCATTAGATTTATCTTTATTATTTGCTCTACTTAGGTATTGAGCACTTTTTACTTATTAGCATTAGTTTCCAGGTGGTTTTGTATGAATGTATATATTTTATATATATATATATATATATATATATATATATATATATATATATAAATTGTTTTTTTCTTTTGGCCAAATATTGTGCCAATAGATTATTTTTGGTGGGTACGATTATCTTCGTCTTTTCTTTTTTCCCAAATTTTTTTTCTCACCGGGTGATGTTTGGTAGTATATTTTTACAATCAAACTATTTGCTGGTTTTTCTCACCGCGTGGATTTACCAACACGTTTGGTATATTAAAATATATATATATATTATATATATATATATATATATATATAATATATATGGCCATACAGTTGCTTCCTTGTGGTGTGTTGTTTCTACGATTTATTTAAGATAGCACGAAGCATTCTAGTGCAGCTACCATCTAGATTATTGGGGAGGGCGTTTTGTTAGGGCTGGTATTGAACCCGGAAGCTTGTGATTTCCAAGCAGACGCTCTACCGACTGAGCTAAACCGCCTAGAATCACTAGGTTCCGGGTTCGATACCGGTCCTCGCCAACTCAACGTATGAGTAGGACAGAGATCTATGCAGTAAAATAAGAAGGTGATGATAGATGTGGCGCTTCACTTTAGACGCTAAAATAATCTCCTTGGTCTAGCGCTTGCGAAAATAGGATAGACTCCCTCACTGTCTGGCAGATACCGACATTGGGCCGTCCCGCCGAATTACTTATATATATATATATATATATATATATATATATTAATTGCTGCTCATCTTACAATACGTCTTATAATACGGTATACAATAGATAATATTGTGAGTGCGTGCTTTGTAGGGAGTGTATGTTTATGCTTGCATATGTTTGTGTATGTGTGCGTATATCCTATTGTGAATTATGGGTATTTTATGAAGGCGTGCCAGCTCTTTTATTTCCTATCCATTTAATGATTGTCCTTAGATAAAATTGAGTGTATATATATATATATATATATATATATATATATATATATATATATGTGTGTGTGTGTGTGTGTGTGTATGAATGAACGACAATCTCCCATTTGCGAGTTAACTTTCATTCAGAAATGTCCTATTATCCTTATAGTCAGAAGGATTGTGATTGAAGCAAACCAGTTTATTTCCCGAAGAAACCTAAACGAAGCAATGATATCAAATTTTGGTGATGATAGTGATAAACGTTCACTGAACGAAAAAGACAAGCCAAAAAGCCTTAATAAAAATCAAAAGGAAAAGAAAAAGCCTGAATTCTACATTTATATATGAAATAGACATTTATGATTCAGCAATTTCCATTTAGTGCAAACATATGGTTACCGAGCTTACCTCGGAGATAGTGCCTGATTTACATATGGACTAAGTGGACTGCAACTCTGGGCTTCATAAATCGCAATAATAATAATAATAATAATAATAATAATAATAAAATTCTCTGGGACTTTGAAATAAAAACGTATCACCTTATCCCAGCAAGAAGACCAGACCTAGTGTGATAAACAAAAAAGAAAGAACTTGTCAACTGGTGGATTTTGCAGTGCCAGCAGATCACAGGGTGAAGCTAAAGCAAAATGAAAAAATGGACAAATATCTGGACCTTGCCAGAGAACTGAAAAAGTTATGGAACATGAAAGTGAAAGTGATACCAATTGTGGTTGGTGCACTTGGAACAGTCTCAAAAGGATTAGGGTTTGGAAAGTTTGGATATCAGAGGAAGGATTGAAACCATTCAGAACACTGCACTGCTGCAATCTGCCAGAATACTCAGAAGAGTCCTGGAGACCTGAGGAGACTTGCTGTCACTCAGACTCCAGTGAAATACCATCAGCTAATGCTGATTGTGAAAACTCAAAAGGAGTTAATAATAATAATAATAATAATAATTATTATTATTATTATTATTATTATTATTATTATTATTATTATTATTATCAGGACCTGTGGATATACCACAGTATGTTAATTTAATTATTACAATCTCTCTCTCTCTCTCTCATTCTTTTTCTTTCTTTCCTTCTTTTCATATTTTCATTATGTTCGATTGAAACATATTAGCGTTATTGTTTTCCCGTTCTCACCCCCTTTCTCTATCTTTCTACTACTCTCTTTCTTACTTTCTTATTATATTTTTCTGTGTAGCATGTCCTTTCTTTCTTTCTAATAAAAACGGAATGGTCCATTATTTAGCTGAGGTAATGACACTCATGAGAAATAAGAATTCGGTAAATAAGCGACACCAGATAATCAGTATTTACATTTGGACCGTCTCATTGTTAACAAGATGATGTCAATTTTGATTATATGGTGTCGCTTATCGACCGAATTCTTATTTCGTGT
Source organism: Doryteuthis pealeii (assembly GCA_023376005.1). Taxonomy (NCBI): domain Eukaryota; kingdom Metazoa; phylum Mollusca; class Cephalopoda; order Myopsida; family Loliginidae; genus Doryteuthis; species Doryteuthis pealeii. Next base: position 58,326,128 of record CM042139.1, read on the forward strand.
CGTCACCTCAGCTAAATAATGGACCATTCCATTTTTATTAGAAAGAAAGAAAGAAAGAAAGAAAGAAAGAAAGAAATATGACATACTACACTGAAAAAATATAGAAAGAAAGAAAGAAAGCAGGGAAAATATATTGAGAGGGGGTGAATGCGCAGAAGCGATAACGCTAATGTGTTTCGATTGAACATGATGAAAAAATAAAAAGAAGGAAAGAAAGAAAAAAGGAGTGAGAGAGAATTAAATCAAGATTATTATACTTTTTACATATTGAACTATTTAACAATAGATCTTAAGTAAATATATCGAATGTTGCAATAATTAAATTATCATACTGTGTTATATCCACAGGTCCTGCTAGTAAGACAAATAATTTGCCCACAGTTATATGGTTTCAATTATTCCTATCTAATACTAATAATTGTTAAGCAGGTCTATTTGACCCCTACATGGAACCGAAACAGGTACCATATAATACTATGTGCTGGGGCACCGTCTCAAGGTATAGATGTTATGTATGTATGTATGTTATAGAGAACGATGCTCCGGCACAGTATTACAGTCGTCGAAACCGCCCGTTCCAACCTCCCGTTCTTATGTTGTCTGTTGATTTACAGGAAGGCTGAAAAAGAGCTGGTTTCGTCCCTTTTACCAACTCGGCTGAAATAAGATTAAATAAGCGGATCAACAAAACAATTGAACACAACGCCTTTTTTATGCTTATGTACAACTTATATACATTTATTTTACAAAGGAGCGAGGTGATTTCTTTATCTGTTGATTGGCGATCTACAGCTAGTTTTTGGCTAAGTTATCAATTCTGTACCGAGTGGCAAGGCATCAGAGTGTATCGGTAAAGTTTTATCAAGGGCCCAGAGCCATGGCAAGCTCTCTTCTCCGGTCTTCGTTCTGTCCCGGTCTCTCCTCTCTCGCTCTCTTCTGACTTCTAACGGTCTGTTATTTATGGGATCCAGACCTCCCCACCCCTAACATATGTCTCTGATTGGCCAGCCACTCGATAACATTGCCTACGTGTCTAAATGGCCTTGTGCCAGCCTAGCTTGTATCTTTCCATTTGGAGTCAAGGCCAACCATTGTTTTATTTATCTAAGTTTTTTAAATTGTTGACGAACTTGTCAAAAACTGGAATCTTATTTATTAAATTATCATTTTATTTTGTGAACATTTTAAATTCCGATTATACATATTAAATTCCATAATTTAAAGAATTTATGCCTACGTGATGATTTTTCGTTTAGATAAATATATACCTCCAATATAAACATTATTATTATTATTATTATTATTATTATTATTATTACTTTTAATTTTAACAAACCACCATAATCAATAATTAGGGTAGTTTTAATTGATCAGTAATTAATTAATAGGTCGCCAATCAACCCATAACACAATAGTGTTACAACCACCACACCGGGTAAAAGTGTACCTGGAAAAATGTCACTGAAGGGATAAGACCACACTTCCCAAAGCTACAGAACTAGAACCCCACCGCTGGATGCAGTTTAATGCCAGGTCCATGATACCCCCTTTTTGGCAACAGGGATCTTACCTCTCTGTATTTGCTCTTATGGCAAAGCCCCAACCCTTTTTATCATATACTAGAAGCGGCTAATTAGTGTCACCTGGGTAGAGGGGAAAATACCTGGTGTATTGATTTATTTACTTTGAGATTTACAAATGCTAGACATTTTAAGTGTAATTTCAATACTATTTCTATATATATTTTAATTTTTAAATATCTTTGAATGTGTACATATATTTACTTTGTTGTTAATTGGTTTATTTTCGTACTTTCATCCGGATATACATACGTACATACCAATTGCCCTTTTAAGTTGAAGTTACAATTCTGGAGCTCTGGAGAATGTGGAGTACCCCTTCATCACCAGTACTCTCAGGTCCACTCTGATCCGGAGTGGTAGTACCTGTCAAGAGTCCCATCTATGGGTTAAAAAAAATTGAATATCCAACAAGAATGAATAAAACAAAATGTCTTCGGCATAAAATAACCCAACAAGAGTTGACATGCCGTAACATCCAACCAACCAACCAACCAACCAATTTATCCACAAGAATTGCAGCCGGCGTATTCTAATCCACACCGACTGGTCGGAATTTCATATTCTAAATTTTGACAAAATAAAACTTCATAGCTATTATTATAACATTACATTCACTAACTGGTCTCGATTCTATCCACTGATGATAAAGTTAAAAAATGAACTGGTCTGGTTCCTGGGGATTTGTCTCCCTGGCAGCACCTCCCAAAAGCATATCCCAATATCCCTGAAAAAATCCGGTGAAATTGGATATTTGTTAGATATATTCATTACACACACCTGCACACAAAGTAGACCACCACCACCACCATTACTACCGAGTGAACAATGACAAAAAATGTCCTAGTTCCGTCGGCATACGCCATGTTGTTATTAAATGGTCACCCATCAACTACTGATTCTTTAACGTGACTTGACCGTAAGTCAACTATGCTAGTTACGATATAAATTTCAAGATAAGAGCAAGTTTTATTTTATATAATGATCATTTCTCCGGAAATTTGATCTCTCAGTGACTGTAAAATACATACATTCTATGTACTTAATAGTTTAAAAACACCAGTCAGTGGGCGAGGGGATAAGATATCGGACTACCATGCGGTCAGTCTGAGTTCGAACCTAGCCTAAAGATAGTTGTGTCTAGCCACACTGAAGAGGCATGAAATGCCGAAACACGTGTCTGTGGATGACTTATTATATATATAATATATATATATATATATATATATATATATATATATATATATCACGGAACTTTAAATACTTTGATACTGATATCTACTAAGTTTAAATCTGACACAAAGGCAAAAATTTAACTGACCTCGATCTGTCAAAACTGACAAAGGAATTATCAGCTAGTTTACCTCGACAACTATAATGAACATGCGACAATGAGCACTACATTTACATTGACATACATTGGTTTTTCTATCGATCATGAGGGT
>CM042139.1:58331652-58341652 GCA_023376005.1 Doryteuthis pealeii
GTACCGGGTATTTTTTCAATATTTCCAAATATCGGTAGCAAGTGAGTTGGTGCATAGGTTTCATTTCAGATTAAGTTCCATGTATTTCTATCTGTCGTATTTCAATTGGCCGGTTTAGCTCTATCGGGTTCGATACCGGCCCTAGCCAACTTAGTGCATGAGTTTGCGCCCCAACTCAGATGCAAAAACAATCTCCCTGATCTAGCGCTAGTGAAAAGGAGATAGACTCCCTCACTGATACCGACAATGGGCCACTCTGCCAATTTAACTTTTTTTATCATGATGCTAACTACTATAAATGATTTTTTTAAAAGTATATAAAAAAACATTTTGCTTTTAGGACAGTTTAAAATTGTTTCAGGACAACTATCATTGGTTTTGGGGATAGTTCCGATTTGGTAGTAAAAAAGAAATTAGTCTGTATTAGGTCCGGTTTAGCTCAGTCGTAGAGCATCCGCCTAGGAACCACAAGATTCGAGCCAACTAAGCGTAAGAGTAGTACAGGGATCTGCATGGTAAAATAAGAGGTTGATGGTAGGTGTGGTGCTTCACCTCCGACTGGCGGAATCTGACGACGATGACGACAACGACGACGACTTCAATAGAAATGACCAAATCTGGTTTTGATAAGCAATCGTAGGAAGACCTCTCCACTCGCTCGCACACAAATCGAATCTGATTTTTTTGGTGGAATTGATTTTTTAATTCCATAAATGGTTTCTTAATTAGAAACCATACGTGTATTTTGTAATCGATAAACGGTTTATATATATATATATATATATATATATATATATATATATATATGTATTTTTACGAAAAAATATCTAAATTATATATATATATATATATAATTTAGATATTTTTCGTAAAAATACAATGTGTCGAATGACCGCTATCGAATGTGTTAATGTCAGTTGTTGTCTTCCTTTTTGGGGGATGAATAGTTATTCTTCAATGGTGCCAAACGAAAACACACATACACCCACCCCGCCAAACGACCCCTCCGACTGACCACACAGGATTTTTCTCGTCTTTATTTACTTCCTTCGTATTGACACCTCTGAAAGCACTTCACGTAAATAAAGAGAAACTCCGAGTCGGACAAGTTAATTGTCTGAAAAGATAAGTAAATAAATAAATAAATAAGATAAGTAAATAAATAAAGATAAGTAAATAATTAATAAATAAAACGTAGAGTTTCAATTCGACTGACTTAATCATTCAAATTAAGCTTAGTACTTTACGTTGAATGTCGAGTGTGCGGTTGACGTTAAAGGATTATAACGTAGCTCCTGTTTGCAAAGCGCAAAATAATGTATTCTTATAATGGTCAGCCATTTTTGACACGCTTAAACTTATATTCCGTACCGAATGCCGGATTTTAGAGCAATGGAAGGGAAAGTCCGAATTTAACAACAGTTGATAACATTCAAATAAAATTCAATTCTCTTCTTTATCTGCTCAGTGAAAGGTGAATATTCCTGAAATTTTAGCATTGATAATAAAAAAGAAATATTTTGTATTAAAAATTGTATACAATAAGTATATGCCCACATTAGTCTTCAACTGGTGGGCCATGGGACCCACTGATGAGTCCCACAATTGGAAAAGCATGCCCAGGTCATGAAAATCACTTTATTAGATTTAAGCTGTATTATTTAGATCTTTCGGGCTGTTTTCCTCATCTTGATTGTTATATACACAATGTTTCGGCTGGTGTGTCCTCCGATCTTCTTCAAGTGTTTTTAGTTGAACTCCTATCCCAAGAAAAAATTCTTGTGCTAGTGTCATGTGTACTTCCATTTTAACATTTCACAATACACCACACTATATTTACGATTACATGCTGTTAAAATCAATTTATTAATCAATCATTAATTGATATCATAAAACCGAATGCAACAATCTCTTAAAAGGCTACACAAAATATGTAAATATAGATGTTCAATGTCCTCAATTTCCTTACCTCTAGGCATAAAATAACCCCAAATGCCGTTAAAGTCAATTAATCAATCAAGAACGAATAGATGTAGGTAGTTACAACGTTATAAAAATATAGGTTTATTTATTTATTTGATTATTTATGTGATTATTTTTGACAGGAGGCTGGTCCCACGATATTCTGAGGGTCAGGACTGTAGCCCTATCGGTCAATACGTGAATCTGGCACTCTCCATAGTATCCGCTAATCAATTGTTAACCAGCGAAGTAGACAAAAATTGGATGTCACATACATTTTAAAAAGAAAACAGAAAAGGTTAGTCTTTTTTTGTCGTTTTTTGTCTCTTTTTTGTCTTTTTTTTTTCTTTTTGCCTTTTTTTTTTTTCACACTTCATTTATTATAAAGTTTTGAAAATCGACTGACACGTCTGTAGTTCGTCATCAGAAAAATAAATAACAAATATTGTTGTAAGAGGAGAAGCCGAATGCGTGTATGTTTTAGTTTTTTGTTTGTTTCTTTTTCTTTTTTTCTTTTCTATTTTTCTTTTCTTTTTTTAAGTGTTTGATTTAATCCGATTTGTGGGATTAGCGTTCAATGGTAAATACGTAAGCATTAAGCTTTCCCCCCGCCCATAACAGCCGGGGGGAGGGAAGGTTGACATCTACGTATAATCATATAACTACATCCGTTTTGGTTTTTTGGAGTTTTTTTCAACTTTCAAAATACAATAAAATAGTATCACATCTATGGGTTAAATAGAAGTGAGTTTTTAAAAATGTGTTTAAAAAAATGAGTACCTATCAAGCATGAATAAAACAAAATGTCTTCGGCATAAAATAACCCAACATGGGTTGAGATGCCGTAAAAACCAACCAACCAACCAACCAACCAACCAATAAATTCATTGTGCGGAGGTCCTTGTCGACGGGGCTTAGAATACGTTGACCGTATCCCCTGTAGAAAGGGGTATTCTGAGTATGACACGAAAATGACGAGGTTCCATTTTTGGTCTGAGGAGTCTGGGTGTCCCTTCATTACCATTACTCCCAGGTCTACTCTGAGCCCGTAGTATTAGCACTTGTTTCAGAATTATTAGTATTAGATATGACGACATGCTGGATACTGCGGAAGAAGCAAGGACGAACTCATAAGTGACGTTCTCCAGTGGACACTTACACATGGACTCACTAATGAATCCGACCAGCAAAAATGTACATCAATTAGCTCTGTGTGGATTTTGGATGCCGTGTGGATGACCTGCCAGGGTCGATGACCGATAGAGACGGGTAGCGAGAGAGTTAAGGGAATCCGTGCTGTCATTGCGACTTGATGATGATGATGATGATGATGATGATGATGATGATGATGATGATTTGTATTAAGAATGGTTTCTTGAAGCTATAATTGTTACTAAGGATTATTATTAGTAGTAGTTACTTGAGACCATATAACTGTCTGCAAACAAATGATTATCTATCGATACATATAAAAAGGACACTTGGTATGTATGTATGTATGTATGTATGTATGATGAAACTACGAAAATAAACCAATTAACGACAAAGTAAATATATATACACATTAAATACTACTGGTCCTTGTTTTTTGTGGAAAAAAAATGAAGATTTGATTGATATTCGAAAATATTTAAAAATCAAAATATACATAGAAATAGCATTGAAATTCTACTTAGAAATGTCCAGCATTTGTATATCTCAAAAGTAAACAAATCAATACACTAGAATTTTTTCTCCCTGTACCCAGGCGACACTGGATAGCCGCTTCTAGTTATTAAATAGAGGTGGTTACTTGAAACCATACAATTGGAATAAATTATTATTATTTGATGGGAATACTTGAAACTATACAACTGTGAGTTAATTATTTTTACCAGATAGGAATACTTGATATTATATAACTACGTGTAATTAATCTCATGAATCAACTGTCCTGTCTGTGGGGCTCAGAATATGCTGACTGTATCCCCTGAAGAGGGATAACACCCCACAAAAACGGGTGTCTTGGTTACGACACTAAACTACATAAGATGGTAAGGTTCTAGTTCTGGAGATCTGGGAAGTGTGAAGTACTCATTAAAGTGCTATTACTCCTAATTCCACTCTGACCCGGAGTGGTAGTACCTGTTAGGGTCTCATCTATGGGGGAAATAGATCTGTTTCAAAGTTTTCGATAAAACCGAGTGCAATAAAAAACAAACTTAAGAAACAACTACGCAAGAAATATAAATATGAAGGTACACTGAACGCGATTCCTTAACCTCAAGGCACAAAATAACCATAGGCGGGTTGACATGCCGTTAAAATCAATCAATCTTATGAAACAACTACACAGAGAATGTAAATACAAACGGACAATGAACGCGATTCTTTAGCATCCAGGCATAAAATAATCCTACACGGATTGACATGCCGTTAAAACCAATAAATCAATTAATAAATCTTATGAAACAACTAAGTAAAAGATGTACATATGAACATGCTACGAAGGCGATTACCTAACATCTATGTATAGAAAAATCCTAGACGGGTTGAAATGCCGTTAAAATCAATCATTTAATAAATAAATAAATAAATAAATCGAGATTTTATTTCTAATTCGTTCTCCGCACACATAACTAAATTCGGTTTGTGACGCAACAGAAAAATATATATATATATATATATATATATATATATATATATATATATATATATATATATCGACTGAATTTTCATCTGTCGAGCTCCTTACCCTCACGGCTATCAGAAACTGTTAGTAAGTGGCGAACAATTAATTGATGCATACTTACGAAGATGTATGTTTCACGATCAACAGAGAACTCAAGTCTGTAAACAACGGACGAGTAAATGCTTTACGCTATGCCTAAAAATAGGACTTTGGACGGGGGGGGGGTAAATCGCCCTTGATGGCGAACTACACCAGCAGCTGTTCGGCAATCGAACTTTTTCCAAAGATTCCTTCTAAAAAGAGCCGAAAAAGGTTAAGCAGGGACTTATACCAGCGCCTTCTAAGATATACACAGGCCTATTCACTGAAGTCCGACTCACGTGTGACGTCAGTATAAGTAGTCCCAAGGAAGAAGGCGCCGGCCGATTCATTACCTTCTAAATGTCCGCGAGTTCACCGAAGTGTTTTTAAATATTCAACGACTTTTTCTTTTAAATATTCAATTAATTAATTTTATTTTATAAACAAAAATGCCTTTTTAAGTATTTGGTCCCTTTTTTAATGGAATTTATATAGATGCCACACAGTTTAGTGTTTGTTTTTTCGTTTACAAAAGAGAAAGAATTATATGAAAAATGGATCTATACTATGAAGACAAAACTTTAAAAAAATAGTAGGTAAGTTATTTTTTTGTATTAAAACTAAGTAAATTTGATTGAAACTTTAATAATTAAAATATTTTCAAGTCTTTGTAATTCACAAAATCGTGTTTAAGATAATGAACGCGCTGTCTTATAAAGATAAAATGTTTTTACATTTATAAGACAGCGTGTTTAAAACTCATATTTAAAAAATAAACTTAGTTTATTTTTTAAATGAATTAATATCGAGAATTTCTTTATAGTTTATTAAACTATAAAGAAATTCTCCATATTAATTCATTAAATTCCTAAAGAAATATTTTTTATAAACATAAAAAAATAATTCTGATATTCATAACAATATTTTTGAATAGTTTTATTCATAAATAAATGAGTCTTTAAAATAAAATTGACCCCAATTGTTTTGATTACTCTTAAAAGCGAGAAAATTAATATTTGTCTGATGTCTAATAAGCACAGGTTATTTTTTTTATTATTTGAATGAATTTATATCGATAAATTCATTCAAATAAGAAAGGAGATATTATTGTTATTGTGCTAAACTTGCAAATTGTCGTCAAAATTAAAACAGAAAATTTTGACGACGATTTGCAACACATCAAACTAAATTTTGAAATTAAAATTAGTTTTAAAAATCCGATTCAAAATACTTGACTTTTTTTTGGTAATTGTTTTCATTTATTTAACGAATCTTGAAATATTTTCTGAACTAAAATATTTATGTGCAGTTTAGAAAATAAAATAACTATTAACCCCAGAACCTGACTTACCAAAAATAAAGTCAAGTAGGAAAAAAAATAATAAGGATGAAATAAAAAAAGTAAATAAATAAATTGAAAAAATAGAAAAGATTTTTTTATTTATGAATAAAACAATTACTAACCTGACATACCAAAAAAAAAGTCAAGTATTTTGAATTGGACTTTTTAGATTTTAATTTCAAAATTTAGTTTGATGTGTTGCAAATCGTCCTCAAAATTTTCTGTTTTAATTTTGACGACGATTTGCAAGTTTTGCCTATTATTATTATTATTATTATTATTATTATTATTATTATTATTATTACTATTATTTATTATTATTACTATTACTATTATTATTATTATTATTATTATTATTATTATTTTGTTGTTGTTATTGTTATTGTTAACATTATTATTATTGTTATCTTTATTATCATCATTATTATTATTATAGAATAATTCTTATAATAGTAATAGTAGCAATAATAGTAATAAGATAATTATAATAAAAGTAATATTAAGATTATTATAATAATAGTAGTAATAATAATAATGATAATAATAATGATTCTAATAATAATTATAATAATAATAATTATAATGATAAATAATAATAATAATTATAATAATAAGGAAATCATTCTAATAATAATAATAATAATAATAATAATAATAATAATAATAATAATAAGGAAATCATTCATAATAATAATAATAATAATAATAATAATAAGGAAATCATTCTGATAATAATAATAATAATAATAATATAAGGAAATCATTCTATAATAATAAGGAAATCATTCTAATAATAATAATAATAATTATAATAATAAGGAAATCATTCTAATAATAATAATAATAATAATAATAATATAATAATAAGGAAATCATTCTAATAATAATAATAATCATAATAATAAGGAAATCATTCTAATAATAATAATAATCATAATAATAAGGAAATCATTCTAATAATAATAATAATAATTATGATAATAAGGAAATCATTCTAATAATAATAATAATAATAATTATAATAATAAGGAAATCATTCTAATAGTAATAATAATGATTCTAATAATAATGAAAATGAAAAAATTCTAATTACAATAATAATAATAATGATTCTAATAATAATGAAATAATTCTAATAATAATAATAGTAATAATAATGATTCTAATAATAATAATAGCAATAATAATGCTTCTAATAATAATGAAATAATTCTAATAATAATAATAGCAATAATAATGCTTCTAATAATAATGAAATAATTCTAATAACAATAATAGTAATAATAATGATTCTAATAATAATAATATAATAATAATAATAATAATGATTCTAATAGCAATAATAATGATTCTAATAATAATGAAATTATTCTAATAATGATTCTAATAACAATAAAAATGAAATAAATTCTTATAAAAAAAAAGCTTTTCATTGTATATCCACACGCATTTGTTATGTCTCAGCCTCTTTTCTTCCTATTCGACTACATATATTAAAATGCATTAAAAACAATTGGCTTAGTCAAAAAGATGCAACTAAATGCATGCTGTTTCCAAAATGTTGTCAAAATGGAAATCATGAATTAAATAGTATCCAAAGTGCCCCATTTTGTTACATTACAGAAACTTCATGCCCTGAATCTCTGTCAATTTTGAAATATTGTTATAAATTGATCTCAGAAGCTCTTTCTCCTACTAGTCTTGAAAGGCTTGTTAATTTAGTTCTGCAAATTTTCAATGAGTACACTATTCAGGGATGATTGACATTAGGAAAACAGGAATGTTTGCCTAATTTTGCAGAAGTTGCAGAATATATAAACATATTTTATATTTGGTAGACAATAATGAATGTAAAAACATCATATAAAGGTTGTCGGCTTAGACATAAATACTGTAATTCACTTAGAGTAAATGAAGAAAGTTTTAGATTTCTCTCTGTATTCTGTGACTGGTTAGAATCTTGGAATAGCATTTCTAGAAAAAATGGCAAATTAACAAGGAAATTTTCACTGCTTTGCATCATACAACCTATGCATTTCTAGAACTGACTAAGTATTGCATGGAAGAATTGGAAATGCTATCCATATTACCTGGCAAATTTCAAACTGATCACATTGAGGCAAGGTTTGGTCAATATTGGCGACTTAGTGGTGATCAGTATAATATCTCAATATGGCAAGTGCTTGAGTGTGAACAAAAAATTAGAATGCTATCAGTTTTAAAATTGAGCTTACCATTTAATCAACAATATTTATTCACCATTTACTTGTAATTTGTTTATCAGTTTATATAATAATTGATTGTTCTTTTATTCATAATTTAGTTGTTCCTGTAATCACTTGATAATTACAACATTGTAAATTTACAGAATAATCATTAAAATTGAAAAAAAAGCAAATCAAAACAATGCTGATTATAATTTATCTAAACTTTATCAAATTTATATTTAATATATTTATTTACATTTATTGTAACTTGTTTATCTGTTTATCTAATAATTGATTGTTCATTTATTCATAATTCAGTTTACAGTTTATTTAAATTAAAATTAAAAAAAACATGTAAATCAAAACAATGCTGATTATCATTTATAAAAGATTGTTTTCAATTTTTTTAAAAATAATAATATCAACGAATGTCAGTTATTAAAGTTTAATGTAACGGTATGTGTTTTTTTGTGTACCTCAACGCTGCCTTTACAGGTTTTTTAAAATTAAAATAAAAAGCATGCAAATCAAAACAATGTTTGTTATAATTTATAAAAATTGTTTTCAAATTTGAAATAAATAAAATTATGAACGAATTTCAGTTATTAAAGTTTAATGAAACGTAACATATTGTTTTGTTTATTTACTGTCTTTACGAGTTTGACAACGATATCTATTTCGAAGGCTCGAAGAAGGCCTACTTTTGTGACGTCACACATCCAATGAACAGGCCTTCTGATATCTTAGAGGGCCTTGCTTATACCCTCTTCCCCAATTATCAGCAGCAGCTGGATTCAATGTTTCAAGGGCCGTAACTCAAATTATTTTACCCCATCAAATTTTTAAACTATATATATATATATATATATATATATATATATATATATATATATATATATATATATATATACGAGACGAATACCAAAAGTAATGTCTCCAAAGCGCTGGATATACACTGTTTGTGCGTCTATTAGAAATGCTGTTGTGTTTGTTTTACATGCGTCTGCACCTGCTCCTGCGTCTGGCCCTGTGCCTACCTCACTACCACGATCAGTCTTGGCTCGTCAGTCGTTTCTGATGGAGCTACCGATTGGCGCTAAAGCTCTCACAGTTATTCGGTTTTAGGGTGCAAAAGGCATTAAACCGATTGAAATTTACTGACAATTAACGGAAGTGTATGGCGAGTCATGCATGGATGTCAAAGACGTCCACAAGAGTTGTTACCTTGTTGCTAGGATTATTCCATTCATTAGTCCAGAATGGACAAATCCCAGCAAAAAAGTAACAGATTCAGAATTTAGCTTTCAGAAATCTTCTGACAAAATATTAAGAAAATAAATCAAAGGTAGACGAACAACATCATAGTTTCCTAATTTTTTTTTACACTTGCAATGTGATAGCCTTCAAAACCAACCACCAAACACCACACACACACACACACACACACACACACACACACACACACACACACACATATATATATATATATATATATATATATATATATATATATATATATATATGAAGAGATTCCATTAATTTTTGTTTCGTTAGAGTGTAAAATTCTCTTTCATTGGAAAACTTTTCATAACGAAAAAAGGGAAATAATTTGCTTAACGTTTCTTAAAGTGAAAAATACCAACATCACAAATATATTTATTTTTTTCTTTTACTTTTGAGATTCTTTTTTTCCTTTCTTTTTGTTCCTCATACGACTTATATAAAATGATTGATTCA
>CM042139.1:58344152-58346652 GCA_023376005.1 Doryteuthis pealeii
CACTTCTCTGGGTCTACCTGGCTGAAAAAGCTTTTCAACAAAAATAATCTAAAGGTTAGCTACTGCTGTACAAGCAATATGCGGAGAATTATTAATCACAATAAAAGATTGTTAGAAAAGGAACAAAGCGGAAACAGAAAAGAACCAGCTTGCAATTGCAGGTCCCAAGTCTGTCCAGTACAAGGAAGGTGTTTATGGACTGACGTGGTATATGAGGCAGAAATAGAATCTCCAACAACAAAAGAAAAAAAGATCTACGTAGGGGCCACCCAGCAACCTGTAAAAAATATTGTGAAGCAACAACACTAGCAAAATATGTGTGGGAATTAAAAGATAAGTACGGTAAAGAGCCAGGAATAGAGTGGAAAATAATAAAAAGGGCAACTTCACATAAAGGAAATCAAAGACCCTGTATGCTATGATTAAACGAAAAATTAAAAATAGCTGAATGTAGAGACCCAGGGAAGTTATTAAACTCGGGAGCTGAGTTGACAAACAGATGTAGGCACATAAACAAACATAAACTGAGCCAGGTAGGTTCAGGAATAACATAGGGTGGCACACCCACGCAATTGAGAATGGACGCAGCCGGGATGTTTATAAGAATAGAAGGCTGGAGAAAGTGACTATTCCCAGATGAATTGCTCCGGCATGAAACTCGAATAGGAATCTTTTATAAAACTCGCTTTTATAACACTCGCCTTTAAAAAAAACGTATATTTAGCTCTTTTTATTGAGCACTCTTAAACTCGATTTTATTTACCCAGAAGTAAATCCATTTACTTAGGAGATTACCAAAAATAAGTAATAATAATAATAATATATATATATATATATATATATATATATATATATATATATATATATATATATATATATATATATATATATAGCTATAGCTATATCTATATATATATACTATGCTACTTTATATATACTAGCAAATATATGCACCCTCCCGGTGCAAGTATTTAAGTTTTAATATAATAAAATATCATATTAAATTAGAAAGGCTAATGAAACTAAATAAGAATGCAGATAAAAAGATTTGAAATACGGGGGGGGGGGATGATTTAAAAAAAAAAGAACAACTTTGAAACTAACTCTTCCATCATTTACCATTACTCCCGTCTTTCATTGGTAAATTTTTCTAATTTAACTATTTAGTTAAAATAGGAAGTTAAGAATAAAATTACTGTTATTTCTTCTTGTTAATGGATTTCTTTTAAAATTTATCCCCGAGATTTTTGCTCATATTCAATAAGATAAAACCAAACAATTATAAATCAATAATATTAAGCATATATTTATTAAAATCAAATTTTTAAGATCAATATGCAAATTAGCCTTCCCATTCACATGGTAATCCGCTATTTTGTTGTATATATAAATACAATTGCATGTTATTCGTATGTAGATATGGTCAACAGTCTTAATAATGAAAAACAATTTTATTAATAAGTGAGGTTTAAATAAAAACGAAATTATGGACAATGCGATGTAAATAACAAAGGGAATTGTGACTTGTATAGCAATATAGTTTCGGTTACAGACAGACAAACCCACAATCTCCATTATAATATATATATATATATATATATATATATATATATATATATATATATATATATTCAGTCAAAATTAAAGTTGAATTCAAGCAAATCAATACGAGCTTACTTTAAATTTGGGCACATGAAACTCAAAGTCGCAATTTTTTAACATAAAAATAATGATGTTATAGTTGATATATATATATATATATATATATATATATATACGTGTGTGGAGGGGTACGGATATAAGGCAATTGTATAATATATATATATATATATATATATATATTGTCTCTAAAATGACTGTGCAATATCTAATCCTAATTATGATGTAATTTGTGCTTACAAAATAAATTTAACATTCGCGATTGAAATAAAAATCAGGGAGTTATCCGATTTTAATTACATTTTCAGTATTGATTTATCAATGAATGAATTTTACAATGCATCACTTATTTCATTTCAAAACTTTCTGATTTAATTAGCTAATTCTATGATAAATTAAAATTCATTTAAAATATGAGCAGCATGATGTTAAGTTTAAAATGTGATATTATTAGATTCTAAAAACATTTTTTAATAACTTCTTTACTTTAGTATCAATCACTACTATTTTTTGTCGAAAACTGTATTGGAAATTTAGCGCAACCCCCACCCACCCCTTTGAACGGAACAAATTGATGTATGATTTTTTTCTTTTATAGATAATAGCCAATTAAATATTTATCGAAATGAGTAAAAAAAAATCTCCAAAGATTATTTTTTATTTTTTTATTTCATTTTATTTTCCAATTTTCGGTACCGAGCAGATTCTTTAAAAAGCAAAAAGGAATGTCTTTTGTCTTTTTATTTATGCAGAAAAAAATATCAATCACATATAACCCCACCAATATTTTGCGCCCAAAATAAGGGGTGGGTCAAAGTTAAGTGACCTGAAAAAAAATCAG
>CM042139.1:58351652-58394152 GCA_023376005.1 Doryteuthis pealeii
ATGATCACCTGGAGAAAAGCTTTGGGGGCAGTTTTTTAATACCTCTTAAGTAAACATATCAAACGTTGTAAAATTCAAATTATTATCCTGTGGTATATCCACAGGTCCTGCTAGTTAGCATAATATCATCACTGATAGCAATGTGATTAACACAAGCTGTTGCCGTGATACATGACAGATAATTAAAAGAAAAGAACAAATTGTTGAAAAATCAATATATTCAATACGATTCATATATTTTCATAATCCGTCAATTGAAATTTTATTAAAACTATTTTCTTTGACTCTTTACCTACTAAATTTTCCCCACGGCTGCACCATTTTTTTTTTTTGTATTTTTTTTTTTTACCTGTATCATGGGATATTTCAAAGTCCAAGAGAAAGTTAGAAGAAACAGATATACCCGAGATAAAAAATAACGTTAATAATAATGATAATAAGAGTACGACTAAACAACACAATTCCTACTTTTTGTTAATACTAGGGACTGGCAAACGGAGACTAAAATGCGTTTTTGACAAAATGACTTTAGCCCCCCTACAGAAAATAATTTACCAAAAATCAGGAAATTATCGGATTTTAATGAAATTTTCAGTGTTTATGTATCAATGAATGATCTTTTTGATGCATTATTTATTTTATTTCAAAACTTTCTCATTTTTTTCAGGTCACTTAATTTTGACCCCCCTTTTGGGGCGTAATATGTTTTGCAAGTTGATCATTTTTTATACTAATTACAGTATAAATAATGAGATAAAAGACCGAAGTTATGAATAGGAACAAAAAAATTTTTTTACGGTTGCGCTTCTATGAGAAAATAAGTACCGAAAATCGAAAAATAAAATGTAAAAAAATAATAAATAATTAATTTTTTGGAGATTTCTTTTTTACTCATTTCGATAATTATTTAATTGGCTATTATTTTATAAAAGAAAAAATTATACATCGATGTTTTTTCTGCTTAAAATGGGGAGGAGGTACATTTTCAATCGAGTTTTTCTTCAAAACTTATTATTTTGGCGCCTAAAATAAGTTTTGCATTAAGTCGATATTTATTTTTAGAATCTAAAAATATAACATTTTAAACTTAACATAAGGATTTTCATATTTTAAATGAATTTTATATATTAATTTTTCATAGCAAAAATACTAAATTAAAGTTTTGAAATAAAATAACTGATGCATTATAAAATTCATTAATTGTTAAATCAATACTGAAAATTTCATTACAATCGGATAATTACCTGATTTTTGGTAAAAAAATTTCCATCCCAAATGTTACGTTAAAATTGTAAACAAGCGCCTAAAACCATTGAAAAACAGCCAAAATGGCGGATCGCGTCAAAATTGACCAAAACAAATAGTTTTAAATCTTTTAAAAATAAACTGCATATGTAATTATATTTTTCTTTTTTTTAATGATGGTTATTATGCTACTACTTATCGATTTAGACACAGTTTAACCTTAAATAATAAATTTAATTATTCTTAATTCGCTTTTAAAACTCGTAGTATCCGATTTTTTTTGCCAGTAGCTAGTTAATACCTATCTTACCTGTTATGAAAAATGGGCAACTGTTTCCATGTTCAATAGTACGTTTTGTGGGAAATAGAGGATTATGACCGACATGTATCTCTATCAATTTGAAAAAAAAACAAAAAAAAACAACAACAACAAAGAACAAAAAGAAAAAAAATAGTTGCAGTTTGCAAGTGGCATCGTCATTCATTAATGCAAGGAAAGAGTTGAATTACCGGTGAATATTTTAATAAACGTTATTTTCCTCATGAAATTCGGCGAGTTCATTCAGAATGCAGCGAGGGTCGCAATTTGCTGATGACAAATCTAAAATCGTATTCAGAATCGATCAAGTTGATTAAAAAACATTGCTATTCGGTTTGGTTTGTTGGGTTTGATTATTTTACGGCATATCAACCCTTTTCGGGTCATTTAATGCCGAAACAAGTCATTTTGATAAAAGTTTCTATGTGTCAAGTTCTTCATATCTTCAAATTGGTATAAATAATTTTCATTAACTTCATTTGGTTTGGTTAGGATTGGTTTATTTAGTGGTATAATAATCCTGTGGGTCATTTAATGCACAAAAAAAAATAAGAAAAGAAAAGAAAAAAAACTCTGAACAGAGCCCGAGGTTACTGTGGCCTGAACGTTGTGTTTATACACAATAAAGATAAGGACAAGTCTTATTATTATAACCTGAATAATCATTTTAATCAAATTTTGTTGTTAAATGAATGAACTGAAAATTCAATATAATCACGTGACTAATCAAGTTCACGTAGAACAAAAAAACTTTGTAAATATTTTTTTCAAATTAAGTCATTGCTAAAGAAACCAAGTTATAGAAATATTCCTGTGATTTATTGATTACTAGAAGTGGCTACCTGGCGTCGCCTAGGTAGAGGTGGGGACAAAAAAGTTAGTCTTGCAGATCCATTATTATTGAATCATGAATTGGGTCCTCGCAGAATGCTCCCATTAAAATCCTTACGTAAAAAAGACTTTGCGTTGACCCGGCTTGGTGGGGCGTCAGAAAAAAAGTGCACACTCTAAAAAGGAAAATTAATGGCTCCTATTTAAAATATTAAATGTAAAAAAATCCATGCTGTTACTATTTAAATTTTATTTTTTAATTGTTTTCTCGAATATAAATCAAATCTTCATTATTTTTGCTCAAAAAACAACTGGCAATAGTAAATGTGTATATATATTTACTTTGTAGTTAATTGTTTTATTTTTGTAGTTTCAGCCGGACAAACAAACAAACATACATACATACATACATACATACCACTCTTTATAGATAGATAGATAGATAGATAGATAGATAGATAGATTATATCGTGTTTTTTTAATTTTGTTTTGTGTTTTTTTTTTCTCTGTCTTTTTTCGGGGGAAGGGGGCGTTGATTCATAAAAGAGACTCCCCTTTTCTCTCGGCCAGTAAATAATAGATCATTATTACTGAGAAAAATGTCTACGTGTTTTCAGTCAAAATTTTAAAAGGTAAAAAATAAAATAAAATAAAAGACGTAAACTTAATTATTAATGAAAAAAGTCGAAGAAAAGAATTGTGCTATTCAAAAACCGTTAACAGTTTCCCCCCACCACCACCGTTGTTTAACTCCCAAGTTCTACTTCCACCAATCAGATGATATTTCTCTTACACACAAAGGCTGCACGTCCACTCAATTTTTATGTCTCAATCAATCTACCCCGACTCTCTCTTACACTATTTTTTTTCTCCCTTTCATTCTTTACTTACCCCCCTCTCTCTCTCTCTCTCTCTCTCTCTCTCTCTCTCTCTCTCTCGCTCTCTCTCCGCTCTCTCTCTCTCTCTCTCTCTCTCTCTCTCTCACTCTCTCTCTCTCTGCTTGTCTTCACTCGCTCATTTATTTTCTCTCTTTCTTCTATCTTTTCTCCCTTTCCCTCTCCTTCATTATTTACTTCTTACTCTCTCTTACCCTCTCTCTCTCCCTCACTCTCTTCCCCTATCTTACTCTCTATCTCTCACCTTCTGCATGTCTTCACTCACTCATCTATTTTTCTCTTTCTTACTTCTATTTATTTTTTCTTCCTTTTCTTCCCTTTTTTATCTTTCGATTTTCCTTTTCTTTCTTTTCCTTCTCTCCTTCGTTATTTTTTTCTTTATCGTTCTTTTTCCCCCCCCCCCTCTCTCGCTCTCTCTCTTCCTTCTCTCTCTCTCTCTCTCTCTCTCTCTCTCTCTTTCCTTTTATTTCTCTTCCTTTTCTCCCCTTTCTTCCCCTTCTCATGTTTTTTTTCGCCCTCTCTCTCTCTCTCTCTCTCTCTCTCTCTCTCTCTCTCTCTCTCTCTCTCTCTCTCTATCACACATACATACATACATACATACATACATAGACTGTTTTTGTACTCCGGGGGTTTTTTTTTTTTTTTTTTTGTATATACGGAAAATAAATTTCTTTTTCTTTCTCTTCCTTTCTCTTTAGCTATTTCATTTTCTTTATCGTTCCTCTCTCTCTCTCTCCTCTCTCTCTCTCTCTCTCTCTCTCTCTCTCTCTCTCTCTCTCTCTCTCTCTCTCTCTCTCTCTCTCTCCTTCCATACATAGACTTCTCTTATTCTCTGTTTTGAGGATTTTATTTTGTTTTGTACTCCGGGGAGTTTTTTTGTTTTGTTTTGTTTTTTTTGCATATGTATTCGGAAAGAAATTTTAATTGAACGTGCATACCTGACTTTTTTCTATTCACACAAGGACGCGGTTGCGGTCGTGTGTATGTGTGTGTGTGTGTGTGTGTGTGTGTGTCTTCATATGCTAATGTTGCTATCTCAAAAAGGAAACAATTGAAATTCACTGTCCTGATTAAATTTAGGGAGAAACCGAAATGTAAATTGAAACGAAGAACTTTTCACGAGGCCGAAAAAAAGAAATGAGAAGATAAAGAAAAATAAAGAAAAATATTAAAAAAGAAGAATAGAAAGATGGCGAAGTTGAACAAAAGTTCAGTTTATATCGTCTGTAACTGAATGGGAAAAGTCGCTTAAAAGAGAGATCAACCATGGCATCCAAAACTAAGCGAATTGTTTTCGTTTTCGTTTTTGTTTGTTTTTTGCTTGATTTTTTTTTTGGGGGGGGGGGTTGTTTTGTTTTGTTTGTTTTTTGGAGGGGTCGTTTTTAGATTTGCTTTTCTTTTTTTCTTTTCTTTTCCGTTCTTTGTTTTTGTTTTTTATGTCAGTTTGTTTTTTGCTGATGCAAATTTGATTCTTTGAAACTTTTTCGTTTTTGTTTGTTTTTTGTATTGTTTTGTATTGTGTTTCTTTTTTTTATTTTTGCTTTTATTCTTTTTTTTCTTTTTTTTTTATTTGTTTATTTTTTATTTTTTGCTGATGCAAATTTGATTCTTTGAATTAGAAAACTTTTTCGTTTTTATTTTGTTTTTTGTTTTTTGTTTTGTTTTTTTGTTTTTTGGGGGTTGTTTTGTTTTTTTGTTTTTTGTTTCGTTTTAGTTTTGCTTTTGTCTTTCTTTTGCTTTTTTTTAGGGGGTTCTTCTTTTTTCCGATGCAAATATGATTCTTTGAATTAGAAAACTTGTTCCCCTTTATTTATTTATTCATTTATTTATTTATTCATTCATTCATTCATTTTTAGTTCCCCCAGTTTAAAAACAGTTTGTCACGATCAGACTTGAGATTTCTTATATTTTTCATAATCAAATTCATATGTATCTGAGATGAATAAAACGACACCTAGCGGGCTTTTTTTTTTCTCTCCATAAAATTACAATGACAATTCGTATGAAAAGAAATCATTGTTGATTGTTGGTTTTTTGTCACGACTTAATAATATAGAGAGGGTTTCGAAAAATTTTGATATTTGAAATGTACATTGAATTTCACAAAAATCGATATTATTTCATTGGTTGGTTGGCTGGTTGCTTGCTTGCTTGTTTTTTGGGCATATCAACCCTTGTTGGATTATTTAAGGCGAAGACATTTTGTTTTATTTATTCTTGATGGATACTCATTTTTAACTTAATTTTTTTAAACTCATTTTTTCTATTTAGCCCATAGATGGGACCCTAACAGGTACTACCACTGTGGGTCAGACTGGACCTGGAAGTAATGGTGATGATAGGGTACTCCACATTCCCCAGAGCTCCAGAATTTGAACTTCACCATCAGTTAGTTTTTAACGTCATACCCAGGACATTAATACCCTCAGCCACCGCCTTCTAGCACATATATGATAAAAATATTTGCGGTTTGCCATAAGGGGAATAGGGTTGGGACAATCATATAGATGCTAGGGCTTGGCGTGTTCAGCCTATTAATCGCAGGGGGCATCTCTGACCGTCCGTCTAGCCAAAGTAAGAACCAAAGTGGGGTGTTGCAGATCAGGGAAATGGACAAAATTTGGCAAAACAAATGACCAGAAAATCTAACAATTCAATATTTAAACCAGGGAATGTTGACATGTTAATTTATCAAAATTTATTAAATGACAAAATTATAACTAAAGTTCAAATTGAAAATATGTCCCCACCCTCATGATTGCAAACCCGAAGATTTTTCAGTGCATTTTTTGTCTACGATCTTTGATGCCCTTTCCTAAAAGATTGGTACAAGTTCAAGATCTAATTTTTTTATATCAGTACTTAATAGACCAATACTCAACTTTCGGTGTTTCATGTAATTTGATATTTTTAAAAAGTGAAAAATTCTTCGGTTTTGTCTTGAATAATTGCCTTAAGATGTTTGTTTTGATTGTCAAAAATTTTAAGTTGAAATTTTTATGTTTTGTTTTTTTCAGCGAGAAGCCAACAGGCTCACAAGTTTTTTAATGTTTTGTTCTAAAAAAAACAAAAAAATAATAATAATGATAATAATTACGCTATCTCTAAATCTATATATTAATACTAGTATCTCTTAGTTGTACGACCGTTATCATCTTGCAACACCCTCTGGTTAAAAATCAGACCGTCCAAATCGTCCAACATGAAATGCAAATAAATCCTGATTATCTGGCGTTGCTTATCCGCCGAATACTTATTTCTTATGAATGCAGTCACCCCAGCTAAATAATGGACCATTCCGTTTTTATTATAAAGAAAGGGAAGAAAAAGGACATGCTTCATAGAAAAATATAAGAAAGAAAGAGAGTAGGGGAAATATAGAGAGAAGCAGTGAGAGCGCGAAAGCGATAACGCTAATCTTGTTTAAATCGAACATAATGAAAAAATTATATATAGTCATTTACATACATACAGTTCTGTTCCGCCGTACTAGGCCTACTAAGGAGTGATCTATCCGTACTAAGGAGAGCTATGCAATTTTTGCTTATTTGGCGGTCAGAAAATTCTATTTCCACAGAGCTTAACCCACCAGGGGTGGAGAGCATATGTTTTGTCATTCACATACAGTCCTGTTTCGCGGCTCATCAATGTGACTAGATAAAGCAGGCTACTTCAGGCTATGTTCGAAACCTGAGCGAATATATATATATATATATAATATATATATATATATATATATATATAGTACAAAAATAAGGGGGCATAAATCCGGATCGGATGAATGTAAGAATTATCCGAAATATTCAGGGTTTCGAGCTCGTTTAACAATCTCCAGCCATTTTCCTGAATTGTACAATTTGTTTTTAACAGGTTGAAAGATAGACTGCACTCACATTTTCCTGACAACGACACTATCGTCGCTGTTTCGAAAAAGCCGGTCGCCTCCACTGGTGCATATTTTTACAAAAATGCATGTTTCTTGCTCAGATGGAAAATATGAGGTTGTGTAGCTGAAAACTTGCTCTTTCCAACGATGTTAATTTGCTCCCTTTATCTGTTATAGTTTCCCTGGAAATAAATAGGTTGTAACATTTTCTGGGTGCGTTTTGTAGATTAGAATTATGTATATTGAAATTCCTTCATAGATATATATTATTCAAATTTATTTCATTAATTTTATTTGTTTAAATAAATTTTATCAATTTCGCTATTTTCTATTGAAATTAATGTATATTAAAAATTCTATATAAAAGTTCAATACAAATCTCGTTGATTCGATTAGAGACTCAGCTAATTTTCACGAGAATTAGAATAATTAATGGCATCAAATTCTAAGATAATTATTTCATATGGTGTGGATAGATAGATAGATAGATAGATATGAATAGGCTGGGATAGATAGATAGATAGATAGATAGATAGATAGATATGAATAGACTGAGATGGATAGATAGATAGATAGATAGATATGAACTTAAGAATATAGATAGATAGATAGATAGATAGATAGATATGAATATACTGAGATGGATAGATAGATAGATAGATAGATAGATAGATATGAACAGAAGAATATCGATAGATAGAGAGATAGAGAGATATGAACATAAGCATATCGATATATATATATATATATATATATATATATATATATATATATAGAGAGAGAGAGAGAGAGAGAGAGAGAGAGAGAGAGAAAGAGAGAGAGATATGAACATAAAGATATCGATAGATAGATAGATAGATAGATAGATATGAACATAAAGATATCAATAGATAGATAGATAGATAGATAGATAGATGTGAACATAAAGATATCGATAAGTAGATAGATGGATATGAACAGATTTACAGAGATAGATAGATAGCCAGATAGATGTAGTGAATCCAAAAATGCTCCTTTACACACTTTCCCAAATATATGGGTGCGGTCAGACGGGAGGGAAAGACAAGCATTTTGTTTAGTTTGACCTGTGCACAAACAAAAATTATAATTGTGAAATCCTGGTTATAATTCTATTTCCTTCAGTTAATTATGTTATTTATACGATTTGCTGCTTCAGGCGATCTGCTGCTTCACACCAACTAGATTTTTAGAAATTGAATATTGGTTGAGTCGTTGGTTGGCTGGTTTTACGGCATGTCAACTTTTAGTGAGTTATCAATATAGGTTGGCTGGTGGGTGGGTTAAATAATGAATATTCCTTGCTTGGTTGGTCAAATATTGAATACTGGCTGGTGGGCTGCTTGCTTGCTTGGTTGTTTGGTTAAATATTGTATATTGTTTGTGTTGTGATGTTAGTTCAACAGTAAAAAAAAAAGTCAAGTCGAGGTAGGGTAAAATGAGACAAGTGTATTTACAATAAGGTACAAGAACGGCTAGCTTGCCGCTAAACAGTAACAGTCCAACCTTTTCACTCGGTGTCTCACTATTTATAGTGAAAACCGGTGTATATTCTCCACTGTAGGAACGGCCGGTACAACAATTTGTTTGCTTGTTTAAATATTAATAATATCAGAATTATCCTGATGATCCGTTAGAAGAAACCTAGGTAAATAGTATCTGACTCATTAGACTTTACTATTATTATTTGCTCTATTTAGTGTATTGAGCACTTTAGCATATTTAACTTAGACGACTCTTTCGGTATTTTTTCTTTTGACCACTATAATAGTACCGGCTGATTATTTTCAGGAGGTGCATATGTTTTGGTCTTTTCTTCTTTTAAATTTTTTTTTCCGTGCATGAATCTGTATGTTGTAATTACAAATTATAGTGCCAGGAGTGTTTTTACACAGTCAGAGTTTTTTTTTAAATAAAATAAAAAAATAAATTTAAAAAAAAAAAATATATATATATATATATATATATATATATATATATATATATATATGCTGTAGATAGAAGGAAAGTGGTCAAGAAATGATCAACTCAAAACAAGTCACAGGGTGGTACGTTTCGTCTGTATGCACAGACTTTCTCAGCCGATCTGAGACTTTATTGAAGCAAAGCATACGTTTAAATACATGTGGTGGTGGCGGTGTCGGGGAGGTCAAGGGGGTGAGTGTGTAGTGATGTGAGCTAAGGAGGAGCGGGGAGTTTTGGGTAGGATCAGTTGAGATGGAGGGGTAGAGGATGTTTGTTAGAAGTGCTGGGGCGGTGGCAGTGGTTGAAGGGTCAATTAGTGTGGGTGTATATTGATTTATGTGAGTAAAGGGGAGGTCAAGGGGGTGAGTGTGTAGTGATGTGAGATAAGGAGGAGTGGGGAATTTTGGTGTGGGCTAAGGAGGAGCGGGGAATTTTGGGTAACGGGGTCGCTGGGTCAGTTGAATTTTGGTGTGAGCTAAGGAGGAGCAGGGAAATTTTTGGTGTGAGCTAAGGAGGAGCGGGAATTTAGGTAGGACGGGGTCGCTGGGTCAGTTGAGTAGAGGGGTAGAGGATGTTTGTTTGAGGTGCTGGGGAGGTGACAGTGGTTTATGGGTCAATTTGGTGTAAGTGAATGTTTGTGTGTAGCCGAATGTGTTAGAGGGGGAGAAAAGTTCATGTGTGGCTAAGTTATGTTAGAGGCGAAATGTGGGAGATTGTAGTGGGAGATTGTAGTGTTTGTTGATTTTCATTTGTTATCCATTATCATGGAGAGGAAGATTGTTCTCGTGGATTATAGATTGCGCTATTGATTTGTCAAGGTTGAAGAAGCCTTTTCTGGTGTTAATATTTTTTATATGAGGTATTAGAGCAGCTTCGCATAGTCGTCTTAAACTTTTTTTGTGTATGAATTTGACGAGTTTTGCCTGGGTGAAGTTGAGAGAGTGGTTGTGTTCTATCATGTGTGTGACTAGAGCATTTAGTTTGTCGTGTATTCTTATTGATCTTTTGTGTTCTCTTAGACGTTGTGAGAGGTCCCGTTGGGTTTCACCTATGTAACATTTGTTGCAGTCTTCGCAGGGGATGTGTAGATGCCGGCACTAAGGTGTTGGGGGTATTTGGAGTGTCTATGCGTGTTGAAGAGTTGACGAGGTCTTTGATTGTTTGGGAGGTGGTCTGGATGATCTTTATTCCTAGGTTGTTAGTTTTTTGTAAAGAGGGATGTTTTGAGTGTGGGTGGGTAGGATTAAGCGTGTGTGGGAGAGGTTGGGGGAGGTTTTGGTGGTGGACGTGTTTTTTGGTTTAGTTTTCGTGTGTATATCGAGTGCTTTTTTCCTGGCATTTTGGATGAAATATTTAGGGTATTTTAGGGTTTTAAGGGAATCTTCGATGTTTTTGTATTCTTCATCTAAGTATTGGGGGCTGCATATTCGTAATGCTCTTAGATATAATCCTATCACTGTCACCTCCCCAGCACCTCAAACAAACATCCTCTACCCCTCTACTCAACTGACCCAGCGACCCCGTCCTACCCTAAATTCCCCGCTCCTCCTTAGCTCACACCAAAAATTTCCCTGCTCCTCCTTAGCTCACACCAAAATTCAACTGACCCAGCGACCCCGTCCTACCCAAAATTCCCCGCTCCTCCTTAGCCCACACCAAAATTCCCCACTCCTCCTTATCTCACATCACTACACACTCACCCCCTTGACCTCCCCTTTACTCACATAAATCAATATACACCCACACTAATTGACCCTTCAACCACTGCCACCGCCCCAGCACTTCTAACAAACATCCTCTACCCCTCCATCTCAACTGATCCTACCCAAAACTCCCCGCTCCTCCTTAGCTCACATCACTACACACTCACCCCCTTGACCTCCCCGACACCGCCACCACCACATGTATTTAAACGTATGCTTTGCTTCAATAAAGTCTCAGATCGGCTGAGAAAGTCTGTGCATACAGACGAAACGTACCACCCTGTGACTTGTTTTGAGTTGATCATTTCTTGACCACTTTCCTTCTATCTACAGCATATCGTCGGATCCTAAACCCATCCACCCTTCCTTCATATATATATATATAATGCAAACTACAAACACACACACACACACACACATACACACACACATATATATATATGTATATATATATATATGTGTGTGTGTGTGTGTGTGTGTGTGCGTGCGTGTGTAGTTTGCTTTATTTATAAATTAAGAGTGCTGAATATCGGTAATAGAACATATGCATAACTAAGTTTCTATAACACAGAGGAGTCATCGGTGCTTAGTGACTCTTGGTCTGGTGATCGTATAGGCGAGAAACTAGACGTTTCGAAGTGCCGTTGTCTCTGTGCTTACGCTATTCAAAAACACACACTCACACACACACACACACACATACATACATACATACACACTCACACTCACACACACTCACACACACACACACACACACACACATATATATATATATATATGTATATATATATATATATATATATAAGTGCCACCTTAGTGGAACATTATACAATAGAGTTGGTTGATTTTTCACATTTTTTAAATATCAAATTCTCTCAAACAGCAAAAGTTGTGTGTTGTTATAAGTACTGATATCAAAAACTAGATCCTTTACTTGCACCATTGTTTGAGGTAATAGTATCAAAGATCGTCTACTAAAATGCACCAAAAATCCTCGTTTTTGAAACATTTAGCCTAGAAATTGGTTAGAAGATTTAGCAATTTCAATATTTAAAACAGAAAAGATTGTCATTTTAAACCAAACAAAAAAATATTTTAACTAGAATTCAAATTGAAAATATGCCCCCATCACCACCGACACCTCCGATATGCTGCTTTTTACCTAATAATTAAGCTGTAACAGTAAAAACATTTTTTTAAATTGAAAATTATTTCCTCAAACGAAGGCAAAGTTTTGAACAAAAATATTTTATGTGGTAATTCTTCATATTAATTTGCAACTTTCGCCACATAGAAGACGTTACACTTCAAAAATCGAACTACCCTATTATATAATCAAAACGGATATTATTAGGTATTATTTATTAACAAACTCTACAGCATTGAAACCCTATAACAAAATATAAAATTGCAACACCTCTCTAACCAAAACTGAAACCCAATTTTGATTCCAATTGATATAACCGACTTTTCATTTACTACGTTACTATTCTAGGATGAGGTTAGAGATTTTGGTCAGAGATGAATTTTACCATAGGAAACTTAGCATAATACCAATAGAAGGATATAATCCCTGGTCTAACCAATTAGGTGAGTTGGATTCATGCCTTTCCCTAAGAATACTCGTGTAACGTGAACACAAACTACTTCAGCTGTGATTTGAACTCTGTTCCCTAATTCGGTTTTCGGTTAAGCTAACTCCCCAACTATCCATCTCCATATTTTCACGTTGAAGAAAAACATAAAATAAGAGGTCAACCCTTTTACGAGCGCAGCCTGCATGCTCTTGTTCATCACTTCAGAGCCACTGATGGTAACGATGTGGAAAAATAGTTCTATCCTATGACTTTATTCTGCTCCTACATATTGAGCATCCTTTCGTGGTGAAATGGTTAACAATCTAATACCGCAGATCCGTTACTACTGAATAGCGAGTTCGATCGTCGTTGGATGTCACATATTTGGAACTTTGTGTCACATCAAAAAAAAAAAAAAAGTTAAAAAGATGTGTCCCATCGTGGTGTAATGATTAGCAAGCTAGTTTCACAGATCCATTACTACGTAATAGCGAGTTCAATCGTCGCTAATGCAGCATACTTGCGACTTTCTGTCACATTTTACCCATGGCGAACGGATTAGGCAAATACCTTCTGCTCCTATATATGTTGTAGTTTCCTTAAATTCAGAGCGCCATCTCATATATATATATATATATATATATATATATATATAATTTGGCATCATAAAAATGTATGGATATATATGATTTGTATATATATATGTATATATATATATATATATAATATATATATATATATATATGTATGAATATATATGATTTGTATCCAAATTATATAATATATATATATATATATACACATATATATATATATATATGATTTGGCATCATAAAAATGTATTGACATATATAATTTATATATATATATATATATATATATATATATATATATATATATATATGCATACAAATTATATATATGCATACATTTTATGATGCAGAATTATATATATCTAATATATAAAACAGAGATTTTGGTATGTACGTGTCGACGTAAAACAAAAAAACGGGAGGTCACTCAGATTCAAAATCTTGCATACACATTGATATCGTTCTAACTAAGAAAAATTCCAAATCTGGTTATTGATTTTTATTGATTAAGGGATTTAATCGATTAATTAATCCAAAATCACCCAATTTGTGGAACTGTCCGTATATCAGCCCCTCCTGATAATAAAATATTGTCTCTGCCTGCTTATTGTTAAAGCGATAACAGCAGCGAAGTTTTGATTTTAATGAATTAATTTTGCAGTCTAAGCCGTTCAGTTCCGAATTTATGGCCTATTTATGGTCCAGTCTTTAATAATTTTTATATCGTTAGAAAGATAAGAAAATACTCTTTCAAAATATGTAATTTGTGTGAGTTTTTATTAATTGAATCATTTTTTACAGCGAGTTAAAAAATTAAAAAATGGCTTCGGATAGCCACGCTGCCTATGATTATTGCGATACAAGCAGTGCAGTCTATAACAGTCAGATCGGAATCTCTTACCTATTTAGGATTTTAATCTTTAAAATATTTATATCTTTAGTAATAAGATGAAATAGTCTTTCTGAATATGTAATTTGTATGTGTTTTTATAGATTTTTTTTTTTTTACAGCGAGTTAAAAAAAAAAATACTACGTATAGGCGATAATACGAATACGGCAGTTCGGAATCTCTTAGTCTTTCTGAATATGTAATTTGTATGTGTTTTTATAGATTAAATTATTTTTTACAGCGAGTTTGTCCATATTCTTAAATTTTACAGTACACTCATTTTAATTTTAATTTTTGTAATGCATAAAAATTGTAGAAAATCAAAATGCACGCTTTACGGTTACATTATTAAAAAAATATTTTAATCCGTAAATAACAGTATCATGAAAATCAGTTTACGTCGTAAGTACGGTTACATATTTGTATAAATTAAACTAAGATTTTAATTCGAATAAAATGACTTTTAATTCTTTAATTTATTTATTTAATTTTTATTGTTAGAGTTTTAAAGGGTTAAAAATAACAATAAGATTGACGAATTTCCTTAGAAACTGTTTTTCTTTTGGTTCGTTAACTAATTATTTTCTCAAACCACGATAAAAAAAACAAAAAAACAAAGGTTACTAATATGGACAAAATCCGGTGTTTTATCTTTAGTCGAAGGCCCGACTGGAGATAAGTAGTCAATTATTTGTAAGACGAAATTTATTTCAAGTTTATCTGACAATATCCAGTTATTGGAACATTTAAAAAAAAAATTATATGTAAGTACGAAAAATTGTAAGCGCTTTGTTTATCAAAATGACATGATTCGTTAGTAAATTACCCGAAAAGTTGATAAAACAAAACAACTAACAACCAACATTTAAATTATTATTCAAAATACAATTTAAAATATTCCTCAGAATTTGCCTTACAAATTAAATTTTAAGTTTTATGATTTTACTCTTTATTGTGAAGTCAATAAACATCGCTGAGTTTATAGTGCAACTTTTCAGTTCTGAAAAATTGGCATGTTTAAATAGAGATTTCATAGGTGACATTTGAACTTTTATGAAAATTGATGTTTTGTAATTAATATAAATTTTGTAATAAAACTTAATTTTAACTAGGGGGGGGTAGGGGTTAGGGTTAGGGGGGGGGGTAGTTTAATGGGAAAATAAATAAATAATTTGGGTTCCGTTCAAGCGGTTCCGATATGGGGGATCAATTTACTATAAACTTATACGAGGAAATGAGCACCCGTGAATACTCAAATAATAAAGAACTTTTAAGAATTTTTTTTTTTCAATCTGATAGATTGGTGTGTAATCGATAATAATCAACTGAAGGGAAAAAAATAGATGGGGGGGGGAGTCCAGATAATCAGGTCCACCAAAACGTTTTTAAACAATGTTTTTAAAATACTAGGTACCACCAATTTTACCCTGTGAAATTTCCCCCCCCTATATTTAACACTATGAAACTTGCAGAAAAATTAATATTTTCTTGAAAAAATTTTTCCATTTGAAAGAAAAAACATTAAATAAACTCCTGATGATTCTTTAACTTTTTTTCAGCTTACGGAAATAATGAAAATTATGATTGAAAAACAATGTTTTCATTTTTGCACTGTTAAATCAACTGAAAATTAACGTAGCTAAAAACAAGTTACGATAAGAGTTTTTTAAATTCTATGAAAAATCAATTAATTATAAATAATAACAAAATATTTCCGTTTTATTCAAGATGGCCTAAACTGATCAATTGGTGGTCCCTATAATACTATCTTAGGTTTTAGCAAAAATAGATATTGCAATACGAAGAATTTAAATTTTCGATTCTCAGCTTCTTTTTAAACTCAACATGCAATTAAGAACTAAATGTGAATTGTTGTCATGTACAAAAAATTTAAAACAATAACAAACAAATATACAAACGAATACTTTCAATTTGTTGAATAATAATATGAAATAATTTTAAACTATAAAACAGAAAATACAAATCCTGAAATATACAAATTCTCAATGATTTTAGTTTCAAGAATTATTTTCCTCTTACCCCCTCTCTAACTACTGTCTTCCACTTTCTCTCTCACTCCCTGGTGATCCAAATTTCATTTTAGTCCGGTCATGGACCGGGTACTTTAGCTAGTATATATATATATATATATATATATATATATATATATATATATGAGTCTTCGCGTATGCTTCTAAATTATTTAGTTAAGAATTAATGTAAAAATGCATTAATGAATAGAATAAAAAATGAATGAAATGAATGTAATAAATGAAAAATATTTTTTCCAAAGGGCCTCTCCTAAAAGAAAAAAATAGGTTTCTCTATTGAAATATTGAATTAATATAATTATTATATAAAATATTGGAGAAGATAAAATGTGTAACCTATGGATGTGAAAAGGACTTTTCTAATGGGGACCTCTCTTTAAAAAACAATTTATTTTGGGAGAGGTCGTTTGGAAAAAATCTTTTTCATTTATTCCATTCATTTCATTCATTTTTTATTCTATTCATTAATTCATTTTTACATTAATTCTTAACTACATATATATACTAGCAAAAGTACCCGGTCCATGACCGGACAATAGAATAAATTAGGAACACCAGATAGGGAGTGAGAAAGAAAAAACCGGAGTAAGAGAGATAATATGATTTGTCAAATTTAAAAAGAAGAGAGGAAAATGATTAATCAATTTTTTTTAAATCGCCGATAATTCATATAGTACAATGTTTGATTATTTTAGGGAATATTATTGATTTTGTTTACATTTGTGTTTAAATATTATTTTTTTTAATGTATTCCTAAACTTGAGTGTTTTTGAATATTTTTTTCCAAAAACTTTTTGTATGTATGACAAAAACTTAAATTCAATTGCTTGTTGCGTTAAAGTGGTAAAAATAAATTCGTTTAGTTTATTTTCTTTTTTAACCCTAAAAAAAGTAACAATTTAAAGGAGCTAGGTATTAAACTTCCTTATCTATTTACGTCTGTCGGCTGGGACTGTATAATACGCCGACTGCACTTCTGTTGAGGAATAAGACCTCCTTCCAATTGGGCCACCTGTAAGCCTTGGATGGCGACCCGTGATGCTTATGGACGGAATCCTGGTGAGTGAGAAATTCATGACATGCTGCACTCCACTTTGATCCTTAATTGGGCTAGACGGTCGGTCGGAAAGGCCCCCACCCCGATCAATCGGCTGGTCTTGTCAAGCCCTAGAACCTATATGATTATACCGACCGTATTGCTCTGGCAAACTACCATCCCTATTTATCATAGATGTGCTAAAAGGCAGTTGCTGAGGGTCTTAATGTTTTGGGTATGACTTTAAACTGCCTCTAGTGGTGAGGTTCTCATTCTGGAGTTTTTGGAAGTGTGAATTATCCCTGTATTGCCATTACTCCCAGGTCTACTTTTACCCGGAGTGGTAGTACCTATTAGAGTCCCGTTTATGAGGTAAAAATGAGTTAAAAAAACAAAAAACAATAATAATAAATAAAATAAAACACCAATATCCAATAATAATGAATGAAACAAACATGACTTCAGTATTAAATTACTCAAGGGTTAACATTTTGTAAAATCCATGTGTCTTTATTTGTAGGAGAAAAATTTCTTGTAACATATTGATTCATTTGAATGTAAAGTGTTCGTTTATTAAAGATTTGACGATAAACAAAGCTAAGAATGAGTGTATTATGATATTCGTTTATTTTAAGAATAGTCTCTTTTTGTTGTTTACATTTTCGAAACGATTTTGATGTACCATGTTAGAAAATATATTCGTTTAATGTAACTATAAATGCTAAGAATTAAATATTTACAATTGTCTGTATTACAATTTCTTCTTTTTTTTTTATAATAGTGTTTTTTGTTGTTTTTTGTTTTTTTTTGTTTTTGGTTTGTTTGTTTTTTGTTTTTTTTTGGTTTTTTTGGTTTTCTAAAACTCTTTTGTACAGACGACAAATTTAAATTCAGTTGTTAATTCCTTGTTGGAGAATTTATCAGTTTAATTTATTTCCTTCTTTAACCCCGAAAAGTAACAAAGAAGAAAATGACTAAAATAGAAGTATTAATAAAAAAAAGTTGAGTTATCGTTAAATGTTTTCGTTTGATTTGTTATTTAATTCGCTGTAAAAAAAAAAAAAATAATTCAATGTATGAAAACACATACAAATGACATATTTAGAAATATTATTTTATTTTCTTTCTAACCAAAGGAATATTTTTAAGATAGGACCAGAAATATGCGATAAATAAGATTTGATTTTTCGTTAAAATTTAGTCTGAAAAAAATTATACTTCGAATTCTCGGCTGTCCGAAGCAAAATATTTTTTTTAACTTGCTGTAAAAAATAATTCAATGGATAAAAACACATACAAATTCCATATTTAGAAAGATTATTTAATTTCTTTCGAACCAAATGAATATCTAAAAGACTGGACCATAAATAGGCGAGATATTTGGAGCAGAACGGCTTAGACTGCGATTTTATTCACTAAAATTAAACTAAACTGCTGGAATCGCTATAATAGAAAGCAGGCAGCGAACAATATTTTATTATCAGCAGCAGCTGGTGTATGGACAGTTCCGCAAATCGGTTGATTTTGGTTTAATTAATTAATTATATCCCTTAATCAGTAAAAAAAATCAATAACTAAATGTGTCGTGTTTCTTAGTTAGAAGGATATTAAGGCGTATGCAAGATTTCGAATCCGAGTGATCTCCCATTTTGGAGTTATACGTCGACACGTACATACCAAACTTCCTTTTATATATACTAGCTAAAGTACCCGGTCCATGACCGGACTAAAAAAATTAGGAACACCAGAGAGTGTTTTCAAACATATTTACATCCAAGGGTCAATAGTTATGGAAATGTTCGTGAAAATCGGACCATTAATTGATTTTTCATAGAATTAAAAAAAAAACTTCTTGTCGTAACTTGTTTTTAGCTATGTTAAATTTTAGTTGATTTAACGGTGCAAATATGAAAACTTTTCTTTTTTTTCAGTCATAATTTTCATTATTCCCGTAAGCTTTATTTGTTTTTTAAATCATCAGGAGTTTGTTTAATGTTTTTTTCTTTCGAATGGAAAAAGTTTTTTCAAGATAATATTAATTTTTATGAAAGTTTCATTGTGTTAAATATAGGAGGGGGGGGGTAAATTTCATAGGGAAAATTGGTGGTACCTAAATAAGTCCTTTTATCTTAAGAAAATTTTAGAAAAAAAATGGAAGTGGTGACTTAATTTTAATTAATTTAATTTATTTATTATCAGAATTATATTTTCAAATTACATACATTAGAATCATGTTTATTTTATGTTTGTTTAATGTTTAGTGTTTAAACACTAAACTTCATATAAGTTATTCAACTACCTCGTATTTTTACTTTTAAAATTTTATTATCGTTTTATACATTTACTTGTTATTGTAATTTTAAAAACAATTATATAAAAAGATGTTTGTTTATTATTAAAACATCGTAACAATTGCAGTAGATTGTATTTCACATTTAAATGTTAAGCTAGGTATACCAAAAAAATCGTTTGTTACGAATTAAAATTAATTAAATCTATTATTTAAGGTCAAACTTCATAATGACCATCATTAAAAAAAGGAAAATATCATTACATATGCTGTTTATTTTTAATACATTTAAAAAGGATTTGTTTTGGTCAATTTTGACGCGATCCGCCATTCTGTCTCTTTTTTAAAGGTTTTAAGCGCTTGTTTACAATTTTAATATAACATTCGTGATTGCAAAAAAAAATTATCAAAAAATCAGGTAATTATCCGATTTTAATGAAATTTTCAGTATTGATTTATCAATTAATAAATTTTTAGTGCATCAGTTATATTATTTCAAAATTCTAATTTAGTATTTTTGCAATGAAATATTAATATATAAAATTCATTTAAAATATGAAAATCCTGATGTTAAGTTTAAAATGTTATATTTTTAGATTCTAGAAATAAATATCAACTTAATGCTAACCTTATTTTAGTACTTCAAAGTATACGTTTTGAAGAAAAACTCTATTCAAAATGTACCCCCCTTTTTAAGCAGAAAAAAATATCGATGTATAATTTTTTCTTTTATAAGATAATAGCCAATTAAATAATTATCGAAATGAGTAAAAAAGAAATCTCCAAAAATTTAATTATTTATAATTTTCTTACATTTTATTTTTCGGTTTTCGGTATTTATTTTCTAATAGAAAAGCCACCGTAATTTTTATTCTATTCATAACTTCGGTCTTTAATCTCTTTATTTATACTGTAATTAGTAAACTATAAGACCAACTCGAAAAAATGTTACGCTCCCAACATAAGGGGGTCAAAATTAAGTGACCTGAAAAAAATGAGAAAGTTTTGAAATAAAATAAGTAATGTATTATAAAGATCATTCATTGATAAATAAACACTGAAAATTAGTTAAAATCCGATAATTCCCTGATTTTTGGTAAATTATTTTCTCTTTTCTAAAGTCATTTTGTTAAAAACGCATTTTAGGACCATTTTGGGTCAACCTATGTTAAGCTAAGTGTTAATAAAAAAAACTTTCGACAACTATATGTATCGTAAGTTATTTACGAAATTCTTTTTTGTCAAACAGTCAAAGAATGATAAAGAAATATCTAAATAAGTATTA
This sequence comes from Doryteuthis pealeii, assembly GCA_023376005.1. Lineage (NCBI taxonomy): Eukaryota > Metazoa > Mollusca > Cephalopoda > Myopsida > Loliginidae > Doryteuthis > Doryteuthis pealeii. The sequence continues at coordinate 58,372,238 of CM042139.1, forward strand.
TTTAGATATTTCTTTATCATTCTTTTACTGTTTGACAAAAAAAGAATTTCGTAAATAACTTACGAAATTCACACAAACACTGTTTGTTTAGTAAACAAACAGTGTTTGTGTGAATTACTTATTTTAAATAAGTAAACAATGTTTACTAATTTAAAATAAGTAAGCAAACAGTGTTTGTGTGAATTTCATAATTTTGAAGATAATATTAACCTTTATTCAAGTTTCATTGTGTATCCCTCCGCCTTTTTAAGCGCTAATAATTTGCGATTTTTTGTTTGTTTGTTTGTTTACAACATTGAGAATAATATTCTAACTTTTTTGTACGTAAGACAATTTTAAATTCAGTTTTTAATTGCTTGTTTAAGTTAGAAATAAAATGTATCATTGTAATTTATTTATTTATTTGAGCAACAAAAATAACAAAGACAACTAAATATTATATTTCGCATTTGAATTTCGTTATTCTTCTTTCAAAAACGTTTTGAGTTTCACTATATCCAGTGAAAATCAAAACGTTTGATTAAATAATTTAGATAATTAAATAATTTAAATAATAAACTCAAAACGTTTGATTAAATAATTTAGATAATTAAATAATTTAAATAATAAACTCAAAACGTTTGATTAAATAATTTAGATAATTAAATAATTTAAATAATAAACTCAAAACGTTTGATTAAATAATTTAATCATATTATATTCTAAGATATCCCCTTTTAATCGCTAGAAGGATTTTTTTCAGAAACTTTTTCGTACGACAATTTTAAATTCAGTTTTTGTAATTGCTAATTTGCATATTAATTCAAATTTGATTCGCTGATTAAAAATGGATATATTTTATTCTAAGAAATATGAAAGTATTCGTAAAAATATTGATAAAAAGGTTTTCATTTTTCTTTTTTTAAATATAAACAAACGCATTCAGCAACGCAGTAGAAATAGAGCGGACATATGATAACTGGCAGCAGGGTGGGGTGTGCGTGCTGATTGTAGCTGGAATATCAGCAGTAGCAGCTATGTTATAGCTTTCGAAAAATCGTTTGATTTTTGTTTGATTAATTAATTATATCCCTTAATCAGTAAAAATCAATAATCAAAGATTTTGAATCTGAGTGACCTCCTGTTTTGGAGTTATACGTCGACACATACATACCAACATCTCTCCTTTATATTATATATTAGATATAATATAATTTGGCATCATAAAAATGTATGCATTGCGTGTATACGCGCGCACACATGTAACCTTTCCATTAGATTACATATCTAACTTCTTTGTTCGACTGAGGGCAGAAATACGCGACGCTTTCTGCCGAGAAGCAAAATTTCTAATGACTAAGAAATCTATAGAACTAAAGCTAAAATGAAAAACGTCCATCATTGAAAAGAAAGCTAATAAAAGGAAGCCCAATCAGACGTAGAGAATATTACACGCCGACAATGGCGGCGTTAACTTTGGTAGCAACGTTGGCGCGACAATAATGAGGAAAGAGCTAACTTAATAATCTCTATTATGCTAGATGCTATCTTAAAGCACAATCTTTCAAAAGGCATTTATTATCAGTGGCAATTATAATTGCAGACCGGCATTACTAGCAAAAGCCGACTGCGTGTTTTAATAGGCTGTGATACATAGTCGATAAATCGCCATTTTGAAAAACGGTCATTCATTTAACTGGGACAGATCGTCGAGAAAAATGTTGTTTTTTATTCGTGCTCTATACTTACGACCTTGTGTCACATCCTACCCGTAGCGAACGGATTGGGTAAAAAGGGCGTCCTTCGTGTTAGCAAGCTAGTCCCAGATTTGGCGATTGTGGAGTACCCCTTCATCACCATTACTCCCAGGTCCACTCTGTCCCGGAGTGATTGTAACTGTTCCCTAACAGTTACAATCTATGGCTTAAATAGAACAAAATGAGTTTTAAAAATGTGTTTAAAATTTTTTTTAATTGAGTTTGAAAAAATGTTGAATACCTTTGAATAAAAGAAAACGTCTTAAGCATAAAATAATCCGACAGGGGTTATCATGCCATAAAATCCAACTAACCAGCAAAGCTAGTCTCACAGATTCATTAATACTGAATAGAGAGTTCAAATCCTCACTGGATGCCCCGAACATGCGATCTTGTGTCACATCCTACCGGTAGCGAACAGAGTGGCTAAAAATGGCATCCTATGGTGGTGCAATATGTTAGCAATCTAGGCTCTCAGATTCATTAATGCTGAATAGAGAGTTCGATCCTCGCTTGATGCCCCGTACTTGTGACCTTGTGTCACATCCTACCGGTAGTGAACGGGCTGTGGATAGAAAGGGCGTCCCATCGTGGTGTAATGTGTTAACAAGCTAGTCTCACAGATCCATTACAACGGAATTATTATCAACTTCATTACAAATTTATTTAATCTCCTTTAAAATAGTTTCCCTTGGGAAGACGTTGTTCCCACAACTGGAAGTCTTTTACTGACACTGCTTTCATTTGACTCTTCGTCCCGACTTATTGTAGGCATTTGCCCAACCTGTTCACTACGGGCAGGATGTGACACAAGGTGGCAAATGTGGGATATCCAGCGAGGATATTCAGCAATAATGGATCTGCGAGACTGTTACATACCCCGTTAACATATCGGGTATATAAATGGCGAGAGTGAGAGACAGGATGAATGGTTCTTACTTTTGTGCTTCTTACCTGTTCGATGGCCATCTTTTCCTTTGGGCTGAATTCTCTTTCTCTGAGCTGTTGGGCTTTGTGGCTGCTCATTTCTTTGTTAATAACAAAGGAAGACTTTGTTGTTTTTTATTCTTTATTACAAAACCCTAGCCCAAAAGATTTTCTCTAACCGCGCGGATGAGAGGCCGGCATCTTGAGAGCGACGATCCTTATACGTCTGCTCCCACTGGCTTCCCGCCGACAACTGCTTAGCTAAACCTAATTTCTGTTCTCGCGCTTTCCTTCAGCCAATCAGAAGTCAACGTATAGGTCAGCGTGAGGTTAAATGCTGTCAATAACTTTACCGGCTAACAGTAACTTATTTGAATCTTCAACGAACTTCGATTCAAAATTTAGCTACACTTACACAATTCATAGGCTACCCATGAATTATGTAACAAGACTAGCTTGCTATCCATAACACCACGATGGAAGTCATAAACTGACACTGTTTTCATTCTCCATGGTATCCAAGGACTCAGATCAGTGAAGTAAGGAGGGTGTGGCAACACAGAAATATTATTATACATATTTACCCAACCCCTCCTCACAAGAAAGATGCGACTCAAGTTCAGTTTTTTAAGCGAAGTTTAACAGGTTTGAATTCAGAGTTTTCTTTCTCCTAGACTGGTTGTCTTGCCAATATTAAAGAGCCTAGTCTATCCCACTATTTACCCATAGTTAGAAGAAGAATAGTTGAATTCATAGCTTTCCCAAGGGTATTAGCGTTATGTGAAACGCGAACAGTTGCGTCCAGGATTTGATTGCCGTCGAAGATAACCATTATACGACACGCCTAAAAATAAGTAAAAGAAATATCATTATAAGCCAAAATTTATATTGTATCTATATATTAATACTCATGTTCCTTAACTGTACGACCGTTATTATCTTGCAACGCCCTCTGGTTAAAAATAAAAACCGTCCAAATCGTCCTAGATGAAATTCCAAGATGTAGATCCTGATTATCTGGTGTTGCTTATCCACCCAATTCTTATTTATTATGAGTGTCGTCACCTCAGATAAATTATGGAACATTCCGTTTTTATTATAAATAAAGAAAAGGAAGAAAAATGACATGCTATACATAAAAAATACAATAAGAAAGAAAAAAAAGAAAGAAAGAAAGAGAGTAGAGGAAAGGTAGAGAGCGGGGGTGAGCGTGCGGAAGCAATAACGCTAATCTTTTTCAATTGAACATAATGAAAAGAGGAAAAGAAGAAAAGAAAGAAAGAAAGAAAGAAAGAAAGAAAGAGTGAGAGAGAGTTAAATCAAGATTATTATACTTTTTACATATTGAACTGTATTTGCAAAGGCTCTTAAGTAAACATATCAAATGTTGTAATAATTAAATTATCATACTGTGGTATATCCACAGGTCATATTAGTTTCATTATAATTCTCTCTCTCTCTCTTCTCTCTCTCTCTCTCTCTCTCTCTCTCTCTCTCTCTCTCTCTCTCTCTCTCTCTCTCTCTCTCTCTTTCTCTCTCTCTCTCTAACTGTTAGAAAAATGAAAACAAATCTAATTCTCTGTGGAGTTATCTTTAAAACATCATACTGCTGCACCCTCATTGAGGGAGGCAAATTAACAAAATGATTGAAATGGTTGGATGGTTGGTTGGTTGGATTTTACGGCATGTCAACCCTTGTTTTGTTTTTTTGCCGAAGACGTTTTGTTTTATTCATTCTTGATAGGTACTCAATTATTTTTAAACTCATTTTTTTCAAATTTACTTACTTCTATTTGACCCATAGATGGAACCCTAACATGCGGATCAGAGTAGAGCTGGGAGTAATGGTGATGAAGGACTACTCCACGTTCTCCCGACCTCCAGAATTGGAACTTCACTATCAGATATAATTTAACGTCATACCCAGGACACTAAGACCTTCAGCCACCGCCGTCTAGCACATTTATGATAAGAAGGGTTGATGCTTGCCATAAGGGCAATAGGGTTGTGACGTCTTCGGTATTTAAGATAACCCAACAAGGGTTAAAATGCCGTAAAATCTAACAAATCGAACCAAACTAATAGTATTTTCTCACTTGTACGAGGGTAATCCCAAAATATTTAGAAATCACAAAAACGGTTATTGATTATTGTTAATGATGTTTACATCATTTTAAAGTTTTAACATGCATCTATTTTTCTACATAATCGTTATATCGGTCGATGCATTTTTGTAGGCGCTGTGGCAGTTTTTCTATGCCCATGTCATACCAGCTCGCCGCCATGTCGTTGAGGAAGTGTTGAACTTCTCAGTCGTTGAAAACTCCCTGCACCACTTGCGGACATTTTTTAAATCCATGCACAACTCGCCATACAGTTCCGTTTATTAGCGATGCATTTCAATCGGTGTAATACCTTTTGTGTTATGAAAACGAATAACTGCGCGGACTTTACACTTGGCGATAGCGTCAATCGGAAACTCCACCAGAAACGACTCCCAGCCCCAAATTGAATGTGGCAACGATGCGCACAGGGGCAAGTGTTGCCAATAGCCGCACGAACAGTTTCACTATGTTCCCAGCGCTTTGGAGACCTTACTTTTAGGACTACCCTCGTACATAGGTCTCAACAAGATATTTAGTTGAAAGGAGATATTTGTTCTATATTATTACTTGTTATGACTTTTTACGATGAAACTTTCTTGATAAAAGCACATAAAACTCATGAGCCGCTTAAGATGTTGATAATTTGGTATCAGATTTAAATCAGTAAATATGGGTGTTTTCTATTATGCTTGAATGGTTATAATTATTTTTTAAACAGTGCCTGGAGAGGGATGGGTTCCGCCAGTTTAATTCTACCCAAGACACGCTACATGAGTAGCGCCCACACAACCAAAACCAGTGAGTGAGAAAGAGTTTTAAAGGTTTTGTTTTTTGTTTTGTTTTTTAATCTTTTTGCAGATTAACCCCTTGAGGTCGGGAATTTCAAGAGTTTTGCTGAGAATGGATCCAGCAGGAAAACGGTACTGGTTCTGTTGGTTGGATTTTAAGGCATGTCAACCCTTGTTGGTTTATTTTATGCCGAAGACGTTTTGTTTTATTCATTCTTGATGGTACTGTTTTTCTAAACTCAATTTAAAAAAAAAACACTTTTTCTATTCAATCCATAAATGGGACCCTAACAGCTACTACCACTTCGGGTCAGAGTGTACCTGAGTGTAATAGTAATGAAGGAGTACTCCATATTCCCCAGAGCTCAAGAATTGGAACTTCACCATAAGATAGAGTTTAATATTATACCCGGGACGTTAAAACCCTCAGCCATCGCCTTCTACCGCATATATGATAAAATGGGTTGGGGCTTGCCATAAGGGCAATAGAGTTGAGACAATCGAATAGGTACTCGGGTTTGACGTGACCAGTCGATTGATTGGAGGGGGTGTCCCCTATCGCTCGTCTCGCCTTACTAAGGGATAAAGTGGAGTATTGCATGCCATGGCCTGCTCAGCTACCAGGGTTCCATCCTTAAGCATCACGGGTCACCACCCACGGCCAACAGGTGGCCCTATTGGGAGAGTCTTACCCCTCTGCAGAGGTGCAGTTGGTGTATTCTAAAGCGCCAGCCGACAAGGCTGGAAAACGGTACTGCCATATATTCTAAAAATTTGGAACTGCAGTGCATAGAAAACACCGTTAGAATCGCTGGGATGAAAGCAGGTAGGTAGGTTACTGTGTTAGCACATCATCTAGGTCCATGCGCTAATGCGTGTTTAGTATTCATCCGTCCTCAATCGGTTAAACATCAAAATCTTGCTTTTATCATTTATTTCAAAATGTTGTATAGACGTATATATAGTATGAGCGTATACTCATCTATTCTGTAGTCAACCCGTCTTAATCTCATTCTGTATTTCTTCTTATTGTCGATCCTGTCTTGTATTATATCTATTCTTACTTCGTATAGCTTGCTCTAAGTAGCTCTTCTAACTTGTTCTGGGCTGTCTATCTTCTTAAGATTCTAGGTTGGCAGAGACGTCCTGTGTTGTTTGTTTGTTTTTTGTAACTACACAAGACATTACTTTGGTGAATTCACATTTTTATTAAAGTCTTGTGTCCAGATCACTCAACTATGCATGTGAGAATCGGCTATTTGGACGAGAGGTGCAATTGCGAGCTTTCTCGTTCCGCGGCCAAGCCAAAACTAAAGTCTAAACTCTCTCTCTCTCTCTCTCTCTCTCTCTCTCTCTCTCTCTCTCTCTCTCTCTCTCTCTCTCTCTCTCTCTCGAACTGGAAGAGAGGTCACACAAAAGGTTAAGGGACGTCACTCACAAGTTGTTTTTGTTATATCAATTTAACTACAACCAAAATATCCAGTCTTGGAGTAGTTTAGTGGGATTTATTAATTCCATTTTGTGCTGACCATTAGTTGCTGCAGTCTATGAGACCCTAAGCGGAAATGGGTAAGGGGAACAAGCTAGCCATTGCGTCTTCATTCTTCGACGGCTAACTAGAAACTAAAATCTAAACTCACTTCTCCCACGCTTGTCTAGCAAACAGGAAGAGAGGTCAACACCAGGGTTAAGAGATGTCATTCACAAATCCTTGTCCTCTGTTAATGGTCATCCTGAATTTCAAATTCATTTCACTAACCGTACATAATTGATAGGACACTCATCAATTAGGCAACAAAAATAGAACCTTTTTATAGTAGTGGTCATTGTTCCCGCAGAACGCAAGTCAGTAAAACTGAAAGAAAGTAAAAAGCTGTGAAAGTATCAAGACCTTGCTAGAGGACACAAAATATTGGGGAGTATGAAAGGGGGAGCCTTGAGCTCATCATTATCTGAACATTTGAAACCATCCCAAAGTGCTTCAGAAGGGGGCTAGGGGGATTGGAAATCCAAGGTAGAATAAAAACAATCCAGACAGCGACATTATTAATAGTCAACTAGAATACTAAGGATGAAATGTTTTGGAGTATTGAGAAGACTTGCTATCACTTGATACCCAGTTGAAACCACTAGATACTAATCATTTGAAAATCCTTGGTAGGAATATCTCATCTACAGAAAGTGATGTCAATTTATTTATAGGAAACCATTGGCTGCTATCGACAGATTATCGATCATATAGAAATGTGATCTCACTAATAAGATAAAGCAAGATTTATTCCAAGCTGTAGCCGTGTCAGTGCTACTGCATGGCTGCACCACTTGGGTTATTGCGAAACGCTTACATGAAAAGCTGGATGGGAATCACGCACTGATGTTGCGTGCTGTCTTGAAAATCTTGGATACAACAACCCACGCTAAAGGCACTTGCCCCTTATCACACAAACCTTTCGAGCAAGACGATCAAGATACTACTGGAGAAATAAGGAAAAACTTATGTGAAGTTCTCCTATGGACCGCAATACATTTTTTTCATCATACAACGTGTAATAAATACCATGTGCGATATTTATTACACGTTGTATGATGAAAAAAAACACCAAGGACGAACTCATGTGAAGTTCTCCTATGGACACCTAGACATGGACTTACCAATGTAGGCTATTTTGAAATATTTTTATTATATAAGGCGCCACTTAAACTTATAGACTCAGCGAGGTCACATGGTTTAAACCCCAGCCAATCAACAGCCCGTATACGTGGTTAGTTAACTATTTAATCGCTGATATTGATAGCCGTTCATTTGCACGTTATTCGATATTGACGAACGGACCCACAACACTAAGGGACAGCAAGGAACAACCAAAGGTTTCTTCACTAAGGATCGCGCTCTGCTTAACACAAGGGATCTCCGCTGCACCATAAACGAATGCAGCAAACTGACACAAAAGTAATAAAAGAACATTCATGACTCGGTGGGAAAGGCGATACACAGGGAATTGTGCAAGAGATTAAAAGTTAACCATACTAATAAATGGTATATGCACAAACCAGAATATGCTCTAAGAAATGATACACATAAAATTCTCCGGGACTTTGAGATACAAACGGACCACCTAATACCGGCCAGAAGACTAGAAGTAGTGATAATCTTATTATAATAGAGATTCGGTGTCTGTCTGTCTGTAACCGAAACTACGTCACTACTTACGTCACAATTCCTCAGTAATCGCGAAAGTATATTAATGAGTCAAAATTATTAAAACTTAGAATAATCTTAAATCTTTTATATTAATGATGTCTCTATGAAAATCTGAGTAAAATTTGCCTCATAACAGCCCATGTTATTAGGGTATTTGCCTTTCATCCCACTTATTAGGGCGTGACACAAGGACATTTTTATGTGGGCCCAATGCTGTGGGATCAACGCTGTTAATAACACAGGTCCAGTGGCCGAAGCTACCGGACCCCCGCCTCGGAGGACGGATTGTTAGTGCGGTATTTACCACGTACCCCACGTGTACGGGTTAAGCACAGGGCCCTATTAATGTGGGACCACCCCCGAACCGAAGTTCATGGGTGGCAGGTGCAAAAAATGCGTGGATCCCCTCGGCATTCCCCGAGTGGGGTGCGCCTCAGGTACTGGGCTATAAACCCAGCCCTGTCCCTTCAAATCAATATGGCAGGTGTTGCCTGGGGGAATAGCCCCCTGGAATCTCGCCGTTAATTTAGCACACGAAGGACGGGTGATATTTGCCGCTCATCCCACTTATGAGGGATTGACACAAGGACATTTTTATGTGGGCCCACCCACAAGCCGAAGCTTATGGGTGGTTAGTGGAAAAAATTGCGTCGATCCCATCGGCATTCCCCCTCGAGGGGGGTTCCTCAGGCGCCGGGCAATAAACCCAGCCCTGCCCACAAGGGGGCAGGTATTGCCTGGGGGATAGCCCCCTGGGATCAACGCTATTAATTGAACACACCGGTCCAGTGGCCGAAGCACACCGGACCCCCGAGGGACGGGTTGTTAGTGCGTTTAAAATCCTGCAATGCGTCACTAAGAAATAAAGGTTTACATAATATATGGTGTGGTTAATTTGTATACTGGTTTTAACAAAAATAAACACTTGGTATTATTGATCTCTAATATTATTGTTTTATTCTCCAATGTATTAAAATCAATCCTATGAAGGATTTTAAATCAATTAAAATATGATTAGAATAAGTGTAATCTTTTTCTATATGCGTTCTTATCTAATTTCGTTAGTCTTTCTAATTCAATATATTTCATTACATTAAAACCGAAATGCTTATGCCCGGCAGAGAGCGCATATTCTTGTTAATTAATAAAGGGAATATAACTTTTCTAGTTGATTTTGCAGTTCCATAGGGTGAAAATATAAGAAAGCTCTAAGATAGACCTGGATCTTGCCAGAAAGCCGAAAACGGTGTAGAACCTGAAAGTAACGGTGATACCAGTAGTAGTTGGATCAAGGTGTGTGTGTGTGTGTGTGTGTGTGTGTGTGTGTGTGTCATTTCATCAGACTATAAGGGAATATAATTAATTTCGGCCTGATATTGGCCTTGTTAACAAATACACAAATTAAATAAATAGATTGAATTAAAATATTTAAGTCTCCCACATCTTATTATGGAAATGAAAGTTAACTAGCAGGACCTGTGTATATATCTCAGTATGATAATTTGATTATCACAACGTTTGATATGTTTACGTAAGAGCTATTGCCAAATAGTTCAATATGTAAAAGTATAATAATCTTGATTTAACTCTCTCTCTCTCTCTCTCTCTCTCTCTCTCTCTCTCTCTCTCTCACACACACACACATGCACACACACGCTCTCTCTCTCTCTCTCTCTCTCTCTCTCTCTCTCTCTCTCTCTCTCTCTCTCTCTCTCTCTCCTTCTTTTCATCTTTTCATCTTTTCATTATGTTCGATTGAAACAGATTAGCATTATCGCTCCCGTGCACTTAGCCCCTCCCTCTCTATCTTTCCTCTACTCTCTTTCTGATCATATTTTTCTGTGTGGCATGTCCTTTTTCTTCTTTTACTTTCTTTATAATAAAAACAGAATGGTCCATTATTTAGTTGGGTTGACAACACTCATAAGCAATAAGGATTTGACTAACTAGTCACCAGAGGGTCCACGACTGTTAAAATCATAGAGTGACGTCATCGGTGTCTGCGATGGACTTCTAAAAGGAAAGAAAAGGAAGGATTGGGCGGATAAGCAACACCAGGTAATCAGGATTTAAATTTTTGCATTCCATCTGGGACGATTTGGACGGTCTCATTTTTAGCCAGGAAGGTGTTGCGAGATGATAACGGTCGTACAATTAAGGAACACGAGTATTGATATATAGAAGATAACTCGGTACCAAAATTTGCAGTCAATTATTTAAATGAGATTTTGGAAAATAACTGCCAAATTTATTTCCCATCTAAATATAATATCGGCTATTATTCACAAAACAACCTAATAGTATCCTCTTTATGAGCCAAGGGAAATAACTACAGCTTTATATAATAGGAGAGTTGTCTCCCTTAAAATATCACTTTTTCATTGAATATCTTTTTATGATAATGGAGATTATTTGTCTGTCTGTCTGTCTGTCTGTCTGTCTGTCTGTCTGTAACCTAAACTACGTCACCACTATCGTCACAATTCACTTATTTATTTACGTTATATACTCAATGATTATAAAATAATCCTTATTCAATCTTAATTAGCATCTTATTTATTAACAATGTCTCTATTAAGGTCTAGCTGAGATAGATTTGGCCCAAAACAACCAATATTATTAATGTGTTTAAAATCCTGCGATGTGTGTTATATATCATTAAGAAATAAATGTTTATATAATATATGGTGTGAATAATTTGCATACTGGTTGTAACCGGATTTAATAAATAATTTCTTCGTGTTATTGATTTCTAATATTATTGTTTTATTCTCAAACGTATCAAAAGCAATTCTATGTATATTTTTATATTGAAATTCTATGTATATTTTTATATTGAAATCAATTAGAATAAAGTAAAAATAAGTGTAATCTTTTTTATGTTCTTATTTAATTTCTTTTTAATTCAATATAATCATTAATTATATTAAAACTTAAATACTTGTGCTCGAAGGGTGTTTTTTTTTTTTTTGTTAGTATTTCTAAAACTATTTCACACTAAGATATTTTGTTTCTAACGACATATTTGGCTTTTTTTTAAATTACTTTTACGGTATATCAAACATTGATGTTTTTAATGTGGAATTTAGTGTTTTTGTTTGCAAGTAATTATATTATTTCAGCAATCTTGAGCACCTTTTTGATTTCCATGTTTCTAACAGACGTGGGCATGCATACAAAGTCAGAAAACAGCATAGCTCACATGACTTTCGGAAACATTTTTTCATGCTCAGAGTTGCTGAGGAATGGAATAAAATGCCTGCATCCGTTGCAGGCTCCCCAAACACTGCATCTTTCAAAACCTCCATTCTTCATGTAATTCAACAAAACTATACCTGATACGCCCTCCACACACATATGCAAGCACACGCACACATACATGTATATTATTACTGTACGCAATTCATGTTCCTGGCATTAGTATACTATTCTATGTACTATACATGAGCATTTGATGAGTTGCGCACTGTGCGCAATAAATTTCATCATTATAATCATTATCAAGTAAATAACAATAATGATAGCTTCAAGTAACAAATCTTAATACAGCAATCCTATGCTTTCGAGTAACTAATAAGAATTCCTTATAAACAACTAGAAGCGACTACCCGGCGTCGCCTGCGTAGAGGGGATGAAAAAAAAAGGTTAGTTTTGCAGATCCGTTATTACTGAATCGTGAGTTGGATCCTCACTGGATGTCCCAAAACATGCCCACGTAAAATGACCTTGTGTTTATCCGGCTTGGTGGGACGTCAAGGAATTTCTTTCGCCTGGGTTGAGGGAATGACATCACATATAACAATATAGTAAAAAAAAAAATAATTCATTGATTTACAATTTTAAAAAAATAAGATATAAATGAGGCAATTAATTCAATTATATGCCATTAAACAGAGAAACTAAACCCAATTAAACATTATCATTTTAAGTATGAAAGTGACACAGACATACAAACAGGAAAATCATTTTATTAGTATAGATTTTTTTTAAAGTCAGTCATTGTAGAAGTCATTTTTCTCTTTATTGCAATATTTCATTTAATTAAAATTAAATTACTACGACCAGAAAATTCGGCAAACACCGCGTACGACATGCGGAACACTGGACAGCTGTTAACACCTTATTTAGTCTCCTCAGCAGTGTATACCACGATCTCCGTCACTTAATTGGTCTTGGAGCTCATCACGTAGCATTCCAGAGAACAAGGTAGTCTCTAGGGCCACGTCTTCTCAAGTCGGCAGTCCACATCCACGTGACCAAACCTCATGGGCAAGGAAATATAGAATGTGTATATAGAGGAATTAAGAAAATTCAGCTAACACCGTGTACGACATGCGGAACACTGGACAGCTGCTTCGATCTTATTTGGTCTCCTCATCAGTGTATACCACGATATCCATCATATTTTATTTTATTCATTTTTTATTCACATATGCTAGATTCGTATTTTATTGATATGCAGGTTGGCCCACAAAAGACTGAAACGTTTTAAAAATTCATAATATTCTAGTTTTTAATTTAATTTTCATATTATTTTTCAGATATTAAAAGTAACCAAAGCAAATTGAAAATGTCAAGTTACAATATGAAAGAAAACAAAAATTGAAATAGAATTTTACTATTCAACTGAGAGGTTTATAATTTCAACAAAAATAATTTTTTGTTTGCAGAATAATTTCAAGAAATTCAGAATTCAAATGGCCTCCCCAGTCGCTTGCTCTGTCTGCCTTAATTCTTTGTGTGGGGTTATTTAAAGGAGTCTGTATATTTGAATAAGCTTAAAACATTGCTGCAGCTCAAGAGTAATATTCATCGGAGATAAAAGATCTGACCCCAGAAATATGGAGCAAATTCATACAAAGTGTTTGAAATGGATTCTTCGACCTGAGTTCAATTCCTGGACGAAGCCGCATAGCGCAAATTCCCTTTGGAAAAGCATGAATCCAACTATTCTCCTTCCAGCTATGGGCAAATAGTAGGGCAAACTGGATTCTTTAACCTTGGTTAGACAACCAGTCTGGGAGAAGAAAAACTCTGAATTCAAACCTGGTCACTACTAGAATAGACTCAGTTATACTTAGTGATCTATTTAAATTTTAATTTATTTAAGAGAACTTTTATTACAGCTTAATGTTCTCTGTCGTAGAACGGGTATTCGGTTTGTAATTTAAATAACCTTTTTTCTTTTTTTTTTTTTTGTTAAAGTTACAGCATAATTTAAACAAAAAGATTGTGGTTTATCAAAAAAGGGAAGTTCGGATCCACACCCCGTCCCTACAAAATGCGCCTGGTGTGTGTTGTGTCTTAAGAAATATATTCATATTTGAACCGTATTTTCATATTTGAATTTATTTTGCCATGGGAAATACCTGGTATCCCTGCTGGTATATCAAGGCGATATTTGATAATTTTTTAAATCCTCTGAGGGATGAGGGAAATAATACGTATTTAAAAATGTTTTTTTGTTGTTTTTTTTTTGGTGGGGTGGGGGAATCTGCAACAGCTGAATTTTTTTTTAATTAAGTTTTAAAAAGAAGTTCGCTATCATTTTCAGATCTAAAAAAAAAAGTTGAAATTAAAAAAAAAAAAAAAGACAAGATAAAAAAATAAATTCATATACGAAAAATGTCAATGACACCTCGCTGTTGTGTAACAGGTTGGTGGGTTGGTTGGATTTTACGGCATGTCAACCCTCATTGGATTATTTTATGCCAAAGACGTTTTATTTTATTCATTCTTGATGGGTACTATCTAACCCATAGATGCTATCCTAACAGGTACTCCCACTTAGGGTCAGGGTAGACCTGAGAGTAATGGTGATGAAGAGGTAATCCACATTCCCCAGAGCTTCAGAATTGGAACTTCACCATCAAATAGAGTTTTACGTCATATCCAGGATATTAAGATTCTAAGCCACTGCCTTCTAGCACATATATGAAAAAAGGGTTGGGGTTTGCCATACGGGCAATAGTGTTGGAACACTTTTTGGCTGATTTCTGATTTAGGTCGAAAAATTAAAGTTTTTGTTAGTACCCAATGACAGTTTAACTACAGTCTATGAATTAACATTTTGCGAATTGGGTTAGGGTTTTAGGGGATTAAGGTTGTTTTTAATTACGTATTGCTTAAAAAAATTTTTTAAAAAACCAAATTACTATACATTTAATGTTGAAAAATATTTTTTTAAACTAAGTTTAATTGAAATTATACATAGCAATACTAACACAAATAACTGTCTCAATAATAGATTCAATAATTAATTTCAATGGTTAAGTATTGCAATGTATAATTTCAATTAAACTTAGTTTAAAAAAATATTTTTCAACATTAAAAGGTATAATAATTTGGGTTTTTTGTTTATTTTTTTTAACCAATACGTAATTAAAAACAACCTTAATCCCCTAAAACCGTAACCCGATTCGCAAAATGTTAATTCATAGACTGTAGTTAAACTGTCATTGGGTACCACCAAATTTTCCGACCTAAATCAGAAGTCAGACCACTTTTTTTATTTGGTTTTGTTGGCTGCACCACTTCAACCTACATCTCATTAGATCTGCCACTGACATTTATCTTCAAAAAATCTCAGTACAGTGATGCAACCGCGAACCTGAGCACAAAGCCCGAAGATTTATTTGTGGACAGGAGACAAAACTGGTTATCCCGCTTTCTTTGTTCTATCTTAGCTAGTTTCGTTCGCTGACCGATTCATGCCAATAAATTCAGTATCTAGATAAATACAGTTTGAATAAGTGAAACGACTGGAGACAATGAAATAGCCAAAGGCAGAGGAATTGGATGGCAGAAAGTAACTCGGTGGTCAATTTATTATCGAGAATTGACAGAAACGTAAATCGGCTAGTTGAGGATTCGATGTTCGAGGCTGGTTGCTCAACGTTCGGTCAGTCTTTCGTTGATCTGGGTGGATAAGTCGTCGGTTGAATCTGCTGCGAGCCCCGGTCGTAGTCCCGTCGAGGACTGTTCGGGTATGAGCGTAAACGTAACAGCGACGGACCGTTCGCTTAGCACGTGTGTTGCTTGGGTCTGATTGGCCGCGGTTATTCGGGGTTTCAGACCGGCGGGCACGTGTGCGCAAATGCCTCGAGTAGCTAGGTGTTTGCTCGGCGGAAGATCGAGTCGGATCTACCAAGCTAGTACCTAGTGTACTGTCGGCGAGGGACGCCTATCCGGTCGGAAGACCCAGATCTTCTAGGGATTTCGCCCTAGGATCGTATTCGTGGTTAAGGAAAGACTGAGGTGAAAAGGGCCGACTGGTTAGCTCTGAAAAGAGCTGGGTTTGTTTAGCCTTGAAAAAGGCTGGTTTGCTGGAAACTGGAAATGGAACAAGATTCGTGTCATCACAGCAAAGGAATTAGGCACGCCGTCTAGCGGCAAAGAGGCGGGTCGTTTAGCGGCAAAAAGGGCAAGTGTTCGGGAAAGGTGATTCGTCTAGAACAGGAATCAGGATCGTCGAGGTTGCCGGCTGGCTGGAAGTGTTGTTGTCATCGCAAAACGACTTTATTATATACACGAAATTTACCGGAAGGATCGATGACGTCAGGCAAAAGGTTCCTTAGCGATGATGAAATAATGGAGAAGGAGGTAGCGAAACTGGATTTATCTGGAAAGGGTTTGCGTACGTGCGAAAATACGCATAACGTTTGGAACGTGGAAGGGGTTTTTATGCGTACGTGCTTTAATGCACACGGGCGCTCTGTGTACGTACTGAAAAAGGGGTCAAGGCTTTTGGCCCCGACACAGCTACTAACAATAAATTAGTATTAAGTTCGATCCTAACTAGGTGTCCCATACCTCTGGCCTTGTGCTAAATTTGATCTATGCTTAGTTTGAAAAAGGCCGTCTCGTATGGTACGTGGGTCATTCAATAAATAAGGGGAAATTTTTCTTTTTTCTTTTCTTTTTTCTTTTTTTTATCAGAAAAAGTATGAGTACTTTCCTTCGGACAGGGTGAGTGAGGATTGAGAAGCGCCTGCCTTGTGTTTGGTCATATTCATTTCATGTTTATTTGCATAAAAGATCACGTGACGGCTGCATATGTCACATGTCACACTTTTCCCTATCATATAAGGGGTTTGTTTTGATGCAGATATCACTGGTATTATTACCGTGCTACCTACAACTCATCGATCTTACTTATAGAACTACAGTGATCCTAGACTAGTACCGAATTCCGAACCTAGGTCGCACTACCGGCAATCTGTTCCAAGGTTAATTCTGCCTACTTAAGATACGAGGCAATATGTTTTCAGTCACTATCAGTTGCCGTTGTTTGGTCTTGGATTGATTTACCTTCCACTTCCTTGTTACTGAGCATATCCCCCTTTCCGTAGCATTTCCTTCCGAGGAATTCGCTACACTTTAAAGTAATTTTTTAAGATATTTTCCCATAAATGTAAACACTCCACTTTGGCTCTTACTTAGGCTGGACGGGCCCCCCTCCAATCAATTGGCTGGTCACGTCAAGCCCTAGCATCTATATGATTGTCCCAACCCTTATGGCAAACACCCAACCCTTTTTATCATATATGTGCTAGAATGCGGTGGCTGAGGGTCTTGGCGTCCTGGGTATGACGTTATTGATAGTGACGTTCCAATTCTGGAGCTCTGAGGAATGTGGAGTACCCCTTCATCACCATTATTCCAAGGTCCACTCTGATCCGGAGTGATAGTACCAGTTAGGGTCCCATCTATGGATTGAATAGAAGAAAAAAACGAGTTTAAAAATGTGTTTTGAAAAAGAAATGATTCAGTTTTAAATAGTTGAGTTTGAAAAAATTGAGTTTGAAATAAATGTTGAATACCCGTCAAGAATGAATAAAACAAAACATCTTCGACATAAATTAACCCAACAAGGGTTGACATGACCTAAAATCAAACCAACCAACCAAACAATAGCCTTGGAACATTCCCCAAGATCCAGGAAAAGAGAATTTAGAAACTTGAGATCAGAAGAACAACTCAGACCATCCAAACATTAACTGTGCTAAGATCAACTAGAATCGTTCGAAGAGACCAGGACTCTTCTAAGTATTATGCTTTGGGGAAAAGGGTCTGGAAAAATACTTTATATACACTATATTGTATACAGTAATAATTAAGAAATAATAATATAATTAAAATAGCAGTAATACCAATGATAATCGGAGCACTCGAAACAATCCAAAAACTTTTTTAAAAATTAGAAAATAGACAGTGGGAAATAGAAATTTGAATAAGAATTGAAACTCTCCAGACCAATAATTAAAAGAATAATTTTGTTGTACACTAATATTTTTTTTTTAATTTTCTTTAAAAAGTAATACTAATAATAGTCGAAGCACTCGGTATAATCTCTAAAAATGTAGAAAACTAGAATGTGGGAACTAGAAACCCGAAGAAGAATTGAGACAATCCGGATCAATAATTTTTAAAAAATACTTTTGATACGCATTAATATTTTTTCAAATAATATAATTGAAAATAACGGTAATACCAATGAGGGTCGGATCACACGGAAAAATACCCAAAAACCTAGAAAGGAGAATATGGGAACGAGAAATCCGAAGAAGAATTGAGACTGTCCGGATTAATAATTTTTTTAAATACTTTAAAAAGTAATATAATTGAAAACAACGGTAATACCAATGATAGTCGGAGCACTCGGAACAATACCCAAGAAACTGGAAGGGAGAATATTGGAACTAGAAATCTGAAGAACTGAAACTGTCTAAACCAATAATTTAATTGAAAATAACGGTATTATCAATAATAGTCGGAGTACTCGGAGCAATACCCAAGAAACTAGAAGGGAGAATATATGAACTAGAAATCCAAATAACCGAAACTGCTTCGACCAATAATATAAAAAATACTTTTGATATACATCAATAATTGAATCAAATAGAATTCGATAACTGGTGCCCGACCTACTCACTGACCTACTTAATAGTATATAGCCTTGTTTTAAATAACAATGGAATTCTTTTTAGTCTATTGTTATTCGTTTTATCAGCAGTATTGTTAAGAGTCCTTTGATGCAGGTCAGGGTTCATTTAAGGAGACTTTTTTTTTCTGAATGCTACTTTACATTTTGGTTGATGCAATATTTGCCTGTTCTTACAACTACTTCTACAAATAAATAACCCGGCCATCTTTATCAGGTCAAAGTTCAAGCTGCTAATCGGCATTCAAGTTTTACTATTTCGAAGTTCTTTTATCCTTGAAACATTTAAGTTTCAAGGATAAACCAACTATTAAGTTATCTTCAAGTTACGCACTCCCGATTTTCTCAACATCCTTTTTTTTAAATGTTATCTTCTTTCTTTTTTTTTAGGAACAATCCCTTTAAATTAGCTATACGGAGCGTATTGGTTTGATTTTTTTCGATTGTTGTGGGGGTTTTCGGCATTTCAACCCATGGATTATTTTGTGCCGAAGACGTTTTGGGGATTTTTCGGCATTTCAACCCTTGAATTATTTTATGCCGAAGATGTTTTTATTTGAGTTTGGTTGGTTGGTTGGTTGGTTGGTTGGTTGGTTACAGCATATCAACTCTTGTTGGGTTATTTTATGCCGAAGACATTGTTTTATTCATTCTTGATAG
This sequence comes from Doryteuthis pealeii, assembly GCA_023376005.1. Lineage (NCBI taxonomy): Eukaryota > Metazoa > Mollusca > Cephalopoda > Myopsida > Loliginidae > Doryteuthis > Doryteuthis pealeii. Next base: position 58,391,599 of record CM042139.1, read on the forward strand.
GTACTAAATTTTCTTTTAACTCGATTTTTTAAACATTTTTTAAAACTCATTTTTCGATCTATCTAACCCATAGATAGGACCCTAACACGTACTACCACTGTGGGTCAGACTGGTCCTGGGGGCAATGGTGATGAAGGGGCACTCCACAATTCCTAGAGCTCCAGAATTCAAACTTCACAATCACATAGAGTGTAACGTCATACCCAGGATATGAAGACCCTCAGCCATTGCTTTCTAGCACATATATGATAAAAATGGTAGGGGCCTGTCATAAGGGCAATATGGTTGGTGTTAGTGCTTGACGTGACCTATCGATTGATCGGAGAGGGCCTCTCCAACCGCCCGTCTAGCCTAAGTAAGGGCCAAAGTGGAGTGTTGCATGTCATGAACTACTCAGCCATCAGGATTTCGTTCTTAAGTATCACTGATCACTACCCACGACCAACAGGTGGCCCCATTGGGGTGGGGTCTTACCACTCTGCAGAGGTACAGTTGATGTATTCTAAAGCCGCAGCCGACAGGGCTCCGTATTCCATAGAGCTATAGAACGCGAACCTTGCCAGCAAAAGGAAAGATAAATGTGAGAGGAAATGTTGCAAATTCGATGTAATTTGCGGAAACAAACTTAGCTGAATGTCCAGTTAATAAAAAATCTGGTTTAGCGTTGTAATAGTTTTCGTTTGTTTAAGTCTTGAATTGAAAAGGAATCGTTTGAGTTGTCTTTAATTCTTTGAAAAGGAGTGGTTTGAGAGTTGAATCCTTGAAGAGTTGATTTTTTTTTTGGGGGGGGGGGTTGTAGTTTAGTAGTTTAGTAGTTTCTTGTTGAATTTCGTACATTTCTTTTAAAGTTTAAGTTGAATTTCTCGCTGAATTTTGTAGGCTCGACTTCGTCCACTTGCTGTGAGGGAGAAATTAAATTTTGATGCCGATGTTATATACCCCATTAACATATCGGGTATATAAATGGCAAGAGAGAGAGAGACAGGATGAGGGGATGATGTATTGGTTCTTCTACTTTTCTCTGTTTGTCTACTTTGTCGGTCATCATCTTCCTTTGGGCTTCTTCTGTGGGTTGATTTCTTCTTTCTGGGCTGGACAGTCTATGCATTTCTTGTTGATTAATCAATACGCAAGACATTGTGGTGTTTTTTTTGTTTGTTTTGTTTTTCGTTTTTGTTTTTTGTTTTCGTTGTTTTTCTTTTTTTCTTTTTTTTTTTTTTTTTTTCATAGCCTTTATTAAAAACAACTCCAGTCTAAAAGGGTTCTAAAAGCGCGCGGATGAGAAACCGGTATCTTGAGCGAGGCACCTCTGCGTCCTCTCAAACTGACTTTCTGTCGGCAACTGCTTAACTAAAAACTGATTTCTCTCTCACACCTTCTATTGGCACGTTTCGGGGGTCAAGTAGAGGTTACCACATGCCAATCATAACTATAATGGCTGATGGTAATTTTCCACTTAACTCCCATTATTTGAATCTTCCGAACTTCAATTCAAATTCTAACTACACTACTTACACAATTCATAGGCTACCCATGAATTATGTAACAACGATCCTCTGGACTTGTCGAGAACTCTGTTTTAGAATTTTCGTTGATTTATCTCGGAAAGCTTCCAATCTTTTTCTTTAAACGGTAGAAGCTGAGATATCCACCAGTCGAAGAGTCGTGTTTTTCCTACTGCTCCGATTGGTGATCGAGGTAGACACTGGTGTAAAATTTTGAAAGGTCCTTACCCCAAAGGAGCTGTGACGTAGCAGAAATAGTTCTAATTATTGACCGATAGTAGAAGCAGCGGGCCAAAAGCTGTAGGTGTGCGAGCCCTTAAGGCATCATATACTCCACCGCTTTTAATTGTGCCAAGGAATTGCCACGTTATGGTATTATATACACCCGTACATATCGGGTATATAAATGGGGAGAGAGGAGACAATTGAGAGGATGAGATGGTGGGTTCTCATACTCTTCTGCTTCTAATAATTCGTCGGTCGCTATTTTCCCATTGGGATTTTTTCTCTGAGCTGATTTTTTCTTTGTTGGGCTGGGTGTCTGCTCATTGTTTAATAATCAAACATGACTTTGTTGTTTTTTATAGACTTTATTACAAAAAAGTTTTCTAACCGCGCGGATGAGATGCCAGCATCTTGAGAGCGACGATCCTTAATGCCTGCTCCCACTGACTGACTGCCAGCAACAGCTTAACTAACTTAACTTGGCCGGTCTCTTTTCACACGCCTTTCTATTGGAAGGTTTCGGGGGGGGGGGTCAAGTAAAGATCACCACCTGCCAATCATAACTATAACGTCTGACAGTAACTTTCTATTTCCCTCAGATTTTGAATCTTCAATTCAAATATCTAACTACACTTCATACATAATTCGTAGGATACCTACGAACTATGTAACAATGGTTTTCTTTAGATCTTTTTCAACTCCTCTTACATTTCGCTTTTGTTGTTTCAACAAGCTTTTCTTTTCTTTTTCTTTTCTTTTCTTTTCTTTTTTTTTTTTTTTTTTTCTAGAACAAATTTGATAAGACTAGTCTGCAAACCACTACG
>CM042139.1:58399152-58406652 GCA_023376005.1 Doryteuthis pealeii
CCGAAGCTCATGCATTGACCAATGCAAAAAGTGCGTGAATCCTTCGGCATTCCCCTTTTGGGGCGCATTGGGTGCCGGGCAATAACTTGGCACTGCTCCTTTTAGGCGAGGGGGCAGGTACTTTCTGGGGAGACGACCCCCTGGGATCACGCATTTATTTTATATCTTACCGGCTCAGAGGCCTAAGCTTCCAAACCAGGTAAGTATGCCAGTGCAACAAGTACGTTAATCCCTTCCGCATTCCCCTTTAGGACCGCCTCATGCGCCGGGTTATAATCCAACCCAGCCGCTTTTATACAAGAGGGTAGGTGCTGCCTGAAGAATAATTAAAGTTTTAATTACCGTCGAACTGGGAAGACAAGGCAACAAACGGTTGTAACTGAAATACAAACCCGAATGTCACAAAGTCTACTGCAGAATTACAGGATATATATAAGACTCCACAATGTCATTCAAATCAAGCAGTCAAGCAGCCAATCAGAACTCAAGGAATGGAATGACACAAATCACCCAAATTCATGAATGGGTCATTCTTGATTTCTATATATACCAACTGTCTTGGACACTGCTTAAGTTGTACTTAGTTAGCTGCTGATATTCAAACCAACAGTAGACTTACTGACTTACTAACTTCAATACTGCCAGGGGGGCGGCCACGTAGTATAATGCGTTTATTCTATCTCTTACCAACTCAGAGGCCTACGCCTTCAAACCAGGTAAGTATGCCAGTGCAACATGTGCGTGGATACCTTCGATATTCCCCTTTTGGGGCGCCTCGGGCACCGGGCAGTAACCCGCCCCAGCCTCTTTTAGACAAGTGGCAGATGCTACGGTCACCTAGGATCACGTGTTTATTTTATATCTTACCGGTTCAGATGCCTAAACCTCCAAAACAGGTAAGTATCTGTGTGGGGACGTCACAGTCGTCGATACTTTTGTAACTAGTCTCTTCAATTAGAACAAGTCGCGCCGTCGCTTTTAAGTTGAGAGTATGAAGTTTACCAAATATACCTATATGTGTACTTTTCAAACTACTGGACTTTGAGACGAGAGGGGTATACGGTAATAAGAAGGAAGTTGTCTTCAAGAAGACAGAAAACATCTCACCCTGATGCCATGTTCAATGCGATACACGGATCACTGGATATATATCTCTGGGTGGAGAGAGAGGGGGATGAGAGAGAGAGAGAGAGAGAGAGAGAGAGAGAGAGAGAGAGAGTCAGTCAGCAGTCAGTCAGCCGCATTGTCTGCCGGAAACGGAAGTTATTCTCTCTCCTCTCTCTCTCTCTCTCTCTCTCTCTCTCTATATATATATATATATATATATATATATATATATATATATATATCACACATTGATGCGAATAGAGAAAAAGAGAGAGAGAGAGAGTCAGTCAGCAGTCAGTCAGCCATATTGTCTGCCGGAAACGGAAGTTAATCTCTCTCTCTCTCTCTCTCTCTCTCTCTCTCTCTCTCTCTCTCTCTCTCTCTCTCTCTCTCTCTATCTATCTATCTATCTATCTATCTCACACACACATTGATGCGAATAGAGAAAGTAAGACATATACCGAGTAGGTATTCTAAATATATTGAGAGGAGGAGAAAGAAACAGGCTAGAACTGTAGAGAGAGTAGGGTGGATTTTTTACTTAATTGCAAATTACGACTAATTAGAACCAAATGAAATGGAATTTTTTTCAAACATAATTTAATTCTAAATGTAATTAATATTCTGTTAGGTGTTTTGGGTCATTAAACTAAATAGGAAAAAAGCCTTTAGGCGCCAAAAGTTGATTCGCTCAGCTTTAGTATAATAATAGATAGATATTCTAAATTCAACCGGTGTGAAAGAAAAAAACCCAGATAATTCAGTATAATCTGTGTAAAAAAAAAATTAAAAACAAGAGACCAACACCTATACTTTCTGAAAATAATCATTAGTATCTTATGCAGTGGCCAAAAGAATATATATATATATATATATATATATATATATATATATATATATATTATTATTATTATTATTATTATTATTTGCTGCGGATATAGTTGTAAAAATTGGAGTGACGTGAACAGATCTATTTTATTTAACTTTTCCCCTTCTTGTTACTTCAGTCATGACCTTACTTTACCCTTTTACCCAATCTATACACTTTGACATTTAAACAATTTACCGGTTGTGAACTTTTAACAAAGCACCGGTTGAAAGGGCCCTTAAGTCTTTTCTTTTTTCTTTCGAGATTTTTTCGTCTCCTATTCTCCGTTGTACGTTTGATAGTTGATCTATTTAATAAAGTATGATTCTATCAAAATTTCTGTATCAAATTAGTTGTACCAAAAATTTGTTTAAATATATATACTCTGTGTGTGTGTGGGAGGGGGGTAGTAAGTTTTTTTGTTGTCATATATTATTAAAGATAACAGACAAGGATTTTAAAAAAACTTCAAATACAAGCCATATTAAAAACAATATAATATATATATATATATATATATATGTGTGTGTGTGTGTGTGTGTGTGTGTGTCTGTGTGTGTGTGTGTGTCTGTGAGTGTATATAAGCACCTCGCACTTAACTCTCTCTCTCTCTCTCTCTCTCTCTCTCTCTCTCTCTCTCTCTCTCTCTCTCTCTCTCTCTCAGTTTAGGAATTGGAATACTTAAATGCACCATCAATATACGACGGTGAGTCAAAGTAATGCCATTTTGTTTAGAGTAGGTATAATTACCAACATAGGAACATGTATCATACATCAAAATGAAGCTGATCCTCTATGGATCACATTCCTACTTCTAAACATAGTCACCGTTTCTCTCAATAGCAATGTTCCACCTTTGAATGAGAGCATGTATCCCAGCCCCATAAAATTCTATTGACTGTTCTTTGAGCCACTTCTTCACTACAGATTTCACTTCCTCGTTACCGGAATAATGTTTGCCTCTCAAATCCTCTTTCATGGAGCCAAAGCGATGATAGCCTGAAGACGCTAAATCTGGTGAGTATGGAGGATACGGTAAAGTTGTCCACCCGAATGGGGCGATTTTCTCCCTTGTTCTGATGCTTGTGTGTGGTCGAGCATTGTCATGCAGGAGGACATTGTCGATTGGCAAGTTGGGTCTTACTCATCAGATTCTTTCTCTGGGGCTCGTTAGGGTCTCAATGTAGAACTTACTTTTATTTAAAAAAAACACTTCACATGAAATAAAGAAAATGGCATTACCTCTTGACTGATACTCGTATATATATATATATATATATATATATATATATATATATATGTGTGTGTGTGTGTGTGTGTGTGTGTGCGCGCGCGTGTGTGTGTAAAAAGGCCTTAAATACCATGGGTATCGTGGTTATGGACCATTTCCACTGGTGAGTATGCCCACGAGCTTCTTCAGACCACTGATATCTTTTATTTAGACAGGCATATGGCCAAACTCATCTTATATACATACATTTCCAGGGATGATCTTATTGCATTTTTCTTTTCGAGTGTCTTTTTTATTGGTGGAATTTTTTTTTTTTTTTTTTTGCATGGTTGGCGTGTTTTTTATGTGTCTGCCTAGTCTGGTGGTAAATTCCTTGGTTGGGTTATATATATATATATATATATATATATATATATATATATATATTAATATTAATCTTGTATTAATTTTAGAAATGATGAATACAGCACAATCGATGGCAGCTATAACAACATGATGAAACCAGACCAAGGAAAAGTTGGTACACCATATAAGCGTTATATAAAGAATGCCTATGAAGACGGTGAGTTTTCATAAAATTCTCGGGCGGTCGGAGAGGCCCCCTCCGATCAATCGGCTGGTCACGTCAAGCCCTAGCACCTATATGATTTTTCCAACCCTATTGCCCTTATGGCAAGCCCCAACCCCTTTTTATCATATGGGTGCTAGAAGGCGGTGGCTGCGGGTCTACATGTCCTGGGAATGACGTTAAACTCTATCTGATGGTGAGGTTCCAGTTTTGGAAGTTTGGGGAATGTGGAGCACCCCTTCATCACCATTGCTCCCTGGTCCACTCTGACCCGGAGTGGTAGTACCTGTTAGGGTCCCATCTATGGGTTAAATAGAAAAATATATTTATAAAAAAATTGTATTATTCATTAAGAATTGATTTATTTCAAAACTTTATCGGCATTAAATGACCCAGTGAGGTTGATATGCCGTAAAACAAAACAAACCAAACCATAAAATTCTATTTAAACTTATGTTTATTTCATTATCTCTGAATGATTATAAAGACAAGCAATAATATGCCTCCTCCGCCGTGCGTAAGTATTTAAGTTATAATGTAATGAAATATATCAAATTAGAAAGACTAACGAAATTGAATAAGAACGCATATAAAAAAATTACGGTTATTTTGTTGATATTTCAATTCCTTTCCTTATATAAAATCATTTATAGGATTGATTTTAAATCGTTGGAGAAAGAAAAACAATAATATTAGAGATCAATAACACCAAGTTACTATTCATTAAACCCGGTTTTGTTAAAACCAGTATGTAAATTAACCACTCCATACCTGTTAGTGATATATAAGACACATTGCAGGATATTAAACGCAATAATAACATTGGATGTTTTGAGGCAAATCTAAATCAGATTTTCATAGAGATATCGTGAATAAATCAGATTTATTCTATATATTAATGATTTTGACTATAAATCAAATACTCATTGATAAACTTACGTAATTCCTGATGGCATTGTTATGTAGTTTCGGTTACAGACAGACACCGAATCTCCATTATAATAAGATTTGAATGATTTCTTTTTTAAAGACTAAGTTTTGGGCATCCTGGATCCATTCCACCCAGAATTGATTAATCACATAAGGGAAGACATTTTTACAATACACCGTCATGTGTTAAGTCACGTGTTTAGTCACGATGATTCAAAGGCGCTCCTATGATAATGGTTATTGTCGTTGTCAATTTGTTATGATTTTACATACAAATAAATACGGGGCACTGATCGAAAATGAAAAAAAAAACAGGTGTTGGAAATTAAGTTGTTTTTTTGTTTTGTTTTTTTAACGCGGGGTAGAAAAATGTTTCTACCTCAAAAACATTTCCTTCAAGCTCAACTTGTGTGCGACCAGCTATCTCGTGTACCAATCCATGTGTTTCGTGACTGAATCCCCATTTCCGGTCCTACCTCCCTAATCACAAAGTGGAGCAACTCTATATATTTTTTGTTGGGACTGATCCAACCAGGAATGGAATCGACAAACCGTGTTCAAATACTGGATGAGGCTGTTTGCGTTTCACCTAGGTCTGATGCCCTTGGGAAAGGCATGAATCTATTGTATTCTACAACTCCAGTCGGCGGGGCCTTTTAAATATATCTTTATTTTATCATTAGTTTTTATTCTTTAACGCTAACGATATATATATATATATATATATATATATATATATATATATATATATATATATATATATATATAATGCTCACAAAGTTATCTCCCTTTAATCTTATGAAATTTGGTTCTTATTTGGAATTTTTGTGATCAACTTCATATGTTAAAAGACGTATGTATTTTAAATTTTTCTGATGGTAAAGTCCTGTAAATTTCGCAATTTAATTTTTCAGGGTAGATGGTGAGTTTCATTTATCGAAAATCCATTCTTTTATGGAATTATATATCCAAAATCACATTTGAAAAAGTCTATTTATATTCAAACTTCTAATGGTAAGGTTCTGTAAAAATCTGTAAATTTATCTTTCAGGGTGGATGTTGGGTTTCGCTTATCCATGCATTTAGGAAGAATTTTTCTTTTCTTTTTTTCTTTTTTTTTCTTCTATTATGTGGACATGCCTTAAACATCTCAGACTTTCTATTTAGACTTGTATCATTCGGAAATAAATTTTTCAGTATATATATATATATATATATATATATATATATATATATATATATATATATTCCTCTCTTAGCCACCGAGAACGTGTTGTGTCATGCCCGATTTTGGGGAATGTAACTGTCCAGCTAAAAAATGAAGCCAATGGGCTTACTAAGGCATTCGATTCCATACATAGAGGAAAAATGGAACAAATACTATTAGCATATGGCCTCACCAATGAAACGGTTTCAGCTATAATGATGCTATACAAAGACACTAAAGCGATGGTACGCTCACTTGATGGCGACACAGATTTCTTTGACATCGCCGCTGGAGTCCTTCAAGGAGACACACTGGCACCATATATATTTATAATATGTCTAGACTACGTACTCCAAACATCATTAGATACCATAAAAGAAAAAGGTTTAACACTAAAAAAAGGCAAGAAGCAGGCGATATCCCGCACAAACAATCACAGATGCGGACTATGCTGATGACCTTGCACTTCTTGCAGATACACCGGCACGGGCTGAATCACTGCTACATAGCTTGGAGGAGGCAGCAAAGAATATAGGCCTCTATGTGAACTCCGGTAAAACAGAGTTCATGAATTTCAAAAATAAAGGAGACATCTCTACACTCGACGGCAAGCCTCTTAAGCCAGTAGAACAATTCACATACCTAGGTGGTAATATCTCCTCCACAGAGAGCGATGTTAATACACGAATAGCAAAGGCATGGGCGGCCACAAATAGATTATCAGTCATATGGAGGTCCGATCTCCCTGGCAAGCTGAAGCGACAGTTCTTCCAGGCTGTGGTTGTGTCGGTGCTGCTGTATGGCTGCACCACCTGGACCCTGACAAAGCGTCTTGAGAATAAGCTAGATGGGAGCTGCACAAGAATGCTGCGTGCAGTCTTGAATAAGTCGTGGAAACAGCACCCCACAAGGAAACAGCTGTACGGTCACCTGCCCCCATCTCACAAACTATCCGAGTGAGACGGACAAGGCATGCAGGACACTGCTGGAGAAGCAGGGATGAACTCATAAGCGACGTTCTCCTGTGGAAGCCAACACATGGACATGCAAGTGTGGGCGCCCAGCAAGGACATACATTGACCAGTTATGTGAAGATGCTGGCTGCTCCGCAGAGGAGCTTCCAGGTGTAATGAATGATAGGGAGGGTTGGCGAAAGATTGTCATGGGTGCCCGTGCTACATGCGCGACATGATGATGATGATGATGATATATATATATATGTGTGTGTGTGTGTGTGTGTGTGTGTGTGTGTGTGTGTGTGTGTGTGTGAAGAGAAAAATGGAATGTAATATAGTGAAAAATTTGAAAAACACAGGTTCAAATAAAATCAATGATATTTATTCAGCCAACGCTGCAGTGTTTCAGTCTGTGTAGTAGATCTTCTTCAGGGCTTTTCTATGAAAAAAATAAAGAAAAGTAAAATTTATCACAGAATAATAAGGAGACTGTGATAGTTTTTGTTGATCATCAACAAAAGCCCTAAATAAGATCTACTAAACAGATTGAAACACTGCAGCGTTGGCTGAATAATTATCACTCATTTTATTTGAACCTGTGTTTTTCTTTCAAATTTTTCACTATATTACACA